>LPNX010447118.1:953667-1058822 GCA_001517045.1 Pseudotsuga menziesii | reverse complement strand
AAGTCATCTTCATCTTCAAGTCATCATCGGATCTGGATCATCTCTCGATCTGGATCATCATCGAACATCATCACTAGATCTGGATCATCTCTCAATCTGGATGATCATCACTGGACTGGATCTGGATCATCATTACTGGATCTGGATCATCACTCGATCTGGATCAACACTGGTGCTATCTCATGATTCTTCTCATCATAGGAAGTTCTACAGAGCCATCCCTTTTTCATGTTGGTTGTAGGCCTACCCTCATGTAGGTCTTTTCCCAGCACTTATATCTGACCTGCTCGTCAGAAAGGCATGCCCAGCACTCACATCTGATCATGTAGTAAACTACAATCCCATTAGAAAGGCCTAGCACTCACATTCACCAGTATGATAGGACACACCTACTATCATCTGTGAAATGGATCAGCACTTACAACCACCAACATGATATGACACACCTACTATCATCTGTGGAAAGGCACAATGCTCACATCCACCAGCATGGTAGGACACACCTACTACCATCTGTGGAAAGGCTCAGTGCTCACATCCACCAGCATGGTAGGACACACCTACTACCATCTGTGGAAAAGCTCAGGACTTATAATCACCAGCATGGTAGGACACACCTACTACCATCTGTGAAAAGGCTCTGCACTTACAATCACCAGTATGGTAGGACACACCTACTACCATCTGTGAAAAGGCACTGCACTTACAGTCACCAGCATGATAGGTCACACCTACTATCATCTGTGAAATGGCACAGCACTTACAGTCACCAACATGATAGGACACACCTACTATCATCTATGACAAGGCTCAGCACTTACATCCATCCAGGCGGGAACACATCCTGCTCACAATGATGGAAGGGCATGCACTCATATCTGATCATGAAGGGAACACATCTCAGCAATCATATCAGAATGGCCCCCAGTCCTCCTCGACTGAGCTACCTGGTAACTGACCAGGCGCCTCCATTCTCGTAGAGAATGGCAGTTGCCCTTACATCCGACCTGCTCGTCGGAATGGCCAACACTCACATCTGACATGGAAGGAACTTAATCCTTTAGCCATGAATAGAATGGTTCATCCCTTACATCTGATCAAGTGGGAACACATCCCTCTATCACATCAGAATGGCTACTCAGTTCTTACACTGAGTGTTCCTGGTAACTGACTAGGTGCCTCCATTCCTAGAATGGCAATTGCTCTTACATATGTCCTACTCGACAGAATGTCCAGCACTCATATCTGACATGGAAGGGAGCAACCCTACCAGCATGACAGAATGGCTCAGCCCTTATATCTAACCTACTCGTGAGAATGGCTATGGATCTCAGCACTCATATCTGACATGGAAGGAACCAATCCTCTCACCATGACAGAATGGCTCAGCCCTTACATCTGACCATGGAAGGAACCAATCCTCTCACCATGTCAGAATGGCTATGGGTCTCATCACTTTCTCTAGGAGGAAGCCTCGATCTGGAGAACACCAAGTCTCTCTCTGAAGTACTCGAACTTCAGCCTAGCCAATGGCTTCGTCAATACATCAGCTATCTGTTCCTCCGTCGCAACATACAGGAGCTTCACTGCTCCTCTCTGCACCATATCCATGATATAGTGATACTTGATCTCGATATGATTTGACTTGTCATGAAACACTGGATTCTCTGACAACTTCATGCAACTCTGGTTGTCACAATGTATACAAGTAGCATCTAACTAGAGATCAAATATATCAGACAGTAGCTTCTGCAGCCATACTGCCTCACAACTAGCTGAACAAACTGCGACATACTCTGCTTCAGCTGTACTCAGTGCCACATAGGATTGCTTCCTGCTAAACCAAGAGATCACACCTGATCCCATACTGAAGCAACATCCTAAAGTACTCTTCCTGTCGATGGCACTGCCTGCCCAATCTGAATCAACATAAACCTCTAGGTTAATCTTTTGATTCGCATCGTACTTGAGCCCATAATCAATTGTACCCTTCAGGTACCTCAGAATATGCTTTGCAGCAATCAAGTGAACACTTCTCGAATCTGTCAAGTACTGGCTCAAGGTGTTCACAGCAAAGCAAATATCTAGTCTCGTGTTCATCAAGTACATCAACGACCCAATCATCTGACGATACATCATAGCATCAACCGACTCTGACGAAGCATCACTCAATAGCTTCAGGTTCGATGCCATAGGTGTGGCCATGCGGTCCATCATCCTAAATCTCTTCAGGATCTCTACTGCATACTTCCCTTGTCCAAGGAAGATCCCATCTGTACTCTGCCACACCTCCATGCCTAGAACAATAGTGCATCGACACATAACAGGAGCATCACTAGTCTTCTGTCTTCAACCTTGATGCAAAGGTTGAAATCCACTTTACTCTCAGTAAAGCCTAGAATCATCAATAATTTTCCCGTCCTATGATACCATGTCTAACCTCAGGATCTTCTGCAATCACTCCCTCTGAAGTGGAGCATCATACTCCCTCTGTCTTTCGTACTCTATGCACTGAAACATTCTGTACTAGAGTGACAAGTAGTGTCCATCTAGGATCACTGGATACTAAGATCCTCTATCTTGAACTTCTTCAAAAGTTCATCTTGCACCCATCTGTGAGCTTGTCATCCTCTATTAACCTTGTGGAAAAGGTTAAGATATTCATCAAGCTCATCATGTTGGCATTATCCCATGGGTGTCTTTTGAACTCGTACAAAGCTTTCTTTCATTTGCACACATGATTATGCATGTCATGTGACTTCACTTCTATTAGCTGTAAATGTTTCTTTGTAGACTATGCCTTCTCTTCATGAGAAGCCTCATGCTACGAATCTTGCTTTGTATCCCACGATGTTTCCATCTACTGCATGATGGAACTATGAACTTCTCTTCAGGTCTTGATACTACGCCCAGACATCATTCTCCTTGAACTAATCTTCCCTTTCTTCTTGGTGGTTGGAAGGTTCTGCATCAATGATGTCACTACACTCATCATATTATTCTTTGTCTTTGAACTGTCGTCACTTGTTCTTCGGAACAAGTCTTCATTCTTCTTTGCTTGTAGGCGATTATGTATGCGATCTTTCCTACAATTCAAATGCAATTCTATGGTTATAAATATTTCAAAAGGAATATTTATACTGGCAAACACTTATGCATAAATATATGATCATGAACTACTTTAGCCAATACAACATTCATCCATATCTCATTGAAACTTTCTAGATGCCTTCCATCTCTACCAGGACAACATTGAGATTGTGCACTAATCCAATATGTCAGCAAAGAGGTTTCATTCTAGATAAGTAGCAATGGAGAATTTCTATAGCCCCATGAGCTACTTACCCATCACATGCATATTAGTAGTATTCTGTCATTAATGCAAACATCCTATCATGCATAATACAATAACTGAATATAAACAAATGCATAACAAAATAATATAGTGAAATGACAATTGAATACTTATCTTTATTTGTTTCAAGGGTAGACTCCTTCTTGAGCCTTCAGCTTCATCGTCTTCTTCATTCATAATAGCATCGTTTCTTATCCAAAAGCTAAGGTGGATAAGAAGTTCTTCAAGAGTTGAGTTCTTCATATTCCTCATTGATTGAGGGATCTTCTTTGGATGGCGATATCTTGATCTTCAATTGCTCCCCTCTTCTCTTCTCTTCTTATGATTCAAGCTTCTTCTTCTTCCCAAATTTTGCTGAAAGTAATCACTTCCTTCTGGAACACATTCCTTGAATGAATTCCATGATCCTGGGAGGCCATTCAAGGTGGCCATCATCACTTCTGCATTCTTCACTTTTTCTTTTACCGCTTCAAGTTGTTCTTGATTTGAGAGACTCTTATGACTGCATGGTCTCTGCACTCTAGATCTTCACATTCTTCAACTGGATTCTTTAGGTCATATTCTGATTTTTGTTCTTCCCTTCAAATAGCTTGAAATTCTATTCTTCCATTCTGCAACCCCATTCTGTTGTGGATTATAAGGAGTTGACAACTCCCTCTTAATCCCTTCTTCTTTGCATAGCTCTTTGAATTCATTCGAAGTGAATTCTCCACCATTATCTGATCGAATGGTCTTGATATTCTTTTCAGTATGGTTCTTGATCAAGTCTTTGAATTCCTTGAACTTGCTGAACACTTCATCTTTGATTTTCATAAAGTAAATCCATGTCTTTATAGAAAAATCATCAATAAAAGAAACATAGTATGCATACCTGTTTAGTGAGTTTGATGACATTGGACCGCATACATCGGAGTGGATGATTTCTAGAATGCCTTTGGCTTTGCTTTTGCTGCTAGGAAATGTCTTCTTTGTATTCTTCCCTTTCGCACATCCTTTGAAAACTCCACCATGCTTTGTTTGGAATGCAATAGGTAGTGCTCTGTAGTGCACATGTGCAAGCCTTCTATGCCAAATATCATTTGGCTATACAGTATCATGGATCAAGGCTTGTTCTGGATGACGCTTCAATTTGTACAAGCCTCCTTCTTGTTCTCCAATCACTACCGCATCATCAATTTTCTTTCAGTTTGGCCAAATGATGACTTGACCATCGATGAATGCAACCCCCATTCCTTTTGCATACAAGGTTGAAATGGATAGAAGATTCTTCTTAAGTCCTGGAACAAACAATACTTCTTTCATTGTTAGAGACTTACCAGAGTCTAGCTTGTATGAAGATTCCCCACTACCTTTTATTGGATATTGGTAGTCATCTCCTAGTTTCACCTTGTGAGGTGATTCATGTCTGACAGTCTTACAAAGGATTCCTTGAATCCTGTCATATGTTTGGAAGCCCCACTGTCTATAAGCCAATCATCATTTCCATGAGTAATGTTACCTGTGAGAGATGATATCAGAACATATTCATCCTCGCTTGAAGAATCTTCACTTTCATATATGGATCTCTTTCTGGATGGTTCATCATCCTCTGCAGCATGAGCATGATGTCTTCTTTGGCCTCGTCTCCCTCTAAAACTGGAACCTCTATACTTATGTAGGTGTCCAATCCAGCTTCTTCAGAGAGATCAAATACTTCTATGCTTGGAAGTTGTCAAATTCACCAAGCTTATCATCAAGCTATTGTGATAGATCATATTGAAATGAGAACCTCAAATGGAAATACAAAAGATTAGATCTTACCGATTTGAGGTGTCCGTTCTTGTCCCTGAGTTCGCTGATCTAGGGTTTGTCGCAGAAACCCTAATTTTCAAAACTTGGAAACTTTCAGATCGGATTGGACAAACAGATAGATCTCTTCAAATGGAGCTGTCTAATGTACTCCTTTTCTGAAAACAGTGGAGGGAAGCTCCCGAAACAGGAAGCCCTAATTTACTGATTTCTTGTACAGAAATGCCTGTTACTGTTTCTGCGATATCTCTGAAATTACTGATCTTCTGTGTCTGAAATTTCTCATTGGGGTAACCTCACATGTCCCTGATCCAACACCTCAGGTTTCATCAGAATTGGTTTCACCATTTGGGATTTATGATCCTTTTCCCAAGGTGACCTTTTACAGGACTGTTCAGAACAGCGAAGTTGTATGGAATTCCATGTGTCACTGGTTCATCTTCTGATTCTGATATTCAGATCACCGAAAGTAAATTCCGTGCCCTTTCTGGAACATCTTCAAGAATTCCATTTGGAACCCTAACTTGGAGAGATCATATCTCCTGGAGTACAGCGAATCCGAGTCTGATTTTTGGACACAGGATTCATCAGGATTTTATATTCTGCCCCTGCAATTTTTAGCTTCTGAGACTTCTCCAATCTCGGAATATAGCGACTGTAACAAAACTTAGCAGTTTTAGTATTTAGGGTTTCTCCTAGCTCAGGGTCAAAATAGGGTTTGACTTTCCTAGAGTTTCACCCAACCAAATTTCTTGATCCAGGTCTCTAAACTTCGATTTTGATGAGGAGAATAACCCTATGCTAGTCTCACTCAAAAATTCCTCTTCTGTAGAAAGCCATAATTTCCACATCGAAACTGAAAATGCTTGAGATTGAATTCCGCATTGACAGAAAGATGCACCCTTCAATGGGGAGTCATCTTAGCATACTTTTGCTGAAAATCTGTGGAGGAAGATCCACAAAATAGGAAGCCCTAGTTCCTGTAGCTGCACAATGTCTTCTTCTCAGGTTAGCTCTGATACCATGTTAGTTTTTCAACATTTAAGCTAGCATTATGTTAGGATCTTTTCACTGAGAGAATAACAAGCACAGCAATAAAACACAAGCACATCACAAGAGACAAGAGACACAAAGATTTTTCCTCGGGGAAACCATAAAGGCGAAAACCCCGCAACTTCCTCTAAGATAGAATCAATACCAAAACAGTAAGAGATCTCCCAAAACAGCAGTAGTCTTCTGTCTTCTGTCTAGTCCCAAAATTTCCTTCTCCAGTAGTGCGCCACACTTGGGAGAGTAAGTGATGTATTTCACAAGTGATAAATAGAGAGACTCTCACTCTCTATTTATATTCATCCATTCACTTGAATTGCCTTTTCACACGTAGGCTCAACCTAATAATTACTACTCGAGCCTACACCTTAATTAGTGTATAATAACTCAAGTGCCCCGAAACTGTGGGGACTTACCTAATGACTTGATATGACTTGATTACATTATTAATCCTCCCGATCGGAACATCGGGGCATGACCACATGACTCAAATACATAATAGAGACATCCCGGAATAAACATCGGGTTACAATATATAAGATACATAGAAGAATACATTCCGAAGTTACATATACATCAACATACCATACCTTGTGAGGTTGGCCCTGAAAAATTATTACATATAAACGTAGGATTAAGTGAAAACCAACAAGCACAACTGCTTAAAGTTCTTAAGAAACAAGCTGGAACATTTGCATGGGAATAAACCGATATGAAGGGTATACACCCTGATACCTATATTCATCATATTTATATGGATCCAAGCATGTCACCTGTAAGGAAGCCATAGAGGAGGATGAATCCTGCTCTAAAGGATATAGTAAAAGAAAAATTGCAAAAACTCCTCACTACTGGTTTCATCTATCCTATTTCCGACAGTAAATGGGTATCTCCTTTAGTAGTAGTTCCAAATAAAGCCATAGGGAAATGGCGTATTTGTGTTGATTTTAGAGAGCTAAACAAAGCTACACTTAAATACTACTTTCCTTTACCATTTATTGATCAAGTATTAGATACTCTGTCAGGTAAATAGTATTTTTCCTTTCTTGACGGGTATAGTGGTTACAACCAGATTTTAATAGCACCGAAAGACCAAGAAAAAACCACTTTTACATGCCCTTGGGGAACATATTCTTATTGAGTTTTTCCATTTGGCTTATGTAATGCACCTACCACTTTCCAGTGAGCAGTCTTAGGAATATTTTTCATTCTTATGCATGACTGTGTGGAGGTATACATGGATGACTTTACGACCTATGGTAATAGTTTTCAAGAATCCCTTGACAACCTTGAGAAGGTCTTGATACGATGTCAAGAAATGAATTTATCTCTTAGTCATGAAAAATGTAAAATGCTACTGACAGAAGGTATAGTTTTGGGACACCATGTTTCTTCCTAAGGAATTAAGGTAGACCCTGCAAAGATCGAAGAAATTATTGGCCTTCCCTCTCCCAAAAATCAGAAAGAGGTAAGAAGATTCCTTGGTCATGTAGGCTATTACCACTGTTTTATTGAATATTTCACTAAAATAGCTGCACCAATGTTTAACTTGCTTACAAAGGACTCAGAATTCCAGTGGACAGAATCTTGTCAAAATGCTTTTGAAATCCTAAAAGATAAACTATCAGTGGCACAAATACTTAGGGGTCCTAATTTGTCCCTCCCTTTTCACATATCTACCGATGCCTCTGATACAGCCATAGGAGGAGTCCTCGGCAAAAAATAAGGACAAGCAACTTATGCCATTTATTTTATTAGCAAAAATCAGAACCCTGCCGAATTAAATTATACCGTTACTGGAAAATAATTTTTTGCAGTAGTTTATTCTATTAATAAATTTCGTCATTATATCACAGGTTATGAATTCTTTGTGCATACCAATCACTCCACCATTATATTTCTACTGAATAAACCAATTACCAACGGTAGAGTGACCCAGTGGCTTCTTTTATTACAATAATTTAACATTACCGTCATTGACCGACCTGGTAAAGAAAATCTTGGAGCATATTTCCTTTCCCGTATTCAACATGAAGATGGTACTAAACCAGTTGACAACACTTTTACTGATGAACATCTATTTGTTGTATCTGTTCAAACCCCTTGGTTCACAAATATTGCCAATTATTTAGCAACTGGGAAAATACCAAACCATTTTTCTCCACATGAGAAGCGTTGTATTATAGTTCAAAGTTCTAATTAGTCTTAGGTTGATAATGATCTCTTCCGCACTGGTCTAGATCTTATTATTCCATGATGTGTGCAGGAAAATGAAATGACAGACATCCTCCATGCATGCCATGATGGACCATGTGGAGGACGTTTTTTTGATAAGAGGATGGCATATAAAGTCTTACATTCTGGTTATAATTAGCCAAGCATTTTTAAGGATGCTTCCAAATATGTTAAAGGATGCCATAGTTACCAAAGAATGGGTAGACCTACTTCATCTAATCAAATGCCTTTACAACCCCAAGTTATGATTGAACCTTTCGAGAAATGGGCTCTTGATTTTGTAGGACCAATTTCTTCCATGTCTCGTAAAAATAAATATATCTTAGTTTGTACGGACTATGTCACCAAGTGGGTATAAGCTAAATCTTTATTTAGAGCCACAGAGAAATCAGTGGTAGATTTTATATATGAAGAAATCATTCACCATGTTTGGTGTACCTAGATAAATTGTCACAAATCAAGGTACTCAGTTTACTTCTAAATTAATGAAAGAACTTACTACAAAATATGGCATCCGACATTGCAAATCTTCACCTTATCACCCTTAGCCTAATGGTCAGGTAGAATCAACTAATAAAGTATTAGAATCCATTTTAACTAAGACCATTCACTTACATCATAAATATTGGGAAGATATACTCCCAGAGGCTTTATGGGCCTATAGGCTAACATGGAGAAACACTACCAGACATACCCCCTATGACTTAGTGTATGGCAAACAAGTCCTTTTACCTATCAAATTTTAAGTTAAAACTTTTTGTATGGCAGCACAATTAGGTATAAATTTGGATGAAGCACATAAACAATGAATATTACAGATTAATGAGTTAGACGAAATTAGACAAGATGCACTTCAAAGAATGATGTTAATACAAACAAAACAAAAAACATGGCATGATAAATTTATTAAGCAAAAGCAGTTTAATATTGGAGATTGGGAACTACTATTCTATTCACGGTTTAAAAATTTTAAAGGGAAATTAACTACCCGTTGGACGGGTCCATACGAAGTAGTTACAGCTTTTGACAATGGATTAGTAAAAATTAAAACAATTGATGGCTCGGAAATTTCCTTTGTAGTAAATGGACATAGACTTAGGCTCTATCACAAAACGACATCTAAATAGGTGTTTATACAAAATGTTTTACAGCAAAATGAAATGGAATTAGTTGAAAAGGAAGCTATTCCTCCTCTTCCTGATCCTTGAAAAATATTTTGGTTTATTATCACTTGTATATATGTAAATATGTTCTTGTTGCTTTGAAGAAATAAGAGTAATTTCTAATAGGTTGTCTACACAAGACTCTTTTTCTTTTATGTCTTTATGAATAAATTGAATCATCCAACAAGTGGTTTTGCAGTTTGATTACAAGTATATTATCTCTATGAGCAGTTAATGTAATATTACTTGGACAAGGAAAGTATGCTAAATACTCATAAAGTATTTTAATCTTTTTGCGGTACTTTCGAAATTTGCAGCTTATACAGATAATTTCTTTATATCGATCCTTTGTATATCATACTTAACCAATTCTGTTATGATTCATATAGTTTTTGGTATTTTGATTCAGACATGTATATTTCTTATTTATTCTTTTAAACAGTTGCTTGATAAGACCCACTTTCATTATCATATTTTTCACATCCTTAGTTTTCACCTATGGATTACTAGTTCATATTATACTTGTTATCAAAACTTGTCTCTTGAGTATTTTGGTGATAACTTGATAGTAAGTGGAATTTTTGTCTGTGGGGACCATTACTTTTCTTTTATAAAGAAGAAGGACTGTTAGGTTAAAGAACAACTTTCAGTTATTCTCTTCTGACATGTTTTATGAGTCTGGCCATTATGAAATTACTTATAACTTTATTTTGAAAAAAATTGAATTATCTGTTCAGCAGGATTTAACACGCTCTAGTACCAATCGGTTTCCATATCTTTAATATCATTATACAAGGCAAACCCGTAGGGGTACTGAAAGCTCGATAAATTCAAGTAAACTCGTCAGGGTACTGAAAGCTCGATAAATGCTGGCAGTGGGTCAATGCTAAGTAAAAACATTACAATAGGAAGCTCGATAAATGCAAGTAAACTCGTCAGGGTACTGAATAGGCTCGCTGGAAGCGAGGCTATGCTTGCATGGTACCAAGATAAACCTGCTAGGGTACTAAACAAGCTTGCTGGCAATGGGGCAATATCTGGAAAATGAGATCTGGTTAATACACCACTATGTAAATAGTTCATAAAATAGTGATAATATATCAAAATTCTTCAAAAAAATTATGTCATGGCCAATTGTTTATAATGTCATTTGAGAATGGCTCTAAGTTGACTTTGCCTCGACCGTATCATTCCGCATATATCTAATATGTCATTATCTTAGAAATGGGACCCATAGTTGTAAATCTCACACACTCTAGGGTACACTTAAATACTTGACGATGACAGGATATATTTAAAATGAGGAATGGATGGATAGTTTTTCCTATGGTATTCTTTTCATTATATTATTCTCATTTACATGGTATTTCTAAGCACTGATTTATTTTTCATGAATATACATTTCTGAACCATTTCCATTTACTAGTTTTTTTTTTTAATAATAATAATTAACAGCATGCTCACACTCTTTCTATTTTTTTGGAACAATCAATTATTCTCTCTGTATGGCTTGAGGACACACCATCTCTTTGGTTTGGGGGAAGATGGATTTGACTTGTAAAAAATTAGATTATTTTTATTTTATGACAAATCTATTTATCTCTAACAAATGATAAGTATTTTCAAGGATGTAAACAGTGGAAATTGGTTATATCTTGAAGCATATTTTACAGTAAAATTCAATATGGTCTTACCATATGAAGAATCGAATGAAGGAAAATGAAATATCAAATAGCGATCTGGTAAAATTGGTGATATTATAGCACTTATGATTAAATTTGCTAACTAAATTTTGTTTTTGGGAAAATAGTTTTTTCTTCCATTTCACTGTTAATAATTCTATTCTCTTACCCAGTCATGCATAAAAATGATCAATATTTTTGTTATTTAAAAATGCAATCTATGTTTTTGTGTTATATTTTCAACTTGCCCAAAGTTTTACTTTGGACATGGTTGAATTAATTTTAAACCTTATAAATGATAAAATTATTTTGGGCCTGAGAAATGTTGAAAACCCAATAAAGTCATTTTTAATTTTCATACAATGTGTGACATGAAATATATGTTATTTTACAGGTTAGAAGAGTGAAGTTTAAGTTACCTTATTTATCTACCAAGTTGAAGGAAACTGCTAGTTCACCTTCTTCCTAAATTGTTTTTCTTTCTTTTTGCCCAGTGGGACCTGGCATTTCTCGGGTTTGGGGGAATGTTGATCCTAGGTTTGTTATCATTTTTGGCAGTTAACTTATTCATTTAAACACATATTTTATTATCTTTTGTATATTTTATGACATGTAGATCATTATTCAGCCTCACTTGTATGAGTGTATTTAAGTTTTATATGAAATCTTTTTATTTATCATGTTTTATGGTTTTATTAATTAAAAATAGCATTATTAAAGTGAATTTGATATATTAACTGATTTATATATTTGTTTGCAGACTTTATAATCTTTTTGGGCTAAATTAGTAAACATAACGCATTCAGCCTTCCTTTCGCACAACATGTCCATCTCGTCATCCAACCCGTTGCGTTAAACTCACTGGTGGTTTTCCAGATGTTGAGACGTGTTGCTGTGGATTATAGTCCTGAAGCGAGCCAGCAGACAGACACTCCATTTGCCCTAGATCGACGCCCAACATATCCAGCCCACAGCCCAGCCTCCTGTTCAGCTCTCCATCCAGATCTCCCATCAGACTGCGCACTGCTGAGAATGAATTTCGGGCATTTGAAACGTGAAGCAACTACAAACAAACTGTTATCCACGCATCTGGCTGATGAAGCTATGTTCTAGATGTTTTCCAGCCTGCATTCTCCTTTACTCACCACGACATCAACCATCCATGCACTAGATTGATGCATTCAACCCACGTTCTAGAATATTCGCCTCTATGCTCTCCTCTGTTCACCATCAGTCACCTGTTGCGCTTAGGAAGGAACATGTGTTCCACCTCTGCAGATCGTTGACACTGAAGGGAAGCTTGTGCACCACCTTTGAAGACCATTCACGCTGAAGAAGGGAGATGCCTGCACATTGTCCTGTGATCAGCTAAACTCCTTTAAGATCGACTAAATTTAGAGAGCAGTCGACCACTAAAGGGTCGACTTGCTCATCCCTGTAAATCATTATATATAGAAGACTTTGTGAGAGAGATGGAGTTAGCTAGAAAAATGAGTCAGTTAGCAGAGTTAAGAGAAGAGTTCCTATTGTGATTTACCCTTGAACATTGTATTTCTGTTCCACCATCTGAATAAAGAGATGTATGTGTTGTTGTTGAATATTGTGTTTAAGTAGAAGTTAGTCAGGCATCACCCCTGATTGCTGAGAGGGCCCCTCATCAACCAGCGGTTTCTTTTCTTGTTTATTTCTTTCATTTTTTGTTGTAGCTAGCTTAATTCGCAGTCTATTTTATTTCTATAATGCAATTTGATTTCTGAATTAGATAGTTAACTGCACGCATAGTTTGTTTCCATCTTTGCTTTCAGTCATTTCATTTTCAATCTATTGTTTAGTTTAATTGCAAGTTAGCTAAAATGGATTGTTGTTTATCAAATTAAGTAGATTTAATTCTGTCTATTTCATTTCTATTAATTATCAGTTTATGCAAGTTACATTTTAGTTTATTAATATGCAATGGTTTCTTTATGCTTATGTTTATGAATTTGCTTAAGTTTATTTTACTATTAGATTTGCTTAGTAAGTAGGTTTGTTTATTGTTTTATGCATTAGAATTACATCTGCATGGATTCAGCTGAAGATTAGTTCATTTAGGTTAGTTTTTACCATTTTAACTGTGTAGCCTGTCATTTGGACAACCTATTCAGTTTGTTATTCAGCCACCCCTTTCAGACCAACAGTTCAGTCTGTTATTCAGCCCTTAGTTCTGTTTTTAGTGTTTTTTTATGTATTTTGAGATTGTTTTTAGTTTTGTTTTGTTAATGTTTGAATTATGTTTTGACTTCCATATTTAGATGTTAGTTTTGTTTAACATTAAAGTTAAAGTTTAATTTTTTTAGGTTATTTATTAAAGTTTTATTATTTTCCTTATTTCTTTTTTCTTGAATGTGTGTCAAGTTGTTTTTGTGTTTTGAATGTTATTGCTGATTTTGTTTTAATATTGTATTATTTTGTGTTTATTCCTTTTAGATTGATTTATTCGTTTGCATGTAAGATTGAGTGTTATATGTGTTTCCTTTAGTATGTTTTTAGGTTGTCACTTTTATGTTGTGTTATTGTTGAAATAAATTGTTGGACATAACCTAAAGATATTTCTTTTATTAAGTTTTCGACTTGCTTCTTTTATTAAGTTTTCTACTTGCTTCTCTTATTAATTTTTCTAGTTGCTTATAACTTAAGTTCTCCTTGTACCCTAGTTTTCCATTGAATAGTTAATTGTTGATTGTATTTCAGTTTAAAGTTTATTATCAATTATTTAGTTTATTATTTTGTCTCAATTTAATTACTTTAATAATTGCATTTTTAGGATTTTGACTCAGTTTTTCATTTTGAAAGATCTTTCAATCTGTTGTTTGTTAAAATATTTACACGACACCCTCTACCTTCACATATATTTTGTGTCAACTCTAATCTTACCAATCCTGGTGAATAATTAGAGAATAGGTGGATTAATTTAGACAACATGAGGTTTGCCTACAATGGAAGAACATACGGGAGAACGAGCAGAAGACCTTTGATTTTGAATTGCAGTAACAAGGTTGGAAGGTTGACCTGGATTATGAACTATTGAACCTCAAGCTGATGATGTCAAACTAGGAATAAATTGAGACGTTGAGAGTGAACAGTATCAAGACGGTACTGATTTTGACAGACGAGGTAAAAGAGTCGACATAGGTTTTTTATGAGGTAGAGGCGAGGAAACAATTTTTTCCAGTATTTCTTGAAAGTCACACATGCGATCAAGAGATGGTTGGAACCTTCTATACATATCCTCATTCGATGGAGGATTGAAAAAGGATGATCTAGTAAACCAAAATTTGGAAATTTCTTGACCCATAGAGGTTCTCCAAAAAGGAGCATTAGGGCCATATTTTGTCCCCTCGGTGTCATCATATGGGCGATCAACCCAATTTGATGAACTGACATGACCTTCCATTGGAAAATGGAAAGCAGTGTTAGCCATAGGATGTTGTTATACCAAGGGTAATATGTGGTGAATTCTTCTCCTGCTTCCACAGCTGGATTCTCTTCCACGTGGGAATCAACTACAGCTTCTTGGTTAGTGGCTTCCATAGGTATTTCTCCTACAATAGGAGGAAGGTTAGGTCACAAGTCTTGCACTCTTTTGGATCGTCTCAAAGGTAACTCAGCCAAATTTCTAGTCACTAAAAGTCTAACCTAGGGTTTTGAAAACTAGAAAAAACACACAAAAACCTCTCCTACACAAGCTAAAGGCCACAAGAAAAATTAAGTGACAAGAGAGGCTGATAAAATCTGGTCCCTCACTAGGATTATGAAGTCTTTGCAACTTGCTATATACCGCAAGGTCCAATAGTAAAGCGTGACAAGGAGGATTGGGACTGTCCCTTGTGTGAATACCCGATTACTTGGACAGTACGTGCATACTAGTCTCCACGAGTGTTGTTCTCGGTCTATTGTGCTGACAAGATGAACAAAAGGGTTTTTCTTAGATTATTTAGGGAATCCTAGAAGGGTCTCCTGATATACACAAGGTACATGGGAGCTCAAATCCGTGTTAGTGTTGTCTATTGCACGACCATTCAAAAGGGCCCTTCTGATATACAATCGAGTATGTGAAGTAACTTTCAATATACATTAAGGGTACATGAAAGGCCATTCGATATACCAATGGTACATGGAAGAATCGTGCAGTTCCTGGGTTGCAGTGTAGGAAAATAATGACAACTCCTATGTTTAAAGATGTCGGAACACGTCTCTACCCTATCACTCAAGTTACTAGTAATTTTAACCTAAAGCTACTGTTAATTTTATCTTGAATGGTTAGGTGAATTCTTGAGATGTGTACAGAAAAGTAAAAACATGCAATATGAGATGCAATATTTTCACTTTACCATTCAAAGTATGCCCTACTTACGGGAAGGAGAGAGTATTTCCGTTCTATTTCAAAACGAAAATATTTTCCCAAACAGTCACAAAGAACTCAATTTTTTCAAAAAATGCAAACAAGCAACTCACTTTTACAATGATCTTTGAAATAAAGAATGAAGCGAGATGTCTTTTCCTAAAAGGAAAGACAATAGCACTAAAAGACACACTAAGCACTTTTTCAATTTTCTTCAAAAACTGAAAAGATCTAATTAAAACTATGATATACTTTTTCTTTTGACGAGATAAGAATGTATACAAGGAAAGAAGAGCATGGAGATATGAAAGCTTATGAAGCTAGTTAGGGGTCCAATGATTCGTCCTTAAGAAAAATTACAATCAAATCTCAACAAAATTATTCTTTAAATCAAAAGCAAAAAGAAGTCTTTCATAAACTAATGAAGAATGAAAGTAAAATCTGAAAAGAAAGCTTCCGTTTAAGTTTGATCAAGCAGTAAAAAGAGATCTAACTCAACTAAATTCCAAGCACTCCTTTTGGAAATCAAACCAAGCATACAAGCAGCTAAAATAATGGATGTAACCTAACTCTTTGAACCAAAGAAAAGCAAGCATTTACCACTATCAGACTCTGAATTTAACAATCCATATCTCAAGCATGAAGCCCAAAAAACATGTAGAACAAAAAGCAAAATCAATTTAGCTTTAAAATCACAAAAGTGCAAAAGACCTACCTAGCACCACTTGATGAGTGTTGATGACAGAGTGTTACCATCTCAGCACCACCTTTTGTCCATTGCGACAGAGCGGTGGCACCGCTTAATGACTATTGATCAGGGGCGGTGGCATCGATTATTGTCCTTTATGCATATGCAATGACTGCTATAGATGACAAAACCAAAAGAATGCGAAAAAGAGAAATTTTGATGCTGAAACACTGGTATCAAATCATGAAATTAACAGGAAAATTAAGTACAGAATGTAGATGTGCATAAGATCTGAGCAGTTATGGTTATACTGAACCAAAATCTCACTAGAAAAGCTAGTGGATCTTATCACTGAAAGGTTGGAGTTTGGATTTCAGACAAGAGTTTGAGAACCAAGGAAGATCAGATGTGTTGAAATATCTTCCCCAATATGCTCACCAGATTTGTTGCTAGGAAAATCGCACCTCTTCTGAACAAGAGTTGTTCCTTTAGTCCTAAATGGTTCAGATCTAGAACAAATGGGTAAAAAACAAGGATGGAATACTTCCCCTAGAGATTTTAGATATCTGGAATGAATCCTTTGGTTGTTCTGTAGTATGATGCAAGTGTCTCCTATGGTGATGAATCTCCATGGATGTACCTACACAAACACATCAAATAGACAAGCAAAATCAAAGGTACCAGAACATAATCTATAGTTCTATACTAGTGACTAAGGAATCCAGTAATAAAATGAAATGATTTAAACAAAACACATTTTATGGGAAAGGAACCAACTTTGCATTAACAATGAAGAACAAAGCTTACAACCTTTGTCTTAGTGTTGTGATGCTCCTTCACAGGCCATGAATTGTTCTCAAAAGCTCCAACTTGCTCCTCCTATGCTCACCCTAAATTACACCAGAATCTCAATTCAGCAACATAAATTTTCTCTCTCTCAACCATGGGGTATGAGCCAGGTTTTACAGGCCTTGGGAGGATAGGGATGGTTGAGTATTTGATGGGTGAGGTGGAAGGGAGATCCAACAAGGGAGGATCTCGAGTCCATGTGGTCCACGAGAGTAGGGATGAGGGTGCCACGAATTATTCCTTTGAGAAGCTTCATAGAATCTTCTCTTTTTCAATTTTTAACTCGATCATTGATTCTCTTCCATCCTGACAAAGCATTACCAAGTGGAACCGCTCTTTGATTAAAGGCAAGAAGCAGTGGCACCGCTTATTGTCAGGAGATAATGGACATTACTGAAGAGGATAATGCCTCTTGCATTAAGGGAAAAGGCAGTGCTGGACACAAATATGGAAATAAGAGTTTGGGCCACTGTCCAACTTCACAATTTGGGATTTGAGGGAAAAATTATGATGTTTTAGGCCTCAACACATGATGGTGATGAGATTTATGTGTAAGAGTGGGAATTTTTTCACAACCTCCATACAATATTTGAAGATTGAGTGCCAAAAGTACCCAACACATAAACCTTTCTTGGTAGTATCCATCCCAAAAATATTTTTTCCACAGGCTCTAGAGTGACAGTCATTCAAAATTATTTCATCCTTTTTGTGATTTAAGCAATGCTGCAAAATTGTATCAACGTTGCAACGGTACAATCTATTATTGATGATAAGATAGTACTTGGTGTGATGATGAATAAAACAATGTTCATCTCGAGTTGCATTGGGCTGGAAGCATTGAGTCTTGAGATATAAAATCAAATCTCCATACCAGGGGTCAAATGTACTAATGAGGAACAAGGATTTATTAGGTAATGAATCCAAGGGATGTGTATCCTCGGTACTATGAGGAAGGTCACACATTAGTTCTGCAAAGGCAAGGGGGCTTCTTTGAACTAGATTTTACAAGTTCTAACTCGAATTCTTGAAGAATGATAACCCAACGAGAGTATTTTCCCCTAAGTACCTGACGATTCAAGATGTAATACATGGGGTTAGAGTCTGCGTACACAGTAGTTGTGCAGAGCAAGATGTAGTGAAATTTTTTTTGGACTGTGATGACCGTGGCCAGAGCCAACTTCTCAACATGCAAATAGTGTGTTTCAGATTGAAGGAGACTCTTACTTACGTAATAAATCACATGTTCTTGGTTGTGTTCATCTGTTTGCACTAGTAAAATGCTGATGGTAGTTAACGATGTAGCCAAATACAAGGAGTAATCCTCGGTATAATCAAGTAGTTGCAACACATGTGCATGTATGATAGCGTGTTTGAGAGTGTCAAATGCACATTGTGCGAGGTCATCCCAAACAAAGGGTGTGTCCTTTTTTAACAAACGCATGAAACTATGTGTCTTCTCGGTGTAGTTACATAGAAAACAATGCAGAAAGTTTTCCTTCCCTTGCAGACTTTGAAGTTTAGTAACATTGGTAGGTTGTGGCACGACCAATATGGCTTCGATATTCAACGAGTTGATATGGATTCCATCCTTGTAAATGATGAATTGTAGAAATCTATCGGTCTCAACACAAAAAACACATTTGTGTGGATTCAACCGAATGTTGTAATGGCGACATCTGAGAAAGATGGCTCTTAGATGGTCAACATGATGCTCTCAATGTTGTGAATGGGAAGGTAAGTCATCGAGGTACGGTTCCATGATATGTTTAATGTCATGGAAAGCATAAGACATGGTGCATTGAAAGGTAGCACCAGCATTTTTCAATACAAAAGGAAACTTTATGTAGGCAAAGGTCCCCCATGGGAAAATTAAAGGTGCCTTGTGCCAATCGGAAGGGAGTATCTGTATTCGATTATAGCCAGACAATTCATCCATAAATGAAAAGATGATGCTACTGACACAGTTATCGATGATTTTATTGATATAAGGAGTAAGGAAATTGTCCTTGTGAAAATCCCTATTAAGGTATCGAAAATCGATACAAGCCCTAGGAATTCCCTATTTTTTGGTCACAAGAACATATTAGAAATGGATTTCATCAATAACACAGGGTAAATGAACCTGTCCCTAAGAAGTTTTTCAAACTCTTCCTTGATTTCCGCTACTTTCCATGGATGTACTTGACGTAAATTTTGACGGAACGACTTGGTGTCAGGGTATGTCATGATCTTGGGAATGACTATCGAATGATATATCCCTAGAATCTATTCATACGTCTAAGCGAAAACATCTCTAAATTCCGTAAAAAGGGTCGTATAAGACTCAAGTTCCGAATAAGAACAATTTTGGCCCAATTTAATGTTCTCTACAACTCCAAGTTTCACTGATATGTCGACCGGAATGGTCTTAGTAATATTACTCAGATTACCCTTAGATTCAACATTGTGAATGATTACTGATTACTGATGCGTAGTTACAATATTAGATGAAACCAATGTTTCAAAATGGTGTTCTACCATTTGGTAACTAGGAAGGAAAGAAGATCAGTGATGATGATATTTCCAAGGCATCTCATCTAAATACATGACTTCCATGTTCGATTCATATGATGGAAGAGGTTGCAAAAGATAATCTAGAGATGGGGGGGATCTAACCAATATGGTAGGTGGTAAGGGTCGGATTCCACCAAAATATGATCATTAATGGTGGGGTCACTGGTGGATTGGATATCCTAGTAAGTCACTTCGAAATGGCTGAAGGGTGTCGAATCAACCATTGATTTCCCTTTAGTCAAAGTGTCATGATTACTCGAGGAGATCATGTTCATAGACACAACATGCAGAGGGGGAGAAGTATTTTTCAATGGAAAAAATACCATAAGAAATGAATCTTTTAAAATACCTACTCCTTTGTTATAATACTACGGAGTCGAAAAGGCTAGAGGTGGAACATTGTTCAAAGAATTAGAACTTATGTCTAGAGAACAAAACTCTAGTTGCTCAACAGTAAAAATATTCCCTTAGAATGGGAATTGGACCACCAAAAACACGGATGAAGTTACTTACTGCTGTTAGGATTATTAATCCTCCCTTGGTCAAATGTCTATTATATTAATTATTTCCTAACTTAGGAACCTTAATTAAATATTTGGGTCCACTAGTACAATTAGGTCCACTTGGCCTAATGGGGCCACATGTACTAGTCACGGGAGCATGGGGAACACTACTATAGGTTAAATTCCACTTACTGCATGTGCATGCATCATTTTGGGCACCTCCTAGACCAATCCCTACATTTTAGGAGCCACTGGGAGTCTCAACACCAACCTACTTTAGTTAGTTGGAGTTAGTACTAGTTAGTCTCAGTTAGCCCTCAATTACTTTCAGTTAGTTCTCAAACAGTTATCTAGTACATGTCTTGCATGGATAATGCATGGATGCATGTGGAGTAGGTTCCTTTTCCCACCTACAACACTCAGTTGCACTGAATTAACTAGTTGTCACTATATGTTTGAGTTGGCTGGACATCTGGTAGTTGATTTTTGACTCTGGTATTGATTGAGAGACCATGAGTTAGATATTCAGTTAGATATAGTCATATCCACTTGGAAGATTCGAATTCATACCCCATGCATTTGAATTCTTCCTATGTAAACTATTGTAACACCAAATATTATTATTTTGAATGATACTGTAAATTCCTGAGCAATACTTATCTAATTCCTGTGTGGTTTGTTTTGTTCAGTTAGTATCTTCATTCTCCATCTATTTTATGCAAACATTATTAGAACTATCTTCTTGAATATATAAATGGAATTCAAATTCTAATATGGTATAAAAGCCTTCTTAGGCATGTTTCATGCTTGTTACTCCCCATCGAACATGAGAAGCAGTTGGGTTTCCACAGAAGTACCCTATGAAAATTTGCTAGCTCTGGATTTATTTAGAGCAGCGGAGAGGACGTGATGGAACCTAAAAAATGTTCATGTCAGGAGGAAAATCATGATTCTAACAGTTCATATATTTTAGTGTGTGAAGTATTTCCAGTCTTCCAACTGGAAAAATTATGAGTTATCAAACTCCTGAACCATGGATCCTCACAACTTCCAATTATCTTGATTGGAGGATTGATATGCGGCTGGCCTTGTGCAAGAATAGCTACCACAGGATCATGCACGGATGGGAGGTTGAGCCTCATCGATCGGTAGAGAGGAACAAGTTTCTGAACCATTGTTGTTGTAATCTCATAGATCACATAAGGTTACCAATAATACATACTAAAACATACATATATAACAAAGACAAGAGATAATAAAAAGTAGGTGAAATAAACAGATTATATTGCACAAATGAGTCCATACAACATAGAGAACTGAACTGAGTTCTCATTTGGCTCAACATCCTAATATATATGATTACAAAATAGTTACAAAATAACTACCTGTCGGTTTAGTGAATCGATGCGACCTTAGGTGGACGACCTAATCTCTAGTTTAGTCGACCGATCGAATTAGTCGGCTGATTGACTAAGTGGTCTCATCGACTTAGTCGGCTCATCGACTTAGTCAGCTCATCGACTTAGTAGGCTCATCGACTAAGTCATCTCATCGACTTAGTCAGCTCATCGACTAAGTTGGCTATCATTCAAGTCAACTGATCGACTTGCTCCTTCTACATCTCCCCCATGAAAAAAACGTTTCTTCGTCCCGAAGAAACAGGGAGGAACAAAAATTCTTTCTGTCTGGTCTCAATAGTTGTTGTGATGTGCCTGGTCTTCATGGGCTGTGAAGTCTGATGGACAGTATTTTCTGTACACAGACTTCGACAATGGCTAGTGCTGTCACTACTAGGTGGTTTTGGAAATATGTCCAACTCTGTAAAATATTCTAGATGTCGATGGTGAGTGTGGTCAAGCTTGATAGGATCGACATATTTTTTGAGATGGAGACTTCTACTATTCTCTCCATGTTAGGACCCATAAACTGGTCCTTCTCTTCTGTGGTCTCGATAACTTGTTTCATCTGCAGACATATGATGTCGAATTTTTCCAAGTTAGGGATAGCTTGTTGCACCCATTGATGTGCTTCCCTTTCATGTTTCTGTAGCTTGGCTATCTCAAGCACTATTTGTTCTTCGATTGTAGGTCTAAGTGCTTCATCAGTGGTTTTCCTACTTTCAAGTGCCTGGATCCCTTCTTAGGTTTGCAAAGTTTGCTGATAGACTTGCCCATAGTAAGCAGGACAGTCTCTCAGTATTTCTTCAGTTATGACAGACTCCTCCAGGTGATCTTGTATCACTTTATAAGCTGTGGAAAATGCAGTGTGCTGTGCCATTAGGAGTCAGGAAGTTTCTTCTTTTTGTTCCTCCTTTGTCTCCTGAATGTGTGTTTGGAGGGCCGACACCATGGTTTCAAATAGCTGATATGCCCTTTCGAGTGGTTTGTCTGTTTCAACCTCTACGGGGCCCGGCATGACTGAATGGGACAAGTTCCTACATTGTTGAGAAACTCGACCTATTCTGTGTTCTTGTCGTCGAGTTCCTTCTATCTTTGTTCGCTCCTCATCTTTGCTTTGACTGCTAGGGTCTTTAGGAGTTGTCCTAGCTCTCTGTCAGTCAGTGAAGTTGCATCCTTCAATTTGATATGGAACTTTGATGGCTGTCCATGATGCTTCTTCCTCTGTCTCTCCTTTCTCTTCTTTTGCTTTTCCTTCTCTGCTTGTGTCGACACCTGTGTACCTGCAAAAATTGATTCGTGATATTTGGTTTGTGGGGCAGTGGTTGATGGTTTCTCTGGTTTGGGAGGCAGAATAACTGCTACCTCAAGTTGTTTAGAGGTACCTGGCTGTGGTGGGTTTTTCTCTGAGCCAGGGGGTGGTGGTGATGGAGTTGGCAAGTGGTCAAGGGTGATTNTGGGTGAGCAGTGGATTGTCGAGGCGGGGAGGTGAGTCTAAGTTGGAGAACATTTGATTAATTTGTCGGGCTATGTTCTCCTCATTTTCTTCTCCTCTAGTTGGTGCAGTGGCTGGTAGGTTAGGTTGGGGTACGGTCGGGGTGATAGTGAAGGTCCGACGTGCAACAAATTCAGCTTCCTTGTTGGGATTTCTCTCGAAATTCGATGTGATGGTTGCAAAGGTTCTGGACTGGGCTTCATATCCTGGTTGGTAGCCACCAGTCTTGAAGAGAGGTGCTTTTGTGGATATCTTATGGGCCGACATAAATATCTTAGGAAGTTTCTCAATGAATTCCTGCAAATCTCTGTCTTTGTCGAATTTTTCTTTCACTGCTTCCGACATCACATTTTTGCACAAGTCCAGGGGGCTTATTGACCGCTTTTTCGGTACTTGCTCCTCGATTACTTTCATCGGTGATGGAGGTGAAGGCACAAACACAAGGTCGAAAACGTTCTCAAGTGTCGTCATGTGGGTGGTCTTCACTTTCTTAGGTCGACCTGCTATTGCTTCTGCCTCGACGAATCTTTGGAACTGGGTTTCGACCGACACCTTATTTGCTGTGGCATCCTCGATGATTTCAAGGGCCGTGGCTACCACTTCCTCCTCCTCGTCTAATGAGTTGGCAATGATAAGATTGTGCTTACCTTTTCCCAGTTGTTGTTGTTGGGTCTTCAATTTCTTCCTGGCCACTGCTATCTTTGTCGACAATTTTCTGATAATGCCTTTTGTGACAGCATACTCTGGGTTTTCTGGTTCTGTCTCTTCCCTTGGCTCCTGAGTCGGGACGACACTTTCTGTAGCCAGATTAATTACCTGTTCTTCTGGCTATGGTTCTTTCCTTTGTGCTATCAGAGGCTTGATAATGATTTGAAGCCGGCCAGTGGGTTCAACCAGTGTATCATCTGACACAAAGGTGTTGATATAGAGGTTGAGCTCATAGTATTCCTCTTTTTCTTGGTCAGTGAGCAGCTCCTCGATCGAGAAGTCGATCTTCTTTGCTGCTATTGGTACTGGTATTTTGGTTTTATCTTGTCGAGACAGCTCCCGAAATATCTGGTCGACTGATGGATAGTAGTCTAGGGCTTTAGCATTTGAGTCATCGCCCTGCATGTACCACACCGAGGTATGGTTGAGTTCTAACTGGATGTGGGAATTGGTCGGTATACTTCTTCGGATGTTTTGAGGCACCCTCCATCTAGTCATGTGGACTTTGAGTTGTTGAAGCCAGTTCTCCAACAACACTTTCCCATTGTCAAGCTTCTGCAAGGTTCCTCTCTGGGAGAATGGTTTAAATCTCCACATGTGGAACCTTGTCAGTTCCTGAAAGATTGGGTTTACCTAGAGGAAGATATGGTACATCACTATCCATAAAATGAGGGAGGGAAACTTGATTATTCCCCCTGTTTCTTGGCATCTTTCGCAGATGGTCTTGACCATGTTGGTGACATATTCATCCCATTTTTATATCCTTCCATCTGTCGCAATGGTGTCAATAGCTTCTAGCATGTCCAATTTAAGGTCGCTACCTCGACTTGACAGGGTGAGTGTTATTACAATTATTTTGGCCACAATCTATGGCATTCAGGTTGTGATCTGACTGATCATCAATCCCTTCAAGTTTTACCCAAATTCGACCCAGTTAACTCTTTGACCAGTCCTTCTTTGATACCGACGGGTACTGGGTTTCCTTCATTTGAAAGATCGATGAGCTTGGAGATGACTTCTCCCAAGATGTCGACCGGTTGGTCAAAGTAGAACTGGCCATTGTGGTGCCGGCTGATAATGAATTTGACGACGGTTTACTTGGTGCCACCAAAGCTAGCCATGAGTGGTGCATTGACATAGTTAAATATGGTGCTCTATTTTACTTTCTCCGCAGCTTGAGTGGGCTTCTTGTTGACATAAGCCCATTCTTGCATCTTAGTCCAGAGTTTCTGCCAGGAGCCTTCCTACACCTTGGCATTCTTAATGTACTTTAACCTGCAGACTAAAGGTGTATCCGCAGTTTGTAGTTCCTTTTCTTTGGTCGAGGCTAGAGTCTGTTTGGGGTGCCATTGTGTTGGTTTGGTGGTCTATTTCACTAAGTTTTTCTCAACTTTCAGTCGACCGGATGCTCTGATGCTCTCTCTGTATGAATTGTGGTGAATGATCCTTCGGTAGTCTAGTATTTATAGGCGATGCTGTGGATGTGTTCGTCGATGAGTGTATTAATGGCAGACGTGATGTTCCAGCTAGAACACTTGAGTGTGCATTAATGGTGAATTACTTTCGGTGCTCGATGTCATGAATACGCGATGGGACTATCGAGGTCGTCGGTCGATGTCAGTGATGAAAATGGTCGATGGAAGTGGTTGGTCAATGCAAATGATCGATGGTGTTATGTCAATGGGCATGATGTTGGTTGTCGAAGTGGTAATTTCCTATCATAGTTTCCTGTATGTACGGTATTATTTGGCTTTTTGGCTTTTTAGGTTTTTATAGTTTTTTGGTTTACGGTTATGGTCGTTATAGGATTTTTTTTATTTTTTTTTAAATTATGTTTATTCCTAGTTTCTATAGTTTCCATTAACGAGCTTCCAAAATACTATGCCCTGTAACATCCTTAGTCAGACTGATCCATTGGGATGTATCTCTTTGACGACATAAGGTCCCATCCATTTTGTATGGAGTTTTTTAGGTTTTCCTTTCACTCGACTATTGTATAGTAAAGCAAGGTCTCCTACCGACAAGTTTTTGTTTTTGATGTTTCGGTCGTGCCATGTTTTCTATTGTTGTTTCTTTATTTCTTGATGTTGTATTGCCATTAGTCAGTGTTCTTCGAGTTTGTTGAGTTGCAATATTTGGTCCTTTCTTCCTTGTTCAACATCGACATGTAGGATTTTTGCAATGATAGGTGTCTGTTGTCGGAAGTGTAGTGGAACTACTGCTTCTTGTCCATAGACTAATCTAAAAGGAGTTTTGTCGGTCGAGCGTTTATATGTTTTTCTGTGTACCCATAAGACTGCAGGTATTTTCTCATCCCAGTAGTCCTTATCAGCATTGCATATTTTAGTGAGTCCTCTTGTTAGTGTTTTATAAAATGCTTCAATTGCTCCATTCGACTGAGGATGATATGATGTACTCCGACGATGGTCGATTTGGAACTATTCGGTTAGGGTTTTGATAGTTTTATTGATGAAGTGTGTTCTCTGGTCGCTAATTAGAGTTAGTGGACATATAAATCTAGTGATAATATTCTCATAGATAAAATTAGTAGCTATCTCACTAGAACATGTGTCGACTAGTTCAGCCTCTGCCCATTTAGTTACATATTCGACTACAGTTATGATATACATTGTGCCTGTCCTTTTTGCTGGGATAGGAAATGGTCCTATGAAGTCTATGGCCCAGATTTTAAATGTCAAACTTGGGTTCACTAAGATCAAAGGCATTTCTGTGCTAGTCAGGGGTCGACCTAGTCGTTGACATCTGTCACATCGAATAACAAAAATTTTTCAATCTCTGTGGAGTGTCGGCCACCATAACCTTGACTGTTGGATTTTCTTTGCAGTTGTGTCTGCTTGGAAATGTCCTCCTACAGGTCCATAATGTGCTTCATGCATAATGTTGTCTTGTTCGTGTTCTAGTACACATCTTCTGAGGATGTCATCCAGTCCCATTTTGTATAAAATTCCATTTATAATACTGTATGGTGCAGCCTTCATAGCTAAGATATGCTTTTTCTTTGTACTCATTCCTTCTAGTGTATGTCCATCTTCCAAGAACTGGGCTATTTCTTCTAATTCTATTGGGACTAATTCTATATGAAATAAGTGTGCATCGAGTAAGTCATCTTTGACTCCTGTCGGCTCTTCCCCAGTGTCGATTCGGGATAAATGGTCGGGACTGACATTTAACTTACCTAGTCGAACAACAACTTCGAATTCAAATTATTGGAATAATAATAGCCATCGGCAAATCCTTCCATGATGTAGTGGTTTATTAACAAGATATTTAAGTTCTTGATGGTCTGTATAGAATATAAATGGGTTAGCTAGAAGATAATGTTGATATTTTTGTAGTGCAAAGACCATTCCTAATGCTTCTCTTTCTGTTGTCAAATAGTTTCTCTTAGCCTTGTTTAATTTTCTACTACTGTAAACTATAGGATAATCCATTCCATCATCTCCTGGCTGAGTTAATATTGCTCCTATTGCTAGGCCCGATGCATCAATATGAACATGGAATTTGATTGACCAGTTTGGAAACCTTATGATTGATGCTTCGACTAGTTTTCTTTTTAATTTTTCAAATGATATGTGGCACTCCTTTGTCCAGTTGAACTATTGATCTTCCCTTAATAGTTCTTCAAGTGGATAGGTCATATTTGAACAATATCATATGAATTTTCTGTAATAGCCTATGTGGCCAAGTAACACCCTGACTTGTTTTGGATTTACTGGTGGTTTTAGGTCAAGGATAATTTTGATTTTTGCAAAGTCAACCTTAATACCTTCCTTACAGATAATGTGCCCTAATAATATTCCTATGGGGGTCACAAATATGCATTTCTTAATGTTTAGGGATAGTTGAATTTGTTGACATCTTTCCAACATAAGCCTGAGCCATTTGCAATGATCCTTTAACATGGAGTATATTGTCCAATCATCAAAGTATACTCCCATGGTCTTGTAATTATATTCTTGAAATGTTTTGACAACAATTCTAGAAAATACAGCAAGTGCATTTTTTAATCCAAAAGGCATAACTTTGTAATCAAATGAGCCAAATTCACACACAAAGGTTGTCTTCTTCTGGTCTTCTTTAGCTATTGGCACTTGGTTATAACCTGAGAATCCATCTATAAATGAGTAGCATTCATGTCCTGCAACTTGATTTAAGATTTCATCTGCATAAGGAGTTGGAAATGGGTCTATCAGTGTTACTTTATTTAGTTCTCTGAAATCGACACAAATTTTGAGTTTGGTCGGATCATGTTTCTTAGGCTGTACAACCATTGGAATTTCCCATTCTGATTGGTCAATAAGATAGATGATGCCTGCTGCAAGCATGTTATCAATTTCCTTTTTGACTATTTCTTTATATCTGTGAGCTAGTTTATATGGTCTTTTCTTCACAGGTTGAACATCAGGTTTAGTGTCGATCTTCATTTCTCCCATTTCGTGGACTAAGCCTTTGAGGTCTTTATAATCTCTAGAAAATACATCTTGGAACTCTTTTAATAGGTTCACTCTCTCTGTGGTCTGCTCTTCACTTTAGTAGTCACCAATCTTTGCCATTTTTGGTCGATCATCATTTGATATGTCAACTTCTCTAGTTTTGACTTTAGCATCTAGCCATTCTGGTGCTTTGGCTTCATTGATTGGTCAACTTCCTTCCTTAAACTGTGAGAATGTGGTAGGGAAGTTGGTGGCAGTCATTATTTCGGTATTATGTTTGTCGGTTGTTTCCACTTTAAGGATTGTATGAACCGGTTTGGTTGTTTCGATATGGTTTGATTTCCATCTAAAGCTTTTGCCTTCTGTGTTTTCATTTTCTAACTGTAATATTGTTGACTATGGTTTTTTCCTTGTTTGTATAGTGTTGCATTTCATTGACTGTTGGTTATCTGTGAAGGGTTTGTTTTCGGTCGGCTATATAAATTCTTTAATCTGTTTTGTTATTTCAACCAAGTTTTCATTTTGTGGTATAAAGTTGAAATCTTTAATGAAATTTTCCCTGAGTTCATGCCATAGGAAGGTTTCACCTCAAGCTTCTTCCATTTTATACCATTTGTTTGGTAAGTCAGTAAGGGTTGATGGGAATAGGTGTGTCCATGCTCGTTCATCCTTGTATCCAAGTCTTCTCCACTCTTTTTCACATGTCTTAATATGATCTTCTGGGTTCCAACGTTGAGTGAATATAGGGATTTGAGCTTGTTGGGTTAACTTCTTTTCTCCAAACCTTTCAACAAAGTAAGTCGAAGATGTTGTCTAGGTCTGCAGTCTTGTCTGATGGGTATCCCACCATCTAGCGGCTTGTCCTGTAAAAGTCTCTACTAGGATTTGAAGTCGGCCATGTTCACCAATATTTTTGGAAACTTGTTTTACATGCATGACTAGTGATTATCTTTCCTTGTATCTTAGTATCTGAGTAGTATTTACATTAGTAGGTTCTAAAGTAGGGTATTCCCTAATTTTATTCTCAAATATTTTTGGGACAATGGACACTATGAAGCACTGTTGGGTGGCCTTTTTCTGCACTTTTTGAATAGTCCAACACCCTCTTGCTTGTGTTTCATAGTTCTTGATCTCCCAATCATACAATTCCACATCTGAATTATAACCAACTGAGTCTTGGTTTCCCAAATGAAGTTCTCCATGGATATTTGGTTCTATATAATATAAATTGTTTTGGATCTGGTAGAGTTATCGGATGTCGACTTTGTCATCGATAGGTTCAGTCCAAGGTTCTCCTTGAGATGGGTGAATGCGTACAATGACCTTTTGGTTTTATCCTCTCCTTGTCCAGGGATATCGATGCTTTCATCCTTCTACCCCAAGGTTGACCTACTAATGCTGGGAAAGAACTGGATCCTTCCTTAGGTTCAATGATTTCAAAGTCGACCTTGGTCGAAATTCCTTTTATAGTTGTGTCAACGTTTTTCTAGACTCCAATAGGTTCAATGAGGCCTTGGTCGGCTAGTTTCAGGTAAATGCCTGACTCATGTAGTCGAGGTCTTCCCATTTGTTCCCAAGTGTCATGAGTCATGATGTTTACTTGTGATCCAAAGCTGAGCACTACTTGTCGGACATGGTATCCTTCGATCTCCAGGTCGACAAGTGGGTCGGCGTCACTTTTTTCTTTTTGATTTAAGCTGTAGATGTTCTTGGTTTGTTTTTCAGAGTTGTTGTGCTTTATTTCATATAGCAAATCGATGACCTGAGATACTGAATTGTCATGTTGTACGAGCTATATTAAATTTTTTATTGAGTTATGTCAATTTTCTATAGCTTGTTCTTGTTGTGCAAATTCTTTGAATACATTGGTTGCTTCTTTGTATGTTTGTTTTTCTTTAAGTGGGTTAGGATAGCCATTTTTCTCTTTAATTTTGTTGATTCTTGGGTTATCACTGCCTATTTGTGTTCCTTGTCGAGTTACAATATGCAAATTTTTTGTGTTTATTACATCATTTTTTTTCACACACGACAAGACATTAACATTTTTCTTTGTATTAATTTTTTCCAACATGGTAGGGAAATCCTCTAGTGATTGATACCCTACTCCAAAGTGAGTACAAAATTTGAGTTCAGTTCTATCTTTATATGGACAGTCTGCATACCTATGTCCCTCCTTATAACATGTAAAGCACTAGATGGGTCGACGTGGTCTGTTGTCATGATTTCCAGGGAATCGACCTCATCCTCCGAAGCCTCCACATCGATTATCGTACTGGCACTCATATCATCGACCTTAATATCTCTAACCATTCTAATCATTTGGTAAAAAAAATTCTCATTGTGTTGTGCAACTACATTAGTTTGGTACACTACCTGGTAATTCTGTCGGTTCTTCAGGTTCAAATGACATTCAGCCGTGTTATGATTTTTGGTTTCATAGATTGCACACCAAGATGCCTTGCCATTCTTCATGTTGAACAGACAGTATTTTGTGGAGTGATCCTCATGCTCCTGGAAAATGTCACAGAAACATTTTGTTTGTATGAATTGAATGTCATGTCAGTTGTATTCCTGTCGACAGTTATCTTTGGAATGCCTAGCCGTCGAGCACTTGGTGCACTAGATCTCATAATTTTTGAGGTTTAACTTCTTTAAAGACTTCTGTACACTCTCAATTTGTTCCTCTAATCGATGATCAGTAGCGTAAGCGGGTATGTCTTCATCCATCTCGACTTGGAGAGCTTTTGTGAGCGCATCCTCATAAGATTTGAATGTTTCCAGACTGATATGTCGACGGAATTTCTGAGATAACCCTGTAAGAAACCACTAGATTAGTAACTGTTCATCTATAACATAGTCTAGTTGGCTAAGAAGGTCTTTCCAGCACTTATCATAGTCACAGACGGTTTCCCCTGGCTTCTGTGATGCGGTTTTCAGTTTTTTCAATGCCAGGTGTTTTGCATCTAGAGTTTTGAAAAATGATAGAAATTTTAATCTCAGCTTTGGTTGCTCTAGGTTGTATTTCTGAAAAGTTCATATACCAGGTCAATGCCCTTTTCCTCAAGGCACCAGCGAACTGTGTCATTTGTCTATCTTCATCTGTAACTTGGTTGGCCTCCCAAGTCGACTCACAGATGAACTAGTGTCTTCTGGGGTCCTCATCCCCCTCATAAAGAGGAATATGTGCTGACCCATGACCCATGTCTAAGTCACTGTCGCTGCTCTAAGGAGGTGGTGGTGGTGCAAGTGGGGGTGGGGGTGATGGGGTTATTGGTTTATTTGTCTCTGCAGGACTATGGTCGATGGAACTTTCGTTCTTGTCGGTGGTCGATTCTTCTTCGATTGATAGTTGGCTGATGTCGAATTATGCTGTCGATGGCCCACTGCAACTATTTGTCTGCAGTTCTGAATCTTCTGTGTCTTCTAAAGCTATTTTTGGTGGGGGGGGTGGTGCTCCTTCATGTGTTGGTAAGAGTAAGTGGATACTTCGGTTGGAGGGTACCGCTTGAAAGGTAACCCAATTCCCTTCCTCTGGTCGATGGATAATAAGGTGTCATCCAGTATATGTCTCATCGTCTAGTCGAATCCATATACCAAAGTCACCAGCTCGTAGTTGGAGGTCCTCTTCGACAATAGTTTGTATCCGGGTACGCGAGTTCAATGAAGAGAGGGTTGTTCCTTCATGGAGAGATCTTAATTAGAGAGCTTCTGGCTGCTCTATCCACAATTCTTCCTCCATAGGGGACACCTCTTCTTCCATGCCTTCTACATGTCGGTCCTGACCTGATTCTAGGGGATTCCCTTCCTAGTCAGTCACCCTAGGACTCCTTCCTCTATGCAGCGCTAAGGCTCTTTCTCGTCTTGCTTCCCTCTTTTGTTGTCTCTCTTCCCTCTTGATTTTCTGAATGTCTGACATACTATTGTGTGATACTATTCTCTTGATTTCCTTTTTGGTTGACTTCTCATTACTAGTTAATGGTATCTGCTTCTAGTCGACTAGAATCCACTCTACTTTATCTCGACATATGACCAACTACCCCCCCATAGCCTACTCGATGCTTTTAGAAAGCCCAGATAGTTCAGTCTACTTGCTTAGGAAGTATTCCCACTCCCTTTCTGCAATGAATTTTTCCCACTTCCTTTTCTTTTCTGCCCAGTTAGAGTTTTATTGCAGCTCATGAAGTGATGGACGAGGTTCGACAATATGTGCTACTCCCTTCTCGATCAGGAATTTGAATAGCAAGGGCGGTAATGAGCACAGAAATTGCTTGGTGGAGTCTGTGTAAAACTTCTCCTTGACGGTTTCTACCGAGGTTCTGTCTTCGACTGCTTTCTCCTGATAGAAGTTGTCGATGATTTTCTCAAACCACTTCGACAAGTTTGTTCTAACTCGGATCAGTTTTTCCAACAATTGTTATTCTTTAGTCCCTTCCGGATTTGTCATCCAGGAGTTTCTTCAGAAGTTGGGGCACTGATTTGACAAACTTTTCATGTGTTTCTGTGAAAAATATTTCTTTTGCTTGTGTGATTGTTCCTTCATGCGTAATTCTACAAATAGTTTGCAACTTTACGTTCCCACCAGTCCTTAATCTCTTGTTCTGGTATCATCTGTTTGCACACATTTCAGACATGTACTACCGAAAATGGAACCAATGTTGTAATCTCACAGATCACATAAGGTTACCAATAATACATACTAAAACATACATATATAATAGAGACAAGAGATAAGAACAAGTAGGTGAAATAAATAGATTATATTACACGAATGCGTCCATACAACATAGAGAACTGAACTGAGTTCTCATCTAGCTCAATAGCCTAATATATATGATTACAAAATAACTACCTGTCGGTTCGGTGAACCTACGTGACCTTAGGTGGCTGACCTAATCTCTAGTTTAGTCAGCTGACCAACTTAGTCAGCTGATCGACTAAGTCGGCTCATCAACTTAGTCAGCTGATCAACTAAGTCGGCTCATCGACTTGGTCGACTCATTGACTAAGTTGGCTGTCATTCAAGTCGACTTATCGACTTGCTCCTTCTACAATTGTGATGAAGCATTTGGGTACTTATGTACTTATATTTCTAGAGATTTCTTCTTTCACCTAGAAGGCTTAAGGACTCCCATAAAATCCTAGGAGAAGCTTGATAGCTTGTTTAACAAAAAACATGAGCTTCGGGGACACATTATGGACAATGAGTTGGTATCTTTACATCCCGGCAATTTCGATACTATTGAGAATTTCTTTACTAAATTCAAGTCTCTAGTACTCTAGTGCAGATAATGTGGAATATAGCAGAAGGATGAGCATAATATCCTTTCCATACTTAGCAAATTAGGACCTGAGTATTATGCGTTTGTTTCCATATTTCATTCCAAGTGGGAAAGCTTTCCTGATTGGAAGGTTCCTTCATTATATTCTTTTTTCGAGTCCTTAATCCAAGATAAAGACAAATTGATGAGAATGGGAGTCATCAAGACATCCAAAGATCCAGCTCTTCTAGTTTTTGACTCTTCCAAAGCACAAGAAAATGGGAAATCAAAGAAGAAGGATCCAAAGGCAACTGATTCAAATCCTAAACAAAATCAGCAAGCTTCCAAAGGGGCCTCCGGATCTAAGAAGAAGAAATTTGAAAATAAGTTATGTTCTTATTGTGAAAAGGGGTACCATCTTGAAGATCATTATATGAGGAAATAAATTGATGAAATGTCAGCTCTTCTCATGTAGCATAACATTGCTTCCCTAAGAGCAAATAATCCTAATGAAGAACCAAATACAGAAGATACTGAGAGGTGTCATGCTTTTAAAGCAACAATCTCTCCATCCCTAACATACATAATATATTTTAGAGCTTCCAATCACATTTTTGCTTCCAAAGAATCCTTCTCTACTCTTTCACTAACAAAGGATCCTAACATTCACATGGGAGATGATTCCCATATTCCAATAGAAAGAAGGGGCTTAGTCAGAGCGAAGAATGGTGAGTTCAAGAATGTCTTATATGTGCCCTCCCTTGCTACTAACCTATTCTCTGTTTACCAGATGACACATATAGGATCTCCCAAAAGAGTTACATTTGATTCAAAATCAGTTGAGATTACAGAAAAAGCCATTGGAAAGCTTGTAGCTAAAGGTATTGAAAATCACTCTACCAAAGATTATGGTTTCTCACATTTCTTACATGTTTCTCCTCCTAAAACTTTATTGTCTCATGCTAACAACACCAGCAAGATTTTGCATGAGAGATTTGGCCATATCAATTTCAAATATCTGAAGCAGCTCCACAATGATAAAATGGTTGAAGGTTTTCCCTCCATCCAAACTTTCGATGGAGTATGTGTTGGTTGCTTGGTAGGTAAGCATACAAAAAAGAAGTATGATGTTGGGAAGGCACATAGAGCTTCCTCTACACTTTATTTGATACATATTAATGTAGCAGGGCCTATGTCAACAAACTCCATTAATGTTTGCAGGTACTTCCTCACTTTTATTGATGATCATTCATGGTATTGTTGGATCTACTTCATGAAAAAAAATCAGAAGTTTTTGATACTTTTAAATTTATGGTTGAGAACAGTTTCAATAAGAAGATAAAGTAAATAATATTCGATAAGGGAGGAGAGTACATCAAAGGATATTTCCATAGTTTCTGTGAATCAGAGGGGATTCAAATGGAACACTTAGTTCCATACACACCACAACAAAATGGTGTGGCTAAGAGGAAGAACAGATCACTGAAAAAGATGGCAACATGCCTTCTCCATGCCAAGCATCTACCTCCTTCTCTTTGGGCTGAAGCAGTAAACTATTCTTCGTATTTGCAGAATAGGGTGCCCCACAGTTCAATGGTTGGGGTGACTCCATTTTAAGGACTGCATGAATATAAGCCCAATGTCTCTCATCTGAGAGTTTTTGGTTCCAAAGCTTGGGCCAGAATACCACTTGACAAGAGGAAGGACTTCCAAGGCTAAAGTAGTGAATGCATTCTGATGGGATATGTAAAGGATGCAAAAGATTACAAACTGATGGAGGTTGCAACCAGAAGATGCTTCATTGAAATAAGTGTCCAATTCAAATAATATCATCTCATGATACTCCTCTAGTAGCACAAGAAGGTATAAATATTTCTCCACCTATTTTTTTTTATGATGATGATGTGCTATAGGTTTTAGATTCAGATGAAGAAGATCACATTCAGCATGATCCTATTATTGAGACTGAATCTCAAGAGATTCTAGATCCAGATCCAGTACCTATTCCTAATTAGAATCCCAAACCTAGATGGGCTCAAAAGCTTATTGATGCAGTTGGAAGAGGTGCTGGAGATCTAGAAGACAAAAGAATAACAAGGTCCTAGTATTAGAATGAGCATGATGCACTATCTCTCACAGATTCTCTCTCTACAATGTGTTGCAGCAAAGTTCCAGATCAATGCTACTTGATGATGGTGAATGATCAGCTACATGGCCCATAGAAGCATAAACTTGATCATTCCCTACCTTCACCATCTAGAAGAGACAAACAGATTCATCAATTCATAAGTACATTAAGAGGTCCACTGATGGACCATGTTGTTGCATAGAGCTGCAATTTTGCAGCAGTTTTTTGGCTCAAGTTATTTTTCTAAGGAGGAAGCTTCTTTCTTCTAAATATAGCTTGTAGATTTCTATTTTCCTACTTATTTTTTAGGGGGGGGGTTTCCATGAGGTTTTTCCCTGTTTCCTTAGTTGTATTAAGCATCATTTTTTATTATCTTTTAGATTGTATTTGGGTGATCTATGGTATTATTACCAGGTCCCACAGTTGTCCAAGTTAGGATTCAGGGGGGATGTTAGGATTATTAATCCTTCTTTGGTCAAATTTCTATTAGATTAATTATTACCTAAATTAGGAACCTTAATTAAATATTTCGGTCCACTAGTACAATTGGGTCCACTTGGCCTAATGGGGCCACATGTACCAGTCACTGGAGTGTGGAGAACATTGCTAGAGGTTAACTGCCATTTACTCCATGTGCATACATCATTTTGGGTGCCTCCTAGACCAATCCATACATTTTAAGAGCCACTGGGAGTCCCGACACCAACCTACTTCAGTTAGTTGGAGTTAGTACTAGTTAGTCTCAGTTAGCCCTCAGTTACTTTCAGTCATTTCTCAAACAGTTAGCTAGCATATGTATTGCATGGATAATGCATGGATTCATGTAGAGTGGGTGCCTTTTCCCACCTACCACACTCAATTGCACTAAGTTAACTCGTTGTCACTATTTTTTTGAGTTGGTTGGACATTTGGGAGTTGATTTTGGACTCCAATATTGATTGAGAGACCATGAGCTAGAGATTCAGTTAGATACAGTCATATCCACTTGGGATATTTGAATTCATACCCCATGCATTTTAATTCTTCCAATGTAAACTATTGTAACACCGAATATTATTATTTTGAATGATACTGTAAATTCCTGAGCAATACTTGTCTGATTCCTAAGTGGTTTGTTGTGTTCAATTTGTATCTTCATTCTCCATCTATTTGATGCAAACATTCTTAGAACTATTTTCTTGAAGATCTAAATGACATTCAAATTCTAATACATGTATCGTGTAAAGCCAATTCCTACCTAGGAGGAGATTGTAGTCTAAAGGAGCATCAAAAAACTCTACATGGATGGACACTGATTTGCACCCTAGTTCAACCAAGAGAGAGTACAGTAATCCATAAAGTTGAAAACCATGAACATCAAATGAATTCAAATTTGTGGGTGAATGTTTAATTTCATGGGATCCTAAAGATATTCATTAAGACAGAGACATTATGGAAGTTGAGGCAACTTCGTCCAATATGATACGATGTAATTTCTTCCCAATGAATTTTGTATATAGTTGGAAAGCTAATTGATGGGAGAGCCTTCACTTAAAATCATCCAATTTAAAGGTGATAACAATAATAATCTCATGATCCATAGCTCCAAGAACCAACAACAAGTTCTTCTTCTATGCATGACATGTTTGGAGTACTTTAACTGTAGACATAGCACATGCTGCTTGAGCCAAATATTCTACTACATTATAGTATTGAGCATCTTGTTCCCTAGGGTTAAATACAGATTTTTGAATTGTACTCTTGGGTGGCTGGAGGAACATGTAAAGAACAGGTTTTTCAATGTGAATATCATTGCTAAGAGGAGGGATGGAATTCGTAGCTTTATCAGTTTAAATCTTATCATTTTTCTTTTTTGGAGGAGGGTCATACTTCTGGGATCTGGAGGTGAGACTATCCGATTCAATAGACATAATTTTGACCTCATATATATAAGGTTGAGAAGACCCATGTGTAATGTCCCAAATTTTGCATTGGGTCACAATGGCCAAATCACATTTTCCATATTCATGAAAGTTGTCAAATGGATGCTAAAAGTCAAATAATTGCCAAGGAGGAAAATCACTAGTTTCCTAGGTTGGGGGTGGAAGCTTTGAGATTTGGAATAAGGGGAATAATAAATTATGTTTAGAAATTAGAAGAGGATAAATATTTAATAATGTATCTTATTAAATAAACACAATAGAAAATTGAAGTGGCAATGCAGCATGGAGACACATGGAGACTATGGGGCCCACACAAGCTAGAAAATTGGTGCAACATGGCATCCTCCTCTTGCAATATTGAATCTATGGGAAGCATAATGTTTTTGGATGGATTATAAGGTTGATATACTTGTCCATATAATTCATAGGTCTAATTTGGGATGAATTGTAACTTACATAGGAGAGGAAGAGCCAAATGGGATTTTCATGGACACTTGGCTAGATTCCCCTTACATCTATGACACCAATGATGGAGATTCTATGATAGATATGACACAAGTAAGATATGAAGGATGAAATACTAACATACTTAAATTTCAGGCATGAATAGAGCACCTTATAGGTCTAATTTGGTAGTTGGAGAAGGCCAAGATGCTCCTACTTGAAATTGGGAGAAGAGGGAAGGTGAAGAGAGAGGCCACATGGCATAGCATGAGAAACAACACCAATTCGAATTGGATTTGGTTTATGGATGGATTTGGAACCTTATAATACCAATAATTTTTATAAAATACAGGGATCATACATGACAAGAAGCTTCTGATCATTTGAGAAATTGTCATTTGTGAATTGTGAGAGCTAGTGGATGACTAGTTTTCTTGCCTTAGCGAATTTCAAGGGTGAAAGATTCCCATCCAAGTTGGTGTTTGGAGAGGCCACTTAGGTATTTCATGGGGATTTAATGGAGCCTTATTTTCAGGTGTAAGCTACAGGAAATCTTGTGTATTCTTCTATTGCAGCACTCTCTCTCAACTATTTCCATTTTTCACACCGTATTCATGCCAATGGAGGGATTGCACTTTGGGTGAGATATTGATCTATTTGGGGAATATTATAATGAACATTATATTATTTTTATGTATATTATATTTATTTCATGCTCATAATACTCTCAGGTTGACATACCCAAAATAATTCATCTAAAAATGTTGAACAATGAAGAAATAGTGTCATTTCCCCACTATCTTATTGTGAACCATTGTAATGATGATTATTTCGAATTGGAAGAGATTTTAATTGTCCATTTATATTTGTAATCCATTAAATATTCTATTTTATTCATTCTCATAAATTTTCAAGTCGAAATTCCCAATATTTGTATGTCAAAATGACTTTTAATGAGCAAACAATGACAATTTCCACTGTATTTTGATATATGCCATGGTAATTCTTATTATTTCAAATGGAGGAATGTATATATGATAAATTTATGATTTAATTACTATAATTATTATGTAGTTCAAGTCTCATGTTCATTACTTAAGCATTGGAAGACATTTTACTCATTTTTGTTGCATTGGGAGAAGATTTGGTGCATTTTCCCCAAGGGTCAAAATTGTGACTTGGGAGTTTTTTTGGAAAGATTCATAAAAACATGTATAAACTGAAAAATGATGCATATGAAAATTTTAAAATTTACCTTACGCATCCCCATCCTCTTTTCATAAATTCGAGTGACGTTGGGATCATTTATGAAGCCATTTCTAGAAATTACCTAGGGAGAATTGGAGCCCCAATTTGCTAGTTGAAAGAATACTACTTTAAAAAAAAACATTAAACAATTTTTAAGAATTAATTTGGGGGTTATTAAAAATATATTATTTATAATATCATTCATGTACCTTCATACAAACTTTGGGAGCATTTGGGCCAATTTGGAGGTCTAGACATCAAAACTAGTTAATGCCAAAATTCAGAAAAAATTGGAAAAATTGGTCATTTAAAAAAAATTCAAAAAGGGACATTACAGTGGTATTAGAGCATGGTATTGGAACCTATTTAATTTATGTATGGTATATATTAATTTAATAAATTCATTAATTCATGTGATGATGATATGACCAGGCAGGTTTAGCAAGCATTCGAATTGATGGCTAGCCAATTTATGGGTAGTAGAAGTTTCCATCATGAAGAGACACATAATAACATTAATTTTGAATACCTTAATTATTGGTTGAAGAATTTATGAAAAATAATTGAAATAAGAACTCATTAAGGAATAATCATCAATTCACAAGTAGGGAGGAGACCAAGGAGCTACAAATTTATGTGGGTGGTGAAGAAGAAACGAAATTACATCAAGGGGATCAAAAGCCACTCACAAATGACTTTGAAAAAGATGAAGAAACATCACATGAGAAGGAAGAAGAGTAACTTGAAACTATTGAATATCATTCTGAAACAAATTCTACTATGGACATGGACCAAAGGGCATCTACGAATGGATGTTTGAACTATGAAGGAGTACCTAATGATGGGTGCTCACACCTCTATGTTGGTGACATAGAGATCACTTTTTAAAGTGTTTCTGCAAACCAAAATTCCATTAAACATGAAAAAGGAAGACCTTGTAGTAGTTGAATAAGAAACAATATCAACTTCCCCATCACCACTTGAGCTTCATTAAGTTGGTCCAAGAAAGAAGGAAGAAGATGAGGAGGTTCATTTGCAAGAGCCTCATTTTCTTGAAGGGTACTTAAAGATGAATGAAAAGAAGATCCAAGAGGCCCTTATCATACTCCATGACACTCAAGACATTAGAGGAAATTTGAGGTCTAAAACAGGCCTCCTAAGGAAAATGATAAAATAAAAGCTAAAATAATAAAATTATAGTTAAAATCATAAAATAATAGTTATTAATTTTGGTTCAAGAATAAAAAAAACTACTTTTTGTGTTCATATTTTTGACATATCGCCATCTGTTTTTACTCAAATTCTGAGCGGGAGAGCTCGTTGGATGTAGAATTTAATTCTGCATCCAATGAGTACCCACATTTCATACTTTTGACGGACCCCACTACCCCAAAAACAAGAAACACCTGAAAAAACATGATGATGACATCATCATCACATTTTTTAAGGTTTTTCTTATTTTTGGGGTAGCTAGGTCTATCAAAAGTATGCAATGTGGGTACTCCTTGGATGCGGAATTAAATTTCGCATCCAATTAGCTCTCCCGCTTGAAATTTGAGTAAAAATACAAGGAGATATGTTGCAAATACGAACAAAAAAGTAGTTTTCTTTTATGACAAATATGTCAATTCAACCATTATGGTTGACTCATTTTATTGAAATTCTATTGCTTCTTGAATTCAAACTCACAAAATTTATTGTTGGCGCATTTTCTTATAAGGCCCATTTTAGACCCCAAATTTTCTCTAATGATTGGTATCAAATTCTTGTCGAAGAGCTTTTTCTTTGGAGGAGCCATCCTTCCTTGAAGGCATGGGGAAGATTCAAAGAGCAATGTGCAACATCAAAGGTAATTTCATGTCTTTTATTTTTTATAGAAAAAATGTCATTGATCTTAGTGAATGGTTACATGAATCATACTTGAAGAATAATTAAGTTATTCATAAGCTCACAATTCAAAATGAGCAACTTCTTGAAAAGTTGCAAGACACTTATTTTTCCTCCTATGTTTCAGATTGTCAAATGGTAGATTGTTTGGACGGTTCTCATGACATGGTGGATCATCAGATATGTGGAAATTTGAATGTGCTTGATGTGTTTGAAGATGAACTTGAAGATATGCAAACACTTGGTTTGGTGGAAGAGGAACTTGAATTGTCTCTTGATGAATGTTATGCAAATTTTAAAGAAGAGCATGATTCCTCTACATTGGAACCAGTCTATGACAAAGGTTTCACACTTTTGAAGGAGCTGCATGCTACTACCCATGTGGATCCTTACCATGTGGAAACTTCTGCACTTTTTGATCATTTGGGTGATTTAGTTCATTCTCCTACATCCTACAATTCCATGTTTTGCAGCATTAGTCTCAATGAAGTATGGGTGAAAGGGTTCTTTTTTATGGTGCCACATGAGGAGTATGAAACTCCTATATTTACTTTTTATGATGACATGGTTGGAGAAAACTCTTATTCACATTTGAAGAAGCATCCTTTGTTACTTTGTGAGGATGCACATCTACATGGATGCACCTATTATATGCATTTGAGTCACTTGAAAACTAGTGGTTTTTCTTGCTCAGCACTTGGTTCATTTGATGTTGGAGGAACTTGATCTAACCCTTGGGTAAAGAGGGATATGATTGAGGAACATTATTATTGGCAGAAACATCCTTTGTTATTTCATGATGATATACATATTCATGGGAGTATTGATGAGACTTCTTTGATCCACTTGAAGTCTTCATGTTTAATTTGCTCCTTATTTGGTTCATATTTTGGTGGAGGTTCTTCATTCACTTCTTAGATGAAAGAACAAATGGATGATTATTATTTTGATGCATATTACATTCTTTGGGAGTAGCATTATAGGACATGGGATCATCACCTATGTCATTGGAGCAGATTTGATTGGTCACTTGAAGCATGTATGCACTTGGCAAATGGTAGTCTACTCACTTGGAGGTATACGCACTTTCATGATTTTTTGATGAGGCACCTCCTTGATGTATATTTTTATTATGTTGTTATGTAATTTGATGATATATATTATGTACTCATATTTTTTGGAAGAATGCATAGAATAAAATGGGATCTAGGAATTCTCTTTCCTAATGGTATGAGTTGGAGAGCACTCTTAATTGTTGGAGTGCAATGCAAGCAATGGGACCCCGGGATAGTTTTTAGTCCCATTGATTCCAAATTATTCGGGAAACAAGAAATATGGGATATGGATTCCCCAATAAATAAGGTGATTTTAATCAGAGTAGTGTAGGATCAAGTATGGTGGTTCCTCTCTAAAATATTCATGGAATCTCAAAGACTCAAAGTGGGCAGCTCAGTGGCAACTTCAAAGAATTATACAGAAAGCAAGTTCTTCAACAACCATGTTTGAAATTGCTTAAGGACAAGAAATATTGGGAAGGGAGGATTTTTAATGTCCCAAATTTTTCATTGGGTCACAATGGCCAAATCACATTTTCCATATTCATGAAAGTTCTCAAATGGATGCTAAAAGTCAAATAATTGCCAAGGAGGAAAATCACTAGTTTCCTAGGTTGGGGGTGGAAGCTTTGAGATTTGGAATAAGGGAGATAATACATGATGTTTAGAAATTAGAAGACGATAAATATTTAATAATGTATATTATTAAATAAATACAAGAGAAAATTGAAGTGGCAATGGAGCATGGAGACAAATGGAGACTATGGGGCCCACACAAGCTAGAAAATTGGTGCCACATGGAATCCTCCTCTTTCAATCTCAAATCCATGGGAATAATAGTGTTTTTGGATGGATTATAATGTTGATATACTTGTCCATATAATTCATATTTATAATTTGGGATGAATTGTAACTTACATGGGAGAGGAAGAGCCAATAGGGAGTTTCATGGACACTTGGCTAGATTCCCCTTACATTTATGACATCTATGACACCAATGATGGAGATTTTATGATAGTTATGACACAAGTCAGATATGAAGGCTGAAATACTGATATTTCAGGCCTGAATAGAGCATATTAGAGGTCTAATTTGGGAGTTGGAGAAGTCCAAGAGGCTCCTACTCAAAATTGGGAGAAGTGGGAAGGTGAAGAGAGAGGCCACATGGCATAGCATGCGAAACCACACCAATTCAAATTGGATTTAGTTTATGGATGGATTTGGAACCTTATAAGACAAATAATTTGTATAAAATAAATGGATCAGCCATGAGAATAATATTTTGATCATTTGAGAAATTGTCATTTGTGATTTGTGAGAGCTAGTGGATGACTAGTTTTCTTGCCTTAGCCAATTTTGAGGGTGAAAGATTCCCATCCAAGTTGGTGTTTGGAGAGGGAACTCAGGTATTTTATGGATATTTAATGGATTATTATTTGAAGGTGTAAGCTATAGGAAATCATGTGGATTCTTCTATTTCAGCACTCTCTCTCAACTATTTATAGTTTTCACTCCGTATTCATGCCAATGGAGGGATTGCGCTTTGGGTGAGCTATTGATATCTTTGGGGAATATTCTAACGGAAATTATATTATTTTAGGAATTATATGCTATTTATTTAATTCTAATAATACTCTCAGTTTGAAATACCCAAAATAATTCATGTAAAAATGTTGAACAATGAAGAAATACTGTCATTTCCCCAATACCTTATTGTAAACTCTTGCAATCTTGGTGGAATCAAATATATGTGTGCACCATTGATGATTTATGAGTGAATGAACTATAATTAATGTATAATATGGGTTTCATGTTCAGTAACTGTTAATTTGTGTCCATTGGGTCAAATTTCATATCATTCGGAGCAAACTACATCTCGTTTTCCCAAGGGTCCAAAACTAGTTTTTTTATATCTGATTGAAGCAAGTGATAAAATCCATGGGAGGTCGATTGGTTATGTATATGATTCTATGATAATTTATTATACATATCCCTTGCTTCAATTTTATAATTAGAGTGGGTTTCAGCGTGGTTTCAACACACTTGGGAATCCATTTCTATCATTTACCCCGGGGGGGATTTGAGCACCAAAATTGCTAGTTAAAGAATCTATCTTACTCAGAATTGGTTATAGAATTGAAGAAGTAATTGGATGGACATAATACATCCCTGAATTAATTGGAGCTATTTGGAGTCATCTACCATTGGGGGTTGGAACCTCAAAACTACTAGTAAATTCATGGAGTTCTCCTGGATACCTATTTGACCCCAAAACCACATATGATGCTTCAAATATAATTTAATTAATGTATGCTAAAATATTCAAGTATCATACCCACCATTAGTGAATTTTGTACATTGTTGTGAATATATTTGTTCCAGGATCCAGGGGCGATTTCCACCTCCCAAATTGACTAGTCTTGTCCCGAAACTTCTTCCCTTGCAAATTGCAGACCATGGTTGGGTATATCAGTTGATTATATGTATGATAGATGTGATAATATGTCCCATAACCCCTTAGGACATTCCTCACCAAGTTTTAAATCAATTGGAGGAATTTTGGAATCATTTGAATCCATATAACTAGAGTTGTAAGAAGATGAATTTGAGTACATTGTGAAAGAATTGAAGAATTGGTCATTTTGATAAAAATTCCTAAAATGGGACACTACACCATGCAAGGATTTATGGTTAATCAATTATTGTTGGGTAGGAAAAGGATCAGTGAAAATTTTTAGGGTGGAAGTGTTTTACATAAATTTAATGATTTCTTCACACCAAGGACATTCTTTAGTGAAGTGATCACCTCCACATATAAGGAAGGGAAATTTTTCCTTTCTCCTATTTTCAGAATGGACATTTGTGTTTTTTGTTTTATTATTTTCCTGTTGATTCTCATATTTCTTATATTTTTTTCTTCCTTTATTCTTTGTTCCCAAAGATTCTGAGGATTGAACCACATTCACATCGGTAGAAACAACATGAGCAGAGGCAGCCTTGGGGTTTGTGATAATTTGGCTAGTAGGTGGAGTAGGTTGGTTTTTTTTTTTGAGGATTTAGTCACTGACTATGTCTGAACATAACCAAGTATGCCATCGAATGATGGTTCCATCATAGATCTTGAAGGGTCTGAAGTAGGACAAGTGTTCGTGATCATATCATACAGACTACATGACTGGGAGTGACAACACCCCCCATGATGACATCCCTAGAAATTGGAGGAAGCAATGACTTAGTTAACCAATTGGCAAGTAATTGGTCCAGAATGGGAACTTTGGTCAACCTACGTCATCATCTCCACTCATGTATATGGTTGGATATATGGGTGGAAGTGGTTTGACAAAGTGAGGTCAAAAGATCAGTACTCGTTTCATACCTAATTTGAAGTTGAAAATGCGTAAAAAATTCCATTGCTAGGGTGTTAAAATCCTAAAAGGAGTGCTAAGAAAATTCTATATACCAATTAATAGTAGTCCTAGTGAGAGTTCTTTAAAAAACTCTCAACCAGATGGAACCATCCATTAGAGATTTTGACGAAGACAAAAAATGATAAGTCATTATGCGGTTTTTTGGGTCCTCGCCAGGTTTGTCGTCAAATTTTGGTATATCCAAAGGTAAATTTACAGGAATAGCTAGCCATGAAGGATCATGGTGAATAGGATCATTAATCAATCTTGACAAATATGGCAGATCGAGTGTAGCCAGAAATGGAAATTGTTTGTTAGGTTGCGGGTACTGGTAATATTGGTAAGGCATCAGAGTACCAGTAGGTTCGTAAGAAAATTGATAAACGTGTTTCAATGATCCTTCCTAATGGGTTGGTTCAATTGTGGTTGATTTCCAAATGACCCACCTGATGGTTCTGAAGTTCATGGTCTTCCAGACGGTGGCCTCTTGGTGGGCCTTGAGATGGTGGACCTCTAGGTGGTGAACCTCTGGATGGGCCTATCGATGGAAGACCTCTAGGTTTTGGAACTTTGGGTGGACCTATGGATGGTGAACCCCAAGGTGGTGGGCCTCTAGGTGGACCTCCGAATGGTGGACCTCCATATGGTGGGCCTCTAAGTGGGCCCCCATATGGCGCACCTTTAGGTGGTAGAACTATAGGTGGGCCACCAAACGTGTTTGCGAATGACCTTCCATATGTGGGGAAAGTTTCCCAAATGGGTTTCCACCATGGGGTATTAGCGTTATCAGGATAAGGCATTCTGGGAAAAACATTTCCTGATGTAATAGGTTGATAATTCCAATTAACCATTGTCGGTTGATTTCCTGGGTAAGTGTACCCCCATGTAGGTTGATTAGACATAGGTTGGAATCATGATGTTTTTCTGGTGAGGAGGAAAGAGAAATGACATTTAAGTTCATGGAGGGTAGACTAGCTATTAGATTCCTTAAAGCAATACTCTGCTTGATATTTAAACTAGTTCATGCGGTTGTCAAGAAAACTTGTTGTAAGGGTTTCCCTCCAGTCACAAGGTTCATAGGAGAACTAGGTATAGATGGGAGAGTTTGAGCTGATAGGGTGGAAATGGAAGGCTGGCCCAGATAGTAGGAAACCACACCTTGAATTAGTATTCTAGATATGGTAGAAGCATAAAACCGAATAGGGGCATAGTATTTTGGAGTGGCTATTTCAAAATGACTAGGAAAAGGAGAGACACTACTTCTTCTTATGTTCTCCCCCATTCTATGCAAATGAGCAAGAGTTTCCTGAACTGGCTCAAGGATTTCATATTTTTGGATAAATATTGGATCTTGTGAAAGAGTGGCATAAGATAAAGTGGTAGTGTCATATTCTAAAATTGTCTTTCCCAAGGAAGTCTCTTGAAATGGAGCAGTTAGACCAAATTTTGATGCCATGGGGTCATCTAATGGCTGATAAAACACCCAATCTTGTGCACTAGAATGGCCTTCTGTAGGGAAGTGAAAGGTTGAATCATGTGAATAAGAAAATTATACCAATAAGTGGGTAGAGGTAGATAGATTCTCCAAAGAAGAATACTCTTCTCCTGATTCAAAAAACGAAATACCCTCTAGACAAGGATCAATTGTGGTAATTTGGTCCATGGTCACCCCTTTTCTTTCTTACATGGTAGGAGGAAATTCAGGTGGTAAGCCCTACAATCTACGAGATCTTCTCACAGGTGGTTTAGCCATAATGACGGCCAAAAACTTTTACTCTAAAGGTTTTCAAGTCAAAAATATCACACAAACAATTCTACGTAAGCTAAGGTCACAAGAAAACTTAAGTGATAAGAGGGGATGAAAAATTTGGATCCTCACTAGGAGTACTAAGTTGTCGCAACTCGCTATATACCATAGGTTCCAATAGTAAAACATGACAAGGAGGATTGGGACCATACTCTTTCCTAATTACCTGACTACCTAGACGGCACGTGTGTAGTATCTCCTCGAGTATTGTTATGGGTGTATTGCTTCAACAAGATGTCCAAAATGATTTTCTCAGTTGGTATTGGTTCCTAGAAGGGTATCCCCATATACACAAGGCACATGGGAGCATAAATGCATGTTAGTGTTGTTTGATGCACAACCGTTCAAAAGGGGCCTTCCAATACACTATCAAGTACATCAAGAAATTTTCGGTATGCCTCAAGGGTACATGAAAATTCATTCGATATACCAACTGGTACATGGAAGAACCGCACGGTCCCTGAGATGCAGTGCATGAAAATAATGACATCTCCTAGGTTTATAGATGTCGGAACATGTCTTCTAACTTGTCACTCACATTACTAAGAATTTTAATCTACGCTATCATTCAATTTTATCTTTATGGTTATTGAATGTTTGTGGAGTGTAAAGTAATTACAATATTAAATGATCTAAATTCAATGCAAGATTATTTTCAATGAATCCTAACTAGAGAAAGGGAGATATCCTTCATTTCAAGCAGTGAATGAAAACACCATGCGATTTTAACAACTCATTCTTCAAGCTTCGAAAAACTTTTAGACACACAAAAACTCTCAATGCTAAACCTAAGAGAAATCTAATATAAAAACGAAAATTTTCTTTAATGCATAAACACCTATTCTTTTCTTAATTAAACTTCAAAAAGAAAACACTTCTAATCATCTAATCAAATAAAAAAGAAACCAATCTAACTTTTTCTTTTGTTTTTTTATGTAATTTTGGAAAAATAAATGCAAAGAACAAAAATAACACTACAAAAGTGCAAGAAACCATAACATCTTTCCTTTCTATAGATATAAATATATTTTAAGAGATCAACACACAAACCATAAACCCAAGACCGAATTTCCACACATAACCTTCTAGTTTCATAGTTTTCACCACAACAACTTTTCAATATTTGAACTCAAAAAGTATATTCATGATAAGCACATTGTCAGGAATATCAATCAGTAGAGGAACAGATTGACAAAACCCAAACAAAAACAAAAATTTCAAAAGAAAACCCTAGATTTGGAGATGGCCTACCTTGGCACACTCTATAGGGTGGAACCTGGGCATCATTTGTTGTTTGGTGCTCTTTGCTTCCTTGTAACAGTGTCAACGACGCTCCTTGGTTATGGGAAGAAGGCGTCAGTGACACTCCTTGACAGTAAGGAGAAGGTGTCAAGGACAGTTTGGCACTCTGTCAAAGAAACCTAGGTGTATTGTTGGATCTAGAGAACCAAAAGAAGTAAATAACCTTTAAGATCGCCAATTATAAATTAAAATGGAATTTTGGTAAGTCTAGGAACTAACCAGAGAAGGAAAATGGGATTGAAATAAGATGGATTTCTCACCTTAGATCCTTGAATGAGAGAGAGAGAGAAAATTTCAAATATTGTAATTAAAATAAAAATTAAAACTCATAGATCAGATCAGTTTTTCCCCAGTGGAGTCGCCAGTTTTGTTACTGAAAATTCTCAATCAATGTAGACAAATATTGTTTCCCTAGTCTACATGGGGCATATCTAGAAAAAAAATCCACAACGATGCATACTCTCCCTATATTATTAAACTACTTAAATTCCAAACTTTCTTACCTCAACGATGAAGGTGATCCTTGTCTCCTGTATTCATTTGCGATCACCTATACCTACAAAGAACATGAAGAAAAAGACACAATAGTAAAAGTAACAAAATAATTCAATGATCTATAATAATGATCAAGGAGAAAAGTAATGAAAATTTGATATTAACACAAATCATTCATGGGAAATGGGAACATGTTTGTATTAACAATATAAGAGAAGAAAACTACAACCAAAGCCTTGATGTTGAAGCTTTTCTCTCACAATTCCTTTGACATAATTTCACACACACTCTACAAACTCTACAAACCTCACTCACAACCACACTCTTTTCCTCCTATATCAGCAATGATTTCAGCAGCATAAAGGTGCTCTTGATCCTCTTACCTCCCACATCCATGAGGGTAAGCTTGTATATATATGACAAAGAGGGCCCAATTTATGGGTTGAGATATTTTGAGACGAAGGTGAGGGATGATCCCTAGAGGATAGGGGTATGAATGACACCTATTCCAAGAAGTTGGGATAAGCCTCCATGAGGACTTTCATCTAGAAGGTTCTCCAAGTCTTCTCTTTTTTCCTTTTTGACAGTACTGACGCTTGTCGTGCATGAGAAGGTTGCGTCAGTGCTCTTTGTATTCAGGAAACAAGTGTCACCAACGTACCTTGTCAGTAGGAAAGAGGAATTGGGATATTCTAATTCTCTATATTAGGAAGAAAGGTGCGCCAAATGTCCTAGAGTGGAGAAAAACTCTCCTGCAAAATATGGTTTGTCCAAATCACTTCAGGGGACGAAGCATAGAGATAAGTTTTGGGTGTAACAGAAAACCTTGTAGAAGAAATTCCTATGTTTGTGTCACTCGATTTGTGAGCCTAATTTTTATCCTTAGATATTGAGTTACAACAGCCCCTGACCATGTGAATTCTAAGACCTCAGCTTGGGGGTGACCTGCAAAATTACATTGGCTTGACAATGTCTAAGGTTGGGAGGAAAGTTGTATGGTTGTTTCTAGTTGTACCCCTATAAAAGATAACTATTTTATGTTATTTATACTATTTATGTATGTTTATTTACAAGTACCCCTGGAAGTTGATAAATCTATGCAATTATATGTTTTTAAATTGTATATATTATCATGGTGAATGGCTAACCCAATGTTTATAAATTGGCATCTCACGTAAGAGGTATGTTGATGTGTTAGGCTAGCGGTTAGTAGCTATCTTGTTTACAGAATTTATGATCATTAGGTGATATGATTTTAGGACATCCACATGGTCATATATGGATGTTCTGAATCAAATCATCCATGGAATTCATGGCTATCATTTAATGAGGAAAATATAACCTAAAGTAGTGTTATAAATTTGTTACTTGATGTAGAGTAGACTGTTGATTTAATAGATGTTTGAAAGTCTTTAGGTCTCTTTGTGTGTGCTTAAATGAAAATCACACGTGTTTTGAAAGTAAATATAATTTAGATTTACATCTAAATAAAGAGCATGAAGTAAATACATGTGAGCATTGCTGGCTCTTTACTCTAATTAATGAAATGATCATTTGCAAATAACATCTACTAAAATGCTCAAAATGAAATGAATGTGACAAGGGAGGTATTTCAAATTTATCATTTTCTTATTTTCCAAGATCACTAAGATTGAAAGGAAAAGAGCATACCGGGGGAAAGAGGATTTTTTATGTCCCTTGATTGTGTGAGAGAGTGAGATAAACTATATTCCATAAAACTCAAGAAATAAGCAAGACACAATAATATTTTTAACTAGATGTAGTTAAATTAAATTGTCTAGACTAACAATTTCTTGGAAATGACAAGTATAATCATTCAGCTACTAATGATTACTAAGAGGTCAGTTGAAAACCTCAAAGTATTTTAGCCTAAATAGTAATCAAGAAATGACTTTATATACTTTCTATCTTTGGCTAGAGAAAATAAAACTACAATTGAGTTATTAATTTTATGGTTCATTAAGTAGTCATTGAAACTGTAGATGGTTGTGAAAAATTGAAATAAAATGTAAAAAATGAAAATATAGCATGGGTTTTGGACCCACAAAATTGTTGTGTAGCACAATCACAATGTTACATAGTTCACGCTAATTTACCATGCGATTACATAGAAGCAAAATTATGCAAGTAGTGTGGTTGTCAAAGAGATATCCACACTATGATGCACAGATGGATGTCATGAACTATGATACTAATAATTAATTGTATATGAACTTAGATATTCTGAATTTTGACTATTGAGAAGTTGGACAACAATATCTTGCACTTACACAACACCAAAACTAAGTTATCTAGCAAAATACAACCTATATGTAATGTAATGAACAAAAATAAGAGTGGAGTCGACATAAATATTGTTGTGGGTAAAATAGGCACAGTAGTGAATATCCCTCCCACTTTGAGGAAATTATTGAGGTTATAACAATGAGTTATTATTGTGAATTGTGAGTTAGTATCCCAAACTACAAATGGAAAAGAAAACTCTAACTAAGAAATCAAACAAAACTAACAGGAAATAAAAGTGATAAGTGCTAAGAAAACCAAAAACAAGTTACAACTTGACGAGAACCCAACATTGTTCTTGTTTTCTTCGCGGTAAGTTTTAATAGCTATGTTTACCTTCAGTTCAAAAAGTGTGTATACTGTTAGCAACATTTTTCATTTTGATCCATTTTTTGCGATTTTGAAATTTCTTGGTCATAAAAAAACTATATTTTTTATTTACAAATGTGTTTTTTCAAATTTTAAAATTTTACAAAAAAATATATACATTTAGTAGCTATTTATAATGGAAAAAATACATATTTTTAATTTTTTAAACATTTAGAAGCTACTTAGAATGAAAAATAAATACATTTTGGAATTTTTTTCTTCAGCTTTTCTCTTAAATAAGTCATTTTTGGCAGCAAATTTGTTAAAAATTTGAGAAAAAAAAAGATATTTCAAACCATTTTTAATGTATTTTTAGTTATTTTATGTATAAAACTGAAATTAATAAACAATATTTTCCATAAAGTGATGATTACATAAATTCAACATAAAATTTACCTTTGTAAAAAAACATAATATTTATTCTCAAAATAAAATCTTAAAAAAAACATTACCAAAATATTTTATCAAAAATTTGTGAAGTTTGATATTTTCTGCACCAACATAAAAGTAATAAAAAATATACTTAAAAAAATAAAATAAAAATTTTACAATAAACTATAAAACCTATATCAAAATATTACCATAAAAAAACAAATACAAAATCTATATTATAAAATTAAATTTAAAACATAAATAAAAACGAATATAATACATACAACATAAAAATAAATTTCAAAACAATCTATGAAAAACAACATAATAAGAAAATGTTTAAGTTTTATGAAGTGTTAAGGGTATGTTTCCTAGTTTTTTGTGTGTAAAAGGAGAGGTTCTTAAGGATGGTGTGATTCTGGGAATTGCGCTGNCTACTTGCACATGGTGGGACTCATGGACTAGGCAAATAAGACAAAATAAATGAAATAATGTCTAAGTGGGTAAATACTATGGGTTGATTATTCTAACACGCGCCACCCCTTAAGAACCACTCCAAGTAGTGGTGGAGTGGCGCTTAAAGGGTGGCACGAGTCTCGGAATCACCCCACCTTAAACTTAGGATTTTCAGAGTGAGATTTTGTGTTTTGAATTATTTTTCCTCTTTTAACAATATTGTGTTATAATATTAACATTTTTAAATGGTTGTGATTTGTTTTTTAATAGTGCTTTTTAATATTCTCTCATAAATTTAACATTTATTTGGTTAGTTTCTGTTGGAATATAATCCGTCAGGATTATACGTTAGTGTAAATAATAGGAAGATGAAAAGACTCTCGAATGTGTGATCCCACGAGTCATTGTAAATGTATAAATAAATGCTTTGGCTATGAAATAAATTGAATCGGAAGTTATTTACCTAACAGTGGTATCAGAGCACCACCTGCCATAACTCCTGGCTGCATTTCAGTCCTGGAATTTTTCCTGCCAGACCTTCGTTCTGCCAAATTTGTTTCAGGCTGCCTGCTCCGTCAGTCTGCCAGTCGTATGCATTGTATGCGTTATTCTTTTCGAGACCTGCCTAACCCTAATCTGTTGTGTAAGTTGCGATTTCATATTATTTCTGCTGCGAGTGTGTTGTCCAGAGTTGCAAGTGTGCGTGGAGCTGGTATGAAGCACCACCAGCTGAATACAAGCGTGAGGTTCTTCAATCACATTTAGACTCGGCCTCCATACATTTCATAAGCAGTCTTCATGCAAATGCTTGATTCTTCATCGTTGTCTCTGACCGTTGGTAAAACCTAATTTTTACCCTAATTTTGTGTATTGGAGCTGTGAGTTTATTGAATATATGCGTTGAGATGTGAATTTATCTATGATGCGTATTGAATATATATGCGTTGAGTATATATGTTGTGTATTGGAGCTGTGAGTTTGCGTCCAATTCTTTGTTGAGTCTAGCCATTTGTGGCTGCGATTTTCTGAAGAGGCCCATGACTGTTGTATTAAAGATTTTAGTTTGGATGTATACGTATGGGAGTATTGGGTTTCCTCCTTTCAATTTGAAGCTGTGTGTTGACGCCGTGACCATTACATGAGAATATTGTTGGTGTTTGCTGTGTGTTGAGCTTGAAACCGTGACCATTACATATGAATATTGTTGGTGTTTGTGCCCTCATTCAAATGCATGGAGTGTATTGGAATCGTGAACTTGAATAGTATAAGCTCAAAACTATTGACTGGTGTTGTTCAAAACCCTATGCATTTTACAATTATCTTTGTAAAACATTGGCGATTGTTGTCTCTAGTAAATTGCATTGAAATGGACTTGAATGTCATCTTCATGTCGTGGTCTGGTAGTTGGTTTTGTTGAATCAAAAACCGTGAGACGATAAGAAGGAAAACCTGCAAGCTCTACGCTTCTTATCAGTCATGTCTGCATTCTTTGCCTCTATAAATGCTCATTGCAGCGTTTTCTCCCGAAGGATTATAGCGTGTTCAGGATCTATTGGTTTTCAATAAGTATTTTCATGGCGTATATGAATTTGATGATCTTGTGACTGATATTTGATGCGTTGGAGAAATAATGTATGTTGTGATTACTGTTGACTGAAGCCTGGGTTGAAGACTGCTATGGCGTTGGTGCCTAGAGGAGATAAGCATGGTGTTTAGGGCTTGATTTGCTTTGGTTCTTATATTTTATGTGGCTCTAATAGTTATGTTGTTGGCGAGGGACTGTGCTTATTATAATTGTTTGGTTGGGATCGTGATCGTGGTTTGGTGTAAACATATGTCTGGTTTATCTGAAGATAAAAAAAATTTGAGGACTATTTTGTGCCTACGACCTCTCTCAAGGAGCTATGTTGGTGTGAATCTAATTTATTTCTAGCTGCATTGAAGACCATAAAGACTACATTGTAAATCACCTTGGTAGAGACTATAGACCTTCAAGGTTATTGTTTTTCTATTTCTCTTTGTCATATTAAGTTCATTATTGTAAACAGCTGCAAAAGATGCAATCTATAGCATCTATAGTTGGTGCCACTCTCACTGGCAAAGACACTTATCCAGAATGGTGGAGGAAGATCAAATCTGCCTTCATCTACAATGACCTTTGGGACGACATTTGCAAAGGCACCACAATAGAGACAGCTGCTGGAAATCCCATAACCAGAGACCCAGAACCTCCAGAATCCGAGAAAGAGAAGGCCATTTGGAGAACAAAAGACAAGAAATATTTAGCGGTAATCATTGCCACAGTCAGTGAAGAGGTGAGCCACCACATATTGCCTACAAAATCATGTTTTGAAGCACTAAAAACATTAAAAGAACTATATGATTCACACTCTGAAATGGAAGTTATTCAACTAATGTTAAAACTCTTTAGTTTAGAAGTAAAATACAATGATCCCATGTTAGTTGCCTCTGAAATCAAAGCTATCATTCACAAGATTCAAGCCTCTGGTATGAAACCAAATCTTCCCCTTGCAGCATTTGTAAAATCTTTGTATCCTTCTCACTCCAACTATCTTGAGTCGTTGCAAGCAAGTGACAAGTTCAAATCACTGACATTTGACACCCTGGTAGAAAAGATAGCTGACAGAGAGAAAGCCTTTGGTAAGAAGACAACCGAGCATTCTAGAGAATCACTTTGCTTTGCTCAAAAATCAGAGAACAACACCAAAGATCACCCCAAAGGAGAAAGCAGCAAGAGAGGAAGAGGAAGAAGAAACTTCAAAGGTAGAGGAGGAAGAAACAACTCCAGCAAAAGATTAGATTTGCAGTGCAAGCATTGTGGAAAGACTGGACACACATCAGATCAATGTTGGGCTTCATGGGACTCCATCAAAGATAGACATAACTAGAAGAAAGATGACAATAAAAACCAAGATGCTAGTAAATCTTCTGATTCTGCTCATTGTATTGTTGCACATTGTAATCTTGGAATTAATGAAATGACTTCACTTTCATCTTACAAAGATTGTTGGCTACTTGATGCTGGTGCAACATCACACATGAATTTTATAAAAGATTGTTTTGAAGAACTTAATGAAACAATAAATGGCATAGTTTACTTTGCAAATAAGTCAAGTCTTAAACCAAAGGGTATGGGCACCATTCGGCTGAAGATGCCTGGATTCCCTGATTTCTTGTTGAAGAATGTTCTTTATCTTCCAGAGTTGCAGAGAAGCCTGCTGTCCTTGGTGGAGATTCGACAGCAAGGCCATTCCATCCACATGTTTGATGGAATTGTAGAAATAAGAAAGTCCTCTGACAACCAAGTCATCATGACTGGATACGAAGATGGGAAGCTGCTGAAGCTAAAGGGTTCATCTGCAAGAGTTCAGAACTATGCCTACTTCTCTCAGCATGGAGAAGGTAATTTGTCATCAAGTTTATTATGGCATGCAATATTTGGTCATCTAAATTATAACAGTATTCGTTTGTTGAGAAAGAATGGTGTATTTTGTTTTCCCACCATTCCCAAAGATAAGAGCAAATGTGATGCATGTATATTAGGGAAACACAGTAAGCTGTCATTCCATGAATCTAATTTCAGAGCAAGTAGGAAATTAGAATTAGTGCATTCTGATTTATGTGGCCCAATTCCAACTCCTTCTGCCAATGGGAATAAGTATTTTATGACCTTTGTTGATGACTACTCAAGAATGTGCTGGATTTATGCATTAAAGACAAAATCAGAAGCATTTCAAACATTCAAGGACTTTCATGCATTGATAGAAAAACAAGCACAATCTAAAATTGGTACACTTCGTACTGATAATGGGAAAGAATATACTTTAAATGCTTTTGAATATTATCTTCACCAACATGGAATTGCACATCAGACTACAGTTCCCTACAATCCTCAACAAAACGGTGTAGCAGAAAGAATGAATAGAACCATAATGAATATGGTATGCTCAATGATGTTTTTCAAGAATGTAAAACTAATGTTTTGGGGTGATGCAATGAAATGTGTAGCCTATTTGAGAAACACAAGTCCCTCAAATGCTCTTGATAACAAGACTCCATATGAAATGTGGTTTGACCATTTCCCTTCAGTCAGGCATCTCAGAGTTTTTGGTTCCACCTGTTATGCCTTGATTCCAAAGGAGAAAAGAAACAAGCTTGGTGCTCGAAGCAGAAAATGCATTTTCCTGGGGTACGAAGAAAACTCCAAGGCATACTGTCTGTATGATGAGGTAAACAAGAAGTCTGTTACTTCCAGAGATGTCATTTTTCTTGAGACTAATAAAAATGACCAGTCCATTGAGAGACAGCTTGATCATTTGGAAAAATATCCTCATCCAAAGAAATATTCTGAAAATGAATATGAAATTCCAAACCTTGAAGGGGGGATTCCTATTCTGGATCAACCTTTGGAATTTCCATATGAAGCAAAACCTCCCCCGCATGAAGAAGTTCCTGCTACTTCACCTGATCAAGAAATTCAACTGGATGATGTGATTGAGAGAATTGGAAGACTCTCAATCAATGATGAAGCACCACCAGCTGATCAACTAGGACCATCACAGAAGATTCCTAAATGGGCCACAAAGACACTTGAAAGTGTCCATCCAGATGAAGTTGGAAAGACGGGAACGAGAAGTTCAAAAAGTAATGAAGATGGAGGAGAAGCAGATAATTCAGGTGATGACATGGATGTATCATTTGATTGTGAATTTAATTTATCTGCTAAATTTGAACCAACTTCCTTTGACGAAGCTTCTACTCGAGTTGAGTGGAAAGAAGCTATGAAAAATGAGTATGATGCACTCATGAAGAATGGAACTTGGAAGCTGGTTGACCCTCCAATTGGAACCAAACCAATTGACTACAAGTGGGTGTACAAGAACAAATACAAATCAGATGGCTCACTTGACAAGCACAAAGCGAGGCTTGTAGCAAAAGGCTATGCATAGAAGGAAGGAATTGACTATGAAGAAACGTTCTCTCCTACAGCAAAATGGGCTACCATCCGTACCTTACTCTCTTTAGCTGCTCAGAATGGGTGGAAAGTTCATCAGATGGATGTGAATACTACTTTCTTGAATGGAGACTTGAAAGAGAATGTCTTCATGTCTCAGCCAGAAGGCTTTGTTGTGAAAGGAAAAGAACAAAAGGTATGCAAGCTTGTCAAATCCTTGTATGGACTAAAACAAGCGCCTCACGCATGGTATGAAAAATTAATCGAGCATCTTTTGAAGTTAAATTTTGAACATTTCGATCTTGATGATGCAACACTGTTTATAAAGAAAGTTGGAAGATCTGTTGTGTATCTTGTGGTATATGTAGATGATCTTTTGATGACAGGGAACAATGAGAGCTATATAGCATCCATAAAGAAAGATTTGAAAAAGATCTTTGAAATGACAGATATGGGACATCTCCACTATTACTTAGGAATTGAAGTCACTCAACATCCTAAGTACATATTCCTATCTCAGAAAAAATATGTTGGAGAACTACTAAACAAAATTTGCATGACAGAATGCAACCCTATCTCTACTCCAATGGAACAGAAAATGAAGCTCACATCAATCGAAGGAAAAGAATTTGAGGATGTGACCAAGTATCGACAACTTGTAGGAAGTCTTATCTACCTTACAAAAACTAGACCAGATATTTCTTATGTTGTTGGCATACTTTCAAGGTTCATGCATAAACCTTGTGAAGGACACTGGTCAGCTGCAAAAAGAGTTCTAAAATACTTGAAAGGGACTCAAGACGTTGGACTCGAGTACTCTAAAGTGGATGACTTCAAACTTATTGGGTACTCAGACTCAGATTTTGATGGCGATAAGGAGACAGGAGTATCAACTTCTGGATACACTATGAGTCTTGGATCAGCAGTTGTCTCATGGAGATCATGCAAACAGTCAGTTCCGGCAGATTCAACAACAGAAGAATAATATGTGGTTGCAACTAAAGCAACGAAAGAAATAGTATGGCTTAGGAAGATACTTAAATATTTGCAAGAAAAACAAGAGAACTCCACTCCATTATTGATCGACAATACTTCTGCAATCAAGCTGGCTAAGAATCGCAGATTCCATGATCGAACCAAACACATCAACACAAAGTATCATTTGATTCGACATCATGTAGAGGCCAAGATAGTCCATCTTCGACATTGTTCCACAAATGATCAAGTTGCAGACATCTTCACCAAAGCGCTTGGACGAGAAAAGTTTGAAAGATTCAGAACCATGCTTGGACTTACTAACACCCCTTCGGATTAAGGGGGGGATTGTTGGAATATAATCCGTCAGGATTATACGTTAGTGTAAATAATAGGAAGATGAAAGACTCTCGGATGTATGATCCCAAGAGTCATTGTAAATGTATAAATAAATTCTTTGGCTATGAAATAAATTGAATTGGGAGTTATTTACCTAACAGTTTCTTTATAATGTTTTTTAATACTTTGTTATAATATTAACATTTACTTATTTTTATCATTCGCTTTAGTTTATATTATATTATTTTTTTGTGTTTTATTTGTATTTTTATGTGTTTTGTTAGGGTTTTAAATTATATTGTAATTAAAAAAATGTTTTACTTTTATAATTTTGTTGTTATTTAATAGTTTTTAATGTGTTTTATGTTATAACAAGTTATACAACTTGACAAGAACCCTACATTGTTCTTGTTTTTCTTTTTTGGGGGTCGGGGGGGGGGGGGGGGGGGGGGTTAATTTTAGTAGTTGTTTTTACCTTCGTTTCAAAAAGTGTGTATATTGGTAACACCATTTTTCATTTTGAGCCATTTTTTTTGGATTTTGAAACTTCTCGGTCATAAAAGAAACTCTAAATTTTTATTTACAAATACATTTTTTCAAATTTTACAAAAAAAATATGCATTTGATATCTAGTAATAATGAAAAAAATATACAATTTCAATTTTTGTTAACATTTAAAAGCTAGTTAGAATGAAAAATATATACATTTTGGAATTTTTTTCTTTAAACTTTTCTTTTAAATAAGTCGTTTTTCAGGGAAAATTTGTAAAAAAAATATTTGAGAAAATAAAGACATTTCAAACCAACAACATGAAATTAACCAAGAATATCAATAAATCCCTTTAATAATTAATATACTTTTAAAAAATTACAATAAGCAGTAAAAACAATATCAAAATATTTAAGCATAACAATAAAACATTAAAAAAATATCAACTATAAAACATATAATATAAAATTAAATTTATAACATTAAAAAAATCAAATATAAATCACTTAATATAAAATTAATTTCAAAATAATTAGGGTGGTAGGAGGGGTAAGGATTCTTCTTGATGCCAAGGACCGGATTGAACTCATTTATTCTTGGGGAATTGGAGAAAAAATGAATAATATAGTCGAAGCTCTTGCCCTATGGCAAGGTCTTTCTCAAATGCTTTCTCATAACATTAAGGAGGCAACGATGTTCGGAGACTCTCATCTAATTATTCAGGATATGGTTACTAATTCCCTCCCATCACAGACGAAGTTGTGCCATATTGTTAGAAGAATCCATAGAATGGTAAACTCCTTCCGAAGAATAGAGTTCTACCATATCGTGAGAGGATTGAATGATGATGCCAACAAAGTAGCCAACAAAGTTGTCTCTTTAACAAAAGGGACCCTTAATGTCAATGACAAAACCTAATGATCCTCTCTTTCATAGGACCAAGGGCATATGCACACGTAAGGGACTGAGTCATGTCATAAGTTGGAGGTGCATGTCTGGGTCACTCATGTGAGCTCATGGCACCCTACATGTGAAGTCGTGTCCTCCAGGCCATCGTACAAATTGGTCATCATCATAGCAGAACTATGATGGAATTGAAAGTAGAGCAGCTCAACTCCCTATGTGTCAAACTCCTTCACCTCAATCGATTAGTTATGACGATTCGTGTGATGAATTTAGTCAGTTTATTGGGAGCTATGGGAAAATTTGGATATTTTAATGGCTCACTACAGGTTATAAATGTCGTAATGTCTGTGGATTGTTATCTTTTGTGCCAGAATCAACTCATTGAAGGATCTATAGTTATCTAGAACATTGAGATCTGAGATGTAGCCATGGATTCTTATTAAATTGAGCACATAGATCTGTGGACAGACACACAACTCACATGATAGATCACATAATTTACTCAGTTATTGAAGAATGAAACAATGGGCTTGCAGTTATGAATGCTTTTCATTAATCAAAGAGTAATTAGATAATAATTACAATGAAGTACAATGGCTTTAATATCCACAAGCAATTCGAATCCACATGAGGAAATTTGAATTGATTAGACTCTACTTGACTATAGGTAACTAAGACCTTGTCTAAATCACTATTGGAGGACTCAATAGTTAACTGACCTTGTCTAAACCATAACCGGAGTTCATCGGAGTTCTAAAACACAACTCAAGTGTTACATTCAGTGTTGACTAAGGCTAACTGACTATGGTAGGTGAGAAATGTGCCCCTCCTGAGTGCAGTCAAGTAAACCTAGCGCTAACTGAATGTAGAGGACTAGAACTGAATGTAACTGACTCCTAACTTAGCTTGACTAGTCATCAACTGAACTAAACTGACCTTGATTGATTTCGGCACTCCCAGTGGCTCCTAAATTGTAGGGATTGGTCTAGGAGGATCCTAAACTGATGCAATTAAGTGCAATCAGTGGCAATAAGACTCAATTAGTGTTCCCCACACTTTAGTAACTGAAACATGTGCCCTAATTAGGCCAAGTGGACCCAATGGTGCTAATGACTAAAAATAGACTGGATGGACTCCCGATTTAGACATATGACCAAATTGGACAAGGGAGGATTAATAATTATAACACTTTTAGCTATGAATCCATAACTCCAACGGGCACACCTCCTTCAGTAGTAGATGAACTACGGGACATTTGCAAGGTGATTAAAGCACACAGGAGGTATTTGATGTGAATAGATGAGGCATGAAGTCGTCATTTCGAATTGGTGGACAATGATATGGTTCAGATCCGTGAAGAGATAGCTAGATCCATCTCGCAATCAGAAAAGGCGTTGCTGACCCAGTTAGCTGGGCTAGAGATTAAGTTTGAGAATATGACGATGTAGGTTGTGAAGCTAGAAATAGAGAAGAATAATGGGAATGGAACATCTCAGGACCCGACTCCTATCGGTTGGGATGCAAATTAACTTCGAGATCCTCATTTTTTTGAAAGTTAAGAATCTATAATTATGATATGCTGGAATTTTATAGTGACTGTTTAATTCTGCATGTTCTTAACCCGGATTTAGTAGATCTAGAAGCTGTTTTACTTTTTCAGGCAACTAGTCTCTAGCTTAGAATTATCAAATGCAATTTTTCCTTGCTTTAATGCATCTGTATGAGACTAACTATTGTATTTACCTCAGTGGTTATACCACTGTTTTTCTAATATAATCTATACCCGTTTATGTTACAAAAAATTCAAAATAATATGAGAAAAAACATAATAAACTCTTTTAAGTTTTTATGAAAATATTTTAATTTTTAATTTAAACATATATATATAGATAGATAGATAGATAGATAGATAGATAGATAGATAGATAGATAGATAGATAGATATAGATATAGATATAGATATAGATATATAATAACAAAATATTTAAAAGAAATATCGAACGGGTGTGGCTCATTGGCGTTGATTGATATGAAGTCACTTGTTTTAAATTGAGGTTATGAGATCAAATCCCACTGGGGTTTACCTGTGTCCCATGTCTTATGGGAGGGTGTGGGTGGCCTACGTGTGTAGTGGTAGCGGGAATGGATCCCTATACCCTGTGTCACATGAGTACTAGCCCAGATCAAGTTGTTGATTCCCTTAGTTACAAAAAAAATACAAAATATTTAAAAGAGAGAAAAATAAAATAACATAAAAACAAAATACATAATATAAGATATATCAAATAATAGTAGGTTTTATCCCTTAAAGACCACCCCACCACCACTTGGAGTGGTGCTTAAGGGGTGGCGTGATTCCCAGAATCATGCCCCCTTAAAATCTTACTTCATTCTCATAAAAACCCACAAAACTTCTACCAATATCCAATATGTGCATATGTTATACTAAAAAAAAATTCAACATTTTATTATTACATTAACTTTTTTTTCTTTGGTTTTATTATTATTATTATTATTTTGTTATAATAATTTTTTTTTAATATTTTTTAGTTACATTAACTTTTTTTCATTTATTTTTTTTATTTTTTTTAATAATTTGTTATAATCAATTTTTTTTTTTTTTAATATTTGGTTTTTTGTTTTGACAAGAACGGATAAGATTTTATATTAAAAACAAAGGTCAAGCCAATGGAACCAATACATCTGAAATTTACTGCTGATACCATATCAACTGTCCAAAAATTGAACACCATATCATTTGTCCCTGATTCAAATTGCCATTCTAAATGCATCCACGGGCAGGTGAAGGCTATCACCCATTGACTAGGGGATGGGTGCCTAACTCTCATTTCCATTTAGAATAAGAGATCCCTTGCTCAAGGGGATGACTCGGTTTCCTTCAAAATCATCCTGTGCATTAAGTCCCCTTAAAACATGGTAGAGCCTAAAGAAGCTAAGGTTATTCAGAAGCAACTTGATTTTCCCGAAGACATGATGGAGTTTTACTTTTAGTGCCAACCCCCAATCCTCAGCAGTATGTCAAAATGGTTACTCAGTCTAGATCCAAGAGGATTCCTCCTTGTCTTGTTTCCCTTGGGTTTTATTTTTTCGCCCCATCAAAAAATAAGGTGTGTTTCCATACTGATTTCCTCCAATATAAGAATTCTTGCTCGTCCATGTGAATTTCACATTTTTCCTAGCCCTTGGGAGATGGTGCTGCTTGGAGATGTATCCAAGGCATGAATCTCTTGATCCATTGTTCTTCATTGGGGGCCATCGTTGTTGCATTTTTAGCATTAGAAATATACAGGAGACATTCTTCGAGCAAAGCTTTGGCTTTCACCACCACTTGTGTTGGGGAATAGTCTATATCTCTTAATATCCTATTATTTGTTTCTAGCCAGAGCTTCCACAAGATAAAATTTGCGAGAGTTAGCCAACAACACTTAAGCTTCTCTTTTTGTTTCAGAGGGAAGGGGCACAGGGAACCCCACAATCATAGGAGAGAGTGGATATCTAGAGGAAGAGGAGATTGGTTAGTACCTAGTCCCATAGCAATTGACCAAACCTCCTTTTCAAAAGAAGATAATAGTAGTAGATGATCAACACATTCCTCCTCCAGGAAACAGAATGGACAGCGTGATGGCCCTTCCCAACCTCGTCTTTCTAAATTATCACTTGTGAGTCTGCTTCTGTGAGCTAGTGTCCAAATGAACAAGTCGATTTTTGGTAGAGATTTGGATGACCATATTGCTTTCCATACTAGAGGATCTGGTGGGAAATAAGGAACAAAGAGGAGTAACTTGTACCTGGCTGCTGCTGAATAACACCCCGAGACAGTGCCCCGGCCTCTTTTGTCTTTGGAACCATCTTTCAAAGGGGTTTTCCCTTGAAGAAGAGAGCCAACAAATGTCATACTTCATTCTCTAAGGAATCTAGATAGTTCATAATTTGCCAATATTTCCAAGTTCTATCCTCATCATCATTCCAACTTGAGATATCCCACAGCGTTACACTATTTTTGGAAATCAGCCATTCCTTCAGATTAGTCATTCTGTCATAAGTGTTCAAAGGTGGATCTCCCAGAGCCAAATCCTCCCAGATATGATTTTGCTTTCCATTTCCTAGGATCCAAGTTATATTGGGATTGAAGAACTTTAGATATTTTTGATCGAGTGCGAATATTGATGAACCTTTAGCAACCTTTGGAGGTAGATCAAGACATTGAATTCTCGGTCCCTGAAAGTACTTCCTCCAAATCGCTCTTTTTCTCCAAGAGGTTTTCCCTGAGCTAAACCTATAGAGAATGTTGGCTCCTAGAGATAAATTTTGATAACTTAACTCCCTGAACTACGGACCTCCTTCTAGAAGAGGCTTGGTGAATTTCTCCCAGATGACCATATGAAGTTTCCTTTTGTTTTGATTTCCTGCTTCCCAGAGGAAATTCCTTAGAAGAGATCTATTTTGAGAACCATAGATTTCAGTGCCAACAACAGAGAAATCTAGTAAATAGGAATACTTGACAGAACTGATTTGATGAGCACTGCTTTACCTACCAAGTTTAGCCACGAGGCTCCCCAGGAATGGATCCAGATTTCTAATTTATCCAGTAGAGGAAGCCAGTGGAAAGGATTTGGATTAGATTTGAAAATTGGAACCCCTAGGTATTTGAAGGTGTCCCAACTTGTAAGGCCATCCATACCTAGGATTCTATATATATCCAACATTTCCCTTAGGGATCAGTTCCACCCGTAGATTTTTCTCTTTAAGTAGTTTATATTACTACCAGAAAGATCGTTGTATGTATCTGATTCCTTTTTGAAATTTCAGACTATGGGGACAGTTGCCCCTCCCAACAACAAGGTATCGTCTGCAAATTGGGCATGATTCAAATCTTTGACCCCATTCACAATTCGGAGGCCAAACAAATGTTGTTGTTATTGACAATGGTCCAATTGGAAACTTAGAACAAAGGCTTGGATTGCATAGAGAAAAGGTGACAATGGGAATCCTTGTCATAGGCCCCTTGAGGCTTGAAAGAACCCTGCAATACAACCATTGGCTAATGGAGCGATCCACAAGGATCCTACACAACCTTGACCCAGTTTATGAAACTGGTAGCAAACCCAATATTTTCCATAACCTTGAACAGAAAGTCATGCCTGACTCTGTTGAAAGCATTTGCTAAGTCTACCTTGATGATCATACCTTTTTCCTGTCATTGGGTGCTCGAGTGAAGTGCCTTCTGGACTAGAATGATATTATCCAAAATCTGTCTTCCTTTGATGAACCCCCCTTGGTTTTCTCAGTATAAGGGTCGAAAAAATTATTTTAATCCTGTTGGCTATAATATTTGTTACAATATTGTAGCATGTGTTGTACATAGAGATTGGATAGAACCTCCCAAAATTGACTACTACTTTTTCTTTCAGAATAAGTGCCAGGAAGGCTGAATTGGTTTCCCCCCTTATCTTATTACATTGTTGGGATCTTAGTACCATTTTGTGAATATTTTTTTTGATAGTTGACCAGCAAGCTTTAAAAAAATGAGTGGTGAACCCATCTAGCCCAGGGGCATTGTCAGCTTCCATTTGATCTAAGGAAACCTTGATTTCTTAGATTTTAACCGGTACTGTAAGAACAAGATTTGATTCGTCTTGAACTAAAGGAGGGACTAGAGAAAGGGGGTAGGAATTGAACTCTATTGGAGCAGTGGAATTATTAGTGTAGATCTCCTTGAAGAAGCAATCGGTTTCTTGCTTTATTCCCTTAAAATCCAAAATCTCCTGGCCCTTATGTTGGATTTCTTTGATTGCTTTAAAAAAATTTCGGGCTTCTGTTTGTTTTTGAAAGAAACTAGTGTTTTTGTCTCCTGAATTAAGCCAAAGACTATGATACTTTTGTCTCTAGTAATATTCCTCTTCTTTGCATTGCTAGTGAAGCGATATTTGGAGAGTTGCTTCCTTGTCTAGAACAGTCAGAGTGATTTCCTTATCTTCTAACAGAAGTTAATGATCTTGTAGAAAGCTTTGGGCTTATTGGTGCTTGAATCTTGGGGTTTTGAGGGTCTTGGCCCAACCCTTAAGGTATTTTTTGAGCCTTCTTAACTTTTCTTCCCATACAAAGAAAGGGGATCCTTAAACAGGATCATTCCAAATCTGGGAAACTAGCTCCTGAAAACCTTCCACTTGAATTCAAGTCGGACTAAACCAAAAGGGGATTGAACCTAGGTTATTTTCTTGAGAGAGATATAACAAAATTGGCTTGTGATCTGAGACACTATGATGAAAAAGTTTTGAGGAGGCTATGAACCCAAAAATAAAGAAGGAGTTTTGGACCAAAAACCTATCCATCCAAGCTGCTATGTGACCTGGTCCCAATCTTTTCTTTGACCAAGTGAATTTACCCTAATCGGGATTTATGTCCTCTAGATCCCAATACAGAATAAGATCCTTGACCCATTCCCTAGCCAGATCCCTTACCAATGTACCTCCTTTTTTTTCCTCCATTGCTAGGGTGATATTTAGGTACCCTCCTAGAATTATATTTTCAAGAGGATTCAAGCTCAAGAATACTTTTAACAGGTCCCAGCAGCTATGTTTATCTGAAAAAGGCACAAGAGCATAAATATTAAAAATACTTAGTTTTTGCCTCGAATATTTGTACAGGATTTTGGTTAATATCCACTGCATACAACTTTCAACCAGAACTAGATCAAACTTGACACTATCCCAGAACGTGCCTATGCCTCTAGAGGCACCTTAGGCACTTACTGTCATACCTTGTCCTTTTTTCCAAAAACATTTTCTTTCCTAGAGGAGGTCAGCTTCCTCCATTTTAGTCTCTTGGATTAGTAGGATCTCACTGTTCGCCATTCGAAGTAGATCCTTGAGGGATTCTTCTTTTATTCTACTTCTGAATCCCCTAAAGTTCCAGGAGACTATCTTCATTATTTACTTGCGGGATTAAGGGTGGACCCTTTTGGATCCAATCGATATCTAGTAATTTCCGTATTTAACACATTCTTTAGGTTTGGATGCGAACCCTGTAGGATGCCCTTATATGTCTCCCTTTCTCTCTTCTCTTTTTTGGATTTCCTACCTTGAGTGGATTTCTTGGGGGTAACTTGGGAGCCACTTGCATCTGTTGCTTCACTCCTCAACAATGATTCCTCTGATTCAGATTCTAAGTTCCCATATGACTCCTCTTCTTCCTTTTCTGGATTTCATTCTTCAGCTACAGGGGGGAGGAGGGTTCCTCCTCTTTCTTCGTCTCCCTTTCTTCATTGTCTTGTTCACCCAAGAGTGCAAAGTTGTTCTTGGATTTAGTTTGGACTTTTTTAACCTCCAAAAGATTAGATGGGTTCATTGTAGGTATAATGTTTTCCCTTTCTTTTTATTTCGTGATGGTTTTGTCCTTTTTGGATTGACGCCAACCCTCACCAGCTTCCTTCTCTGGCCCCATATTTTTTGGGCAGCTCCTATGAAAATGACCATATTCACAACAACCTCTACATTTGAAGGGTAGCTACTCATAATCCAACTTCTGAAAATGTTGTCAGTCTCCCACTATTAGCTTGATGGTTTCATGGAGGCTTGCCTCCATATCCACTTACACGCAAATACAGGCACAATAATTTTGATCTTTGGAATATACTTTATCAATAGAGCACCCTAACCCATTCCCAATCGACTGCAGAGATGAGGGATTCCAACAGTGGATTGGAATATTGGGCAGGCGTACCCAAACTGGAACTTATTTGGGTACATCAACTGCCAGACAAAAATCCGGTGTCCATCAGTTTAGATATAGACCTTGGGTGCCCATAAAATATGATCTTATTCGAAATATAAGATCTCTATCATCTTTTGAAATGAATTAAAAAATAAAAAACCCTCTCCCCACTACGTAGCCGGTTACACTGTTTTGGATCAATGACCTTTGGTTTCTTTGAATCCAATTGTCGGTTGTTCTGGACGATGGCAAGAGCCCCATAAACTTCCCAACCAATATTCGATATTTACAAGAAATTGTTATTCACATTGGCTACTCTGGCAAAAACTATATTTCAAGGATCGAATCCATCTTCTTAATGAATTTCGGCACCGTTGCAACTTTTGACAAATTCCCTTGTGCTATGAGCAGCCTACGGAAAGCTTCAGCTTCGGACTGAGGGGGAGGAGGAGGTGGCTTCCCACCTCCAGAGGAACCCATTGCGACAGCCTTGGGTATGAGATTCTGATTGTCAGAGCTAAGATCCCTTTCGTCATCCACAAGAATTATTATTGACAATAAAATTTTTTAATATTTTGTTATTATAGTAATTTTTATCTTAATTTATATGGAAAGAGTGGTCTAATAATGTATTGAATAATTTTTGTTTAATATAGTACAATTTTTATACAGTGTTACTAAGAGGTTTAATAAATACAATTTTAAATTATGATAAAATGATATAATTATACCATTTTTTGAAATAGTGTGCTACCGGTAGCATTAATTTTCAATTTGGGGCTTGATTTTAAGGTTATTGTAAATAAAAATAAGGATTGTTTTTTTTCATGTCCACATTTTTATCCCAAAAAAAGTGGTGCTACTAGTAGCACCACACTTTTTTATTTGGAGGTGTTTTTTGGTGTTTTTTTTCACAAAAATAGGAGTTGTATGGCTAGAGTTCTCATTTTGAGTATAAATTTCTCGTCAAGTTGTATAACATGTTCAAATATAACAAGAGTATGCCAAACCAAAATTTGATTGCGCAATAGTCTTTCTAAATACAATGGTATCACCTAGGAGGTGAGGGATTCAATGGGAAGCCAATAATATCCCTTAGGGAAGTCCTTTTTGTCCACACAATTGCAATATAACTAGCATAGAACAATGGAGAAAGACTTGCTTCTTAGAGGAAGAGAGAAGGGTATATTTTGCATGCCAACTTGAGGTAATAAGTTAATTGAAAGATGAGCTCTCAATGTAATTGTTCAGCATCAATTTGCTCTAATTTTCTCCTATAGAATGCATTCCCATTTCTACCTTTTATAGGCAAAATCAAAGCCAATAAACATATAGATCCAAATGTGAATAGTCTTTCATTTGATTTGGATCTTCAAGTACATGAGGAGGGCTAATGAAAACTACCAAGAATATCAGTCCCATTCGAATTTTGGATCCAAGAGAGTTTTTTAAGCCTTAAATGCACCGTAAAAGTAATCCACTTTCACATAACTTCATTTTTAATTCGTCTTCGCCTTTTTAATCCACTTTTACTTTTTCATCCACCTTCACATTTTTAATCCACTTTCACTTTGTAAGCCACTTTCACGTAACTTTGTTTTTAATCCACCTTCACCTTTTATAATCCTTTTTTTCTTGTAATTTACCTTCACCTTTTTAATACAATTTCACTGTCTAATCCACTTTCACATGACTTCATTTAATCCACCTTCACTTTTAATACACCTTTTTTGCTTTTTATTTCTTAAAGTCACCGTACCTTTTAATACACCTTTTCCACTTTTTATTTCTTAAAGTCACCTTACCTTTAAATACTTACCTTTGGCATGAATGATAAAATATATTTCCAACAATCTCTCCCTTTATCATGAATGCAACCCTTAGACAAATATGCAACAATCCTATAGTAACTCAGCATGTATGCAACTCTCCTTTTGTCTATAATTCTCCTCCTATCTGCGACTTCTCCCCCTTTGACATTAATGGAAAATATATTCTCCCCTTGAGCTTGTGATTCTCCTTGAATTTTCAATTCTTTCCTTGCATGTAACTCTCCCCCTCTAACATCAATGGAAAAGGGTTGCTAGTCCCCCTAAGCTTGTGCATTTCCTTATGCACTTTCTAGTGATATGAGATGAATATCACTCCCATATATCATATTTGTCCTTTGATTTCCTTGAGTATCTATATAGTTCTTGAGGTTATGGTTGTTTTTTCCAATAATCTTTCTTGAATCTTATTTCCTTATCTCACACCCTTTAGAATCAAATTTCAGGTTGTAACCTTGACTACAAATATGACTAAAACTTAGAAGAATATGTTGTGGCCCTTCAATGTATAAGACATTATGTGGTTTAGTCTTTACATTATCCATACTAACCATACATTTTCCATCTATATTTGCAAAATCATTATCCCCAAAAGTAGTACAACCTCATTTTTATGCTTTTAATATGAGAAACTTGGATCGATCCCATATCATGTGCTTTTGGAATCCACTATCAATATTGAATTTGTTCCATTTATCTTGAGCACATAGTGCAAACCCACATTTTTCCTTCTTTTGTTCTTCTTTGCATCTTGTCTCTTCTTAATCTTCTTGATTTATTTTACAAATATGAGAGTATCCTTCTTTATGTTTGGAAATGACATAGTATTCCTTGTTTTATTTAGGAGCTCATATCATGCTACTTATACAATAACATGCTATGCACCCATAGTTATTACCCTTATAGCATTCAATATCAATAAGGGGAGAAAATGAATTGTAACTTATGTGAGCAAACCCATAAGAACAGTTCTATATTTTTTGTTCACATAATCATCCTTTCAAGCCTTATAAGGACCTTTACTTCTAATATGGTCACTTATTTCATAAGCTCTACAATTTTCATGGCTAAAATTATTGCAAGAAAAAAAATAGCCAAAGAATATATTTTGGTACTGGGGTGTTAAAGATCTTCTTGGTGGAATACATATTATGAACATATCCTTATTGTTCTTGTGACAAGAATTAGGTTTTCACTAGTCATCATTTCCTTTCATGTTGCTTATTTCATTGTTGATGGATCCTTTGATAACATTGGCATAGATTTTATATTTTCTCCATTTACTTTCTTCGATGGCTCTACATATTTTGAGTCTTCTTTGGTGATCATCTAATTCTTATCATATCCAAGACCAGTCTTAATAAATGGTGACATTTTATAGTTGATGATATGGTATAACGTTTAATTACTCTTTTCAAACTTCAAGCATATGTTTAACTGAGTAGTTGACTTTTCCAATTCCTTTCTTAAGAAAACAATTTCAGCTTCTTGCTTCTCAAACTTTTCATCATTTTCTTTTAGCTGGATTCTCACCACTTCTTCTATCAATGTTTCCTCTTCTAATTGCACCTTTAAATTTGTGATAATATTTTATGATTCTTCAAGGTTTTGTGACATTTTTTCTTTTGAATCACAATCCACTTCTTCGTATTTCTTCAACTACTCTTTTTTTTCAAATATTTTTCCTTAGTTTTTTTATTTCGCTTAAAGAACACATGGGTTCTCCTTCAAGATCCACTTCCCTATCTATTTTATCATTTTCACTTAATACTTCATTAATTTCTCTTTTTATTCATCAATATTTGTTTTGATTGCCATAAAGAGAGTTTCTTCTCTATCAATACTACTTTCTTCAAATGACTCACTAAGCCCTTTTGAGTAGAAGCTCTTCTTTTGATTATAATTATTATATTTGTGTTTTTTTTGTGTTGATGATGTTTTCTCTCTACTTTATATTCTTCTTCATACTCACTGCTTTCATTTTTTGTATATGGACACTTAGCAACAAAATTTCCTACTTTTCCATGCAATTAAAATATTTAAAGGGAAACTTACCTTTGTATTTTCTAGATCCCTTTTTAAGTTTTATCATGAAATTTATTCCTTTGTGAATGATTCAAGGCTTGAACAATCACTTGATTTATGTTCTTTGTTCTTTGTCGTCCTTAAGGTTTTGAAATTTCCTTCCTTTTTTATGGATTTTCCTTTTCAATCCTCATTTCATATGCAGTGATAATCCCATGCAATTCATTCATTGTTAATGTATCAAGATCCTTCATTTATTCAATAGCAGAGACTTCAAAATTAAATCTTAAGGGGAGTGACCTTAACACATTTTGTACAATCATCAGTTATTCAACCTTTTCACCAAGTCCTTTGATGGTGTTGACAATTTCATCCGCATGCAGGATATAATTTGTAACATTTTCTCTGTCTTTCATTTCTGGACTCTCGAATTGACTTCTATGAGTTTGGAAATTTGATTTATTACCCTTGCCCTTGATTTCATAGATATTTTGAAGCTTGTCCCAAATTTATTTTGCCAATTTAAAATGCATCATCTTGACAAAATTGGATTCTGATAAACCTCACAAGATGACATTCATGGGATTTTCATCGTTTTGACTAGACTTTTTCCTAGCCACATTTGTTGGTGGAGTTGTTGGGGATGTATAACCAGTCATGACTAATTGTCAAATATTGAAATAAAGGATCATTAGGCCCTGCTCGCATCCTTATACTCCAAAAGGTATAGTATGTTTCATCAAACAATGGAACTTTGTTTGTAGAGAAACCTACATGTTTTCCCATGTGTGCTCCTGAGATCTACCGTCTAGCAGTTCAACTATTTCTAAAGGAACCCGATCTAATACTAATTGTTGGACTTATGTTTATAATAGAGGGGGGTGAATCAATATTAGATATTTTTTACTTTAAAATATCGTTCATTAATTTTTGAAATAGTAAGCACATATAAACTCAAATCACAATACATATAATTTAACATGGACACTCTTTCGAGATAAAACCAAAATATATTATATTTATAAATTTATGTAGGCACAAACATACTGTTACAAATTTTATAGGAACTTACCTACATGAGAAACAAACCCCCTCAATTGAGCATCAACTCTACAAGATATAGGCACCAAGCTACTAGAGACACCAATCCCCACATTTGTTTCTAGGAACTGACCTACTGGAGACATCAATCCCCACTTTTGTTGTAGGGGTCAACCTATTGAAGACACCAATCCCAACTTCTGTTTCTAGGAACCGACCTACTAGAGACACCAATCCCCACTACAGTCTATTTGTAGCCACCAACCTGCTTCCAAATTTACAAGTTATTCATAGACATTTCATTCACAAGTCTTCTTCCTACTTCTTTCTTCACCTATCTTTCTTGTGACTTCTTCCTTTATCAGATCTACTTGTTGTTTATGTCTTCACTAGGCCTACTTCTAACTTATTCCTTTATCATACCTACTTGTTGTGTATGTCTTCAATGGGCCTTCTTGTGACTTCTTCCTTTATTATATATACTTTCTTCTTTTATATTCATCAAGCTTGCTTGTGACTTCTTCCTTTATCAGATCTACTTGTTGCTTATGTCTTCATTGGACCCATTTGTGACTTCTGCCTTTATCATATCTTCTTACTTCATTTGTCTTCACCATGATTTCTTATGACTTATTCCTTTATCATATCTTCTTGACTTTAGAACTACAAATCAATTTTTTTTGGTATTCAAATGTCTCTCCTCAAATGATATTTAATCATCACTTCTTGAATGATGTTCAATTGTTAGTCCTCAACCTTTTTTTGAACCATTCATCTTCTTGAGTGATTCCTCTTATATAATATGATATTACATTTTTCACTCAGTCATTTATTTCTCACAATGCTCTTTTCCCTTTATACTTTACCATTAACCCTATCTCAAAAGTCATGTGCATTTGAAAATACACCACCTTCATTAATTAAATAATTAATTCCCCTCCTTTTTTATTTCACTCTCTTTATGTTTATGTGCACCCTCTTTTAAATACCATGTGTAAATACCATGGGAAAATACCACTTTCACTTTTCAATCCACCTTCGCTATTTAATCCACCTTCACTTTTTTAATCCACCTTCACTTTTTAATCCACCTTCACTTTCAATACACCTTTTTCACTTTTATGTCTTATAGTCACCTTACATTTTAATACATTGTATTCATTTTTTTTATTAGGAATCTGTGTCAACCCTTCTCTTTATTTTGTTAGTATATTGTTGTTGGACGCATATGCTTTGTAATTCGTCCCTTGAGTATATCGTATTATCCCACATTCATGGGGAGTAATAGTTGTTTAGATTAGACTTAGTATATAAGTATCTGTTTATCCCACATTCATGGGGAGCAATAGTTGTTTATATTATACTTAGTATATAAGTATGTGTTGAGGAAACTGAAGGCATCAACAAGCTATTTCTATTGACCTTGCTCAAAGGAGGTTTCCCCCTCAATGTGGCCTACAATCAATAAATTCCTTCGGCGTTCTTTTATTTCTATTATATTGTGTATTTTTATTATTTATTGTAGGAGGTTTCTCTCATCTAGTATCAGAGCACTTTCTTGGTCTTGCTAGGTGGAATTTATGCCAATTTTTTTTTTTTGCAATGGCTTCCCGGTGTTGTGATTATTGCAGTAGTTCTTCTTCTTTGTATCTGTATTCTTCATTTCAATTGTAAGTTCATATCAGGGAATAAAATCTATCTTCTTAACTATGGGAAGTGCCTGGGAATAGCCCTAAAACTCATTGTGAGGAGTACCATAAGAACCTCGAAGTATCTATTCATTGAGAGGACTTTCTAGCAAAAAGGAAAACAACCCCTACCTGAGACTAGTTCCCACCCGTGAGGTAAACTAAGAGTTGTCGTTTGTGGCCAAACAGTTATTAGTTTTACTTAAGCCATGAAGTGAGGGGTACTACCCCAATACACAAGTAGTTAGACAACATTGGTGGACAAACGAATCCCTGCACCTTTATGAATATGAAAATACCTGGGGCCTATATCTATTTCCAATTGATAAATCGCAGATTGCATCTGTCCAGAGTCGTCGTAGATCAATTCCACAAAAAAGAGTATATTTTTTTTGTTTTTTTTGCCATATCTTATTTTATTTATCTTTGTTTCCCTTGAAAATATGTTGGAACCCATGCAATTTCATTATGTATATTTCCTTCCTTGAAGACCCTATCCCAAATTCCACTTTCTGAATCCAGAAATCCCATATTTGTATATTTTAGGGTTTTCCTTAACTTCTTCGATCCTCACCCAATATCCTTCAAATTTTTCCACAGTGTTCATTTCCTATTTCTAATTCCTTGTCCCACTTTGAAAAAAATTCCCATTCTTTCACCCTGTTTCTGAAATCCTCAGTTTCTTCTTCCTTGTCTCTCAAAAAGTGTCCAAAACCTAGTCAAACCCTAATTACCCATCAGATTTTTTACCAACTCCAAATTTTCCTTTTCCAAAAAAAATTATGTTTTTGTTTTTCTACCCTTCCCCCCCCCCAAAAAAAAAAAAAAACTCCTGGTTATGGTTGTCACTCGCGCAGGGGAAAACAAACAAATGGAAGATGGAATTTCCACCCTGAAGACCAAACTCCATGATTTGGATAAAAAAATGCTTGGCCTCCATCTTCAGCATTCAACCATTAACAATAGACGATATCCAGAGTCTTCTGTAGACACTAGGTTCTCTTCTTCCAGCAATTTTTATGGGTCGAAGCTTGATTTTCCTCACTTCAATGGTGATGATCTAATTGGATGGATATATAGGGCATAACAATATTTCAGTATGCATAACACTTTTGATGTCAACAAAGTCCCACTTGCACCCTTTCATTTGGAACATTAATCCCTTCAATGGTTATGTCGTTACATCAAGGTTCATGAAGAGCCAAAATGGACATATTTTTTTCCAACTCCTTTTGCAATGATTTGTCCCTATCGCTTTTTATGACTTCATAGTATCACTCACTAAAATTTACCAAACTGTAACTGTGATAGAGTATTAGACATAATTTGAGAAATCACCCAATCACACAAAAGAATTGTTGGATGCATTCTATAGGAGTTCTTTTATCATTGGTCTGAAGGATGAAACCTGATCTGAGGTTAAAACATTTTGTCCAAGCACAATAATATAATCCCTAGGGTTTACTAAGTTGGAGAAGGACACAATCATAGCTCAAAAGAGCTCCAAATCCTTTTATGTTCCATTCAGAAACATGCTTTCCCAAAGACCTCAAATCACGCCATCTCCTAGAACCACTCCTATCAAGAATTTTTCTGAAGCCAAGATGCAGGCACATAAAGAAAAAGGGATTTTTTATAAATATGATGAGAAATTCACCCGTGGACATAGATGTGTCAAGAAATAACTCTATCTCTTAGATGTGGATTCTCTGCTTGCACCTTAAATTTGTGAAGATGCTCAGATTCCATTATATTATTAAGTTGACATTCAACATCCACATGTTGATGCTGCTTCTCAAGATGACCACCTAGAAATATTTCCCCATGCGTTAGTCGGAGTCACCACCCCATAAACCATGCGGTTCAACTATTTCTTAAAGAAGCTCCCTCTTACAATATTCATTAATTACAGTAGCACCCATAACTTCATTGACCCTCATAGTGCCAAACAATCTGAGTGTTTTCTCCATCATTGCTCCATCTTTGAAGTCATGATTGTGAATGAGGGTACCTTACCTTTCAAGGGGAAGTGTCTGTTGGAGACATTTACCACCATACACACTCTTTTTGGTCAAATTGGCCTAGTTAAACCACTATCCTAAGTATTATTGACATTAATTGACATCAGTAGAGCATTAAATGTCATCATCTAGTCTCACTCGTGCCTACCTTTAGTCAAGGAGGCTAACTTAGCCTTCTACATTCGGGGAGGCTAACTGGAGCACTCCGGGGGTGATCTGAGTGATATCAATGCACCTAATTGCTAACTGGTGGTTAAAATCAGTTAAACAAGTTATTTAAGGCAGCTCCTCTCATTAAATATATTATTCAATGATTATTTAATGAACTGGAGTCAACAGGGGTGCCTCCACCAAATTCTGATGTGCAGTTCAACTTTAGTTAACCTCATTGGGGTTGATTGGAGTCAGTGTAGCGCTACCTCTTAATGGTTGGTGAGCTGTGACATGTGTCTGATCTCTTTCAGTTGAGACTCAGTCATTTATTGCACTTCGACTTCAGTTAGGGTTAGTTGAGTCAATTAGGGTTTTGATAAGTGGTTAACTGAGTGTGGACCATCGCTTACAGTCAGTTAAGCTAGAGTCACTCATTCAATTCAAATGACCTCCTTGAGGATTTGAATTGTTCATTCATTCCTACTTGCAGCATGACATTGTAATTGTAATCATTTATTCTTTATGTGAATATTGAGCAGCTACTATTCCTGTAGACCGATTACACCATTTCATGAGTTATTTGTTAATTATTTTTTGATGAGATTGATGCTTTGTTCCTATATCAATAGACAAGATTAATAGTGTCACAATGTGTGTATCTCTATTGGATAATATAACTTGTGCTCCAACATGTTTTCCTTTCCCTAAAGAAGATGTGATGTGAATTTGGGTGCTCAATGGCTATGCACACTTGGGCCCATCTTATGGGATTTTGTTGAAATTTGGATGCAGTTTTAAGTCAATGGGAAAAAACACACATTGAAGGGCTTGCAACCAGGGTCTCTTAGCATCATTAGTTCACATCACATGGAAAGGATCCTTAAGAAGAATTCACATGGTTTCATCTCTTAGCTCCATTCCATTCAGATGAAACCATAAGCAGACTCCACTACTCCCTTGGATCTACAACATGTTTTGGATCGATATGCATGTGAATTTTCCAAACCAATGGGATTTCCATCTTCAATATCAGAGAACCCCCATATTTTTCTCCTTCCTAGAAGCGTCCCCCCCAACATCAATCCCTATCACTCCCCGCTTCATGAAAAGGAAAATATTGAGATGCTCGTTTGGGACGTACTGAAGCAACGTATTATTTTTCCTAGTACTAGTTCCTTTTATTCACCGGTTCTTCTTGTCCAAAAAATGTTGGGTCATGGCTCCTCTGTATTGAATTTCTAGCACTTAATCACATCACAATCAATGATAAGTTTCCAATTCCTGTTGTTGACGACCTTCATGGTGGTCATTTTTTCTCCAAGTTGGATCTGTTTGGATTATTAATTAATCATCCCTTGACCAGCACAGTCTATTCGTGTTTCCCTATCTTAGGAGGTCATTTCCACTTTAATAGTGCATGGGGACTCACATGGGGGTTTCCTACAACTCAATGTGCCTATATGCATGAGTTTAAGAGATCCAAAGATCAGTCCCTATAATTTAGGAACCCACTCTAAGTGCTACCAGGTAATAAAACTCAATAGTCTAATAACTTAGTTAGTAATTTATTATTTATCAATGAAAGTCTTGATAGGTCACATTGTTTAATTGTAACCCTTCATTTGTATAAATTCGCATTGTACTCCTTGTAAAAACTATTAGATTTTTATCATTTAATCAATATGATCTAGGATCTTATCTGAGAGAATAACATGCACAGCAATAATCACAAGAGACAAGAGAAACAAATATTTTTCCTTGGGGAAACCATAAAGGAGAAAACACCGCAACTTCCTCATAGATAGAATAAGCACCAATAGCAAAAGTAAAACCCAAATATACAAAGATGATATCTGACAGTTGTTCTCTCTCTCACTTGTGTGAGCTGCTCCTCTCTCACTCATGCTCTACTGTTGAGTGAGTGTGTGTTTCAAATAGAGAGTCTCACTCTCTATTTATACTTGTCTTCCACTTGACATTTACTCTACAGGGACAACTTCTCTAGGAGAGTCTAATAACCCTAACACAACTCAATTGTGGGGACCATTGCCCCGACTTACAATAGAGGGTTAACATCAATGACTTTACATGACTTGAATATATTAATGACTCTCCTGATCGGAGGAACAATCATCTCCGTCGGGGTAAAATGAAATACAATAAGAGATATATAATTGAATACATTCTCCATTCTCTACTTCTTCTTCCATGGCTTAAAGTTGTTCTTTGATTTGAGAGACCTTTGTAAAGTATGACTATATGGTCTCTGCATTCTGGGTCTTTACATTCTTCAATTGATTTCTCAAATTCATCTTCTAATTTATAATCTTCCCTTCAAATAGCTTGGACAAAGAATCAAACATCTCTTTAGGTGTATTTAGGGAAGACACATGTGGTATAAGGTGATCCTTGATAGAATCAACAATAATCCTCTTGGCCTTTATCAAGTTCTTCATGTGTAAGGCTTTAGCCTCATCTCCCTTTGGACTTGGAACCTCTTCACTTATGTAGGTGTCCAATTCATTCTCTTCAAGAACAAGTGAAATCCTATACTTCCATGCTCGAAAGTTATCAGCTCCTTTAAGATTTTAATCAAGATTAGAGTGATGAGACATATTTAATGAGAACCTCAAATGGAAATACAAAATATTTATATATTACCAATTTGAGATGTCTGAACTGGATCTAGCGTTGATCTTTTGCAGTAAATATTTTCTGGTCCAGATTCAAATTAGGCTTTGATTTTCCTGAAGTTCTACCCAACCAAATAATTCGGTCTTGGTCTCTAAATTTTGATTTTGAGGAGGAGAGAAATCCTATTCTAGGATCACTCAAAAATTCCACTTCTATGAAAAGCCCTAATTTCCCACAGCAATGACAAGCCAAAAACTAAAAATGCTCGGAATCATATTCTCCTTCGACAGAAAGATGTGCCCTTCAATGGAGAGTTATCCTAGCCTTCTTTTGCTGATGATCTATGGAGAGAGACCCCAAAAGTAAGAATCCATACCTTCTGCAGCTGCACGGTGTCTTCTTCTGAGGTTAGCTCTAATACCATGTTACATTTTTATCATTTAATCAATATGATCTAGGATCTTATTTGAGATAATAACATGCACAGCAATAATCACAAGAGACAAGAGACACAAATATTTGTCCTCGGGGAAACCATAAGGAGAAAACCCCAAAACTTCCTCAGAGATAGAATGAGAACCAATAGAAAAATTAAAACCCAAAGATACAAAGATGATCTTCGACATTTGTTCTCTCTCTCACTTGTGCGAGGTACTCTTCTCTCACTCATGTGCTACTGTTGAGAGAGTGTGTGTTTCAAATAGAGAGTCTCACTCTCTATTTATACTTGTTTTCTACTTGACATTTACTCTACAGGGTTGACTTCTCTAGGAGAGTCTAATAACCCTAATACAACTCAACTGTGGGGACTATTTCCCCAACTTACAACAGAGGGTTAACCTCAATGAATTTACATGAATTAATTATATTAATGACTCTCCCGATCAAAGGAACAAACATCTTTGTCGAGGTACAATGAAATACAATAATAAATATACAAGTGAATACATTCTGAAGTTACAAATACATCAACAAAAACGATCATTCAATAATTAAATATATATATATTTGGAAATTCGTTCCAAGTTAGTATCAAAGCGAGCATTCTCTTTGTTTTCATTTGGCACCTCCATCTCTTCTACAATGCTTCACCTCCTCTCCCACAGCACCCACATCCACCCAGCACTCATCTCCTCTCCCATGCACACCCGTACTTCGCATCAAGGTGCATACACGGAGGTGGGTTACAATTTTTGGCATGAATCAAGGGTTTATTTGACCCTTGATTGAGCTTTTATTAAATGCTCAATCGAGCTTCTCATAAACCCTCAGTCAACGATTCAAGACCTGGATTGAGGGTTAAATAAATGCTCGATCGAGGGTTAAAGAAGACCTCGATCGAGCATCTTTAACCGCCTATAAATAGGCAACAAACCCGTAATGTTATTCACTTTGTCTATTTAATATGAGTTATAGAGTAATTGGGCTATAGATGTGATTAATCACATCTATGACTCTAATCAATCACATCTATAACACTAATTACTCCACAACTAATATTTAACATAAAATCTAGGGGAAACCCACCGCCCCCAGTAGTGCTCCATTACAGTCCTATTTTGTGTTTTGAATTAGTTTAATGAACATTAAAAAACTTTTAACAATCAATTTATCAAACCCTTGGCCCCATGGTGGTTTGTAAAATGATGACGGTTTTGAAATGTTATGGTTTTTTTTTGTTTAATTTTCTAAGAGATTTATTATTCACATAGTTGGTCGAATCTAAATCAAATGATGTTGAAATTCTTTACGTACCAGAACCTCGATCAAGGTTTTATTAGGACCTCGATCGAGGTTTTGTTAAGATCTTGATTGAGGTATTTAAATAGCTTGAACGATCTCTCGACCTCGATCGAGGGACGAAAAATAGAGAATTAGCCCTCTTACACGAAAATCAATGTTTCTCCATGTCTTCTAGGGGTGTAAACCCTGCCATTTATGGCACACAACTGAGCGAAGTTAATACCGATAGATTCAACACTGAATCCTCTATCCATTGATGTATCATGCATGTGTTTTTGAATTCATATGGGTTTTTTGTTTTAATTGGTTCTAAAACTTACACTTAGAAAACCTGACAACAACTTTGAACCATCTCAAAGAAAAATTTGCAGGGTAAAAATAGACATCCAAAATTTTTGTAAAAATGCACAGACCACACATCAACGCGTCCTCTTCAAAAGGGTATCTTTGGTTTTTAAATTTTTGAAAACAGTGAAAAAAAAAGTTGGGATGGACACACATGTGTATAAAATGATGTTGAAATCAGATGTGGTCACTTTCAAAAAATAATAAATAATTGTATATTGCAAAATAAATTAACAAAACAATATGCATACCATAGTGCATTTTGTGTAGATCATACTCATATATATATTAAATTATTAATGTAAGATTGAATTATTGGGGTTGGACACAAGCCACTTTTAACTTCTTCAAATTTTTAAGGTGACACGTTTCATTAAATGCAAAATATTACACATTAAATGACATCTCAATATTTTTAAAAAAATATCATTGGGAAGCCAACATAATATTCTACAATTTTTTTTTTACTACAAGTCAAAATTCACATGGCATATATGCGTTTCAAGGGCTTCTATCTAGCACATGAGTAAAAAATCAGGTTTTCATCACCAAATTTGGCCAAAAAGTGTTACCCACTTTCATGGAATCATCTGTCACACCTACTTCCTTCACACCTTTACCTACTCCACTTCCCACACATCTCCTCTACTCGCCATATACTTTGTTCACCCTCTCCTCTCCCCGCATGCACCATTCTGCTCTTCCATACATTCCCTTCTACTTGCCCACCCTTATACCTGCTCTCCCTCTCCTCTCCCTCCACACCTACTCCAACCACCACATCCCTTCATTATTTCACACCTGGTTCTTCCCACCCACTTCCCCTCCATCCACGTGCATTCCCATCCATTCCCTTGATCATCATTCACTCTAGGTTTTCATAACCCTACCTCCTTCTCGCCATCTCCTCGCAAATAACACTTATAATATTAAAATAATATTATTATTTATTATAATATTAATACTTTTAAAACATTTTAAAAAATATTAATTTTTTATTGCATATAATAATTTATTAATAATAATTATTATTCTAATTAAATATTTAATAGTCAACCTATCCCCAATCCAAAATTAGCATGATAAACACTATAATACCAATAGGAACTCCTCAGATAAGGAAGACCTTGAAAATAAATATCATAAGCTTTTGACAAGACTAGAGAAAAAAGAGGAGGAATTCCATGACATGAAGAAGGAAATGAAGTCATTGACAAACCTAGTTAATGGAATCCATAACACACATACAAACCCAGTCTCCAACTTCGTACATAAAATAAAGATCGATTTACCAAGATTCGATGGAGAAAATAATCGTGATGGGATTTGATGGGTCAACAAACTTGAAAACTATTTTGAAAAGTACAAAATACTGTTGGAATATATTAAACCCACTCACAACTTAGGATAAAATAATTAATCATTATTTTATTAATTATTCACCCACTAGCTTAATTAGTTGGCTTCCAATTGCACCTTAAAGTCAATACATGCCATCTATATCCTAGGAATGATTTATTTCCAATTCTAGTTTGATCTTGACCACCTTTTGACCATCCAAAATTAGTATACAGGACTTTACAGTAGATTCTGCTTTTTTGCTTTTTCTGCTTTTCCTGATTTTCTATGGATAAGATAAAATTTAGTCAACTAGGAAACTGGGAGCTTTTGTTTCCAACCCATCCTCCATTAGTTTTTCTCCATTTTCTAGGATTAGCATGTTTTTTCCATCTCCCTGACAACTCTCTCATGTTTTTTCCAACTCGTGAGGTCCTTGATAGATTTGGGAAGTGCTTTAGCCACCTATGGGGGTTTGCTATATTTTGGTAAGTCATCCATTTTGAGCTTTATGAGTTGTTTCCATACAATTTGATTTTCCTATGAGCGATGTACTATTTATGTACACTATTATTCATCATTATTAAATGGAAGGATACACATCAATATTCATCTCTTCATTCATGTGATTCAGTCTCTTTTCTTCTCTCTATTTTTCCTATGTATGCTTGTGAGAATTCTTAGTAGCAAGATCTATTTCATGTGCTTATTCTTAGCATCATTTCTCATAGCATTGATCTATTATTTCTACATGGTATTAGAGTAGTAGTTTGATCAAGTTCTACAGAGTTGAGGAGCGCATCCAGTCTCCTATCCCTCTCTGAAGAAGACCTTGTCTAGCTTACAAGATTTTCTCCTAGTTTGTTTTGCAAGTTGCAGAGAGTATCTCTTAGAGCATATCAACAAATTGAATATGGATTCAAAAGTTCCTCTACTATCTCCTTTCAAATATGCTGATTGGAAGCCAAAGATGAGTGCGTACTTGAAGAGGCAATGTCTCTTTGATGTCTCCATTGGTGCTTTAAGTGAAGCTGAGTCTTATGAAGAGAAGATTGATTGGCTAAATAATTATTATAGAGCTTATGGAATTATGTGTTTGATAATGTCTCCAAATATATATCATCTCATAGATTCTATTGAATTCCATTTGAGCTTTGGAAAATTTTGGACAAAGCTTTTGGTTTGCAGGAAATTGAAGATGAAGCATGGAGTGAACCTAGCATCTCCTCTTGTTCTCTCTCTCAAGATTTATTGGCCTCTACATTCTTTGATGAAGTTGATCATGATGAAGAAGTTTCTCATACATTTCATGTTGCTGCTTCTCTCTTTGATTCGAATGCTTCCTCCTTCAATGAAGAAGCAAATATTGAAGAGCCATCTTTTTCTGTGTTTCTTAAAGGTGATTTTTCTTCTTGTGATACTATTGATGAAAAAGAAGTAACATATGGAGTTGCTGCTGATATTGATTATGATCCTATAACCCATTAATTATTTTCTAAATATCCTATCTTAGATTTTGAGATCTATGTGCCAGATTCTTCACACATTTTGCATACCTCTCTCATTGATGGTGCGCAACCCAGTGACTTCCAGGATGTTTGCTTAGACACATCAAGCCTTCTTTGTGTCATACCACTTAAATTACTTGATCTCATGTGCTTCAGCATATCCTTCTTTATTCTTGGAATCAATACTCAGAGCCTTCTTGAATATTTTGAACATCTCCTTATTTCCTCCTTTCATACAGAGGATTCATTACCAGTGTATTCCCATGAGTCTATTGATATGCTTATATGTGATCCTTTGGATTCTGATTTAGAAGCATATTTTCAGGTTGATACATATATAATACCACCATCTATACCATCTACCATACCTCTGAATAATCCAAAGACTATACAAATCCCAAGCTCACTAGTTGATTCCTCATTGGTCTCTTATACAGTGATATTTATCTTACATGGTTTGAAGTCTTTCCTAACTTTCAGTGGCTGGTTATCCATTTCCTTAGTCATATATGGACTGATATTAAACATGTTTGGATCTGTTCTAAACACTTGTGGTTCAGATCTTATGCCCATCCATCATTCATATTTTTACACCTATTAGTTTTCCCCAATTGCTCATAATTTTCTTAGTCTAGCCCTATATCCTCATGAAGCCACCAAAGCCTTTGTCCTTGCTGTTCCATATGCTAATATTTCTGATATATCATAGTTTTATCAGCCTCATATTAGATCTATACATGTGCTACATCAGATTGGAAGATTGACATGTGATTCACATCACAATTTTGCAGCTATTCAGGGAATTGGGTGTGAAATAAATTGTCTTAATTTTTTTACTCTTTGGAAAGGAGTATGCATGGATCTATTTTCCATTTCAGATTATGTTTGCAGATCAGATTTTGACAACAGAAAGAAGCATTCATATAATGCTCCTACTTCGTCAGTTGATGAGATACAAGGAGTCTCTCCTCTTCCTTCTTGCAGGCTCTACACTCCAGCGCATGATCATGGAGTTCATGATTTATTCAACAAGTCCTTCATCCAGAAGCAGTTCAGTTAGCTCATTAAAGTGAAGATGAAGATATGTTAAAGACACATTTCAAATTTTGTGCCCTGTCCTATCTTGAGGGAGGATTTTACCCATGTGGTTTTGCCTCTTTCCTCACTTTTCTGGACATAATAATTGTTAAAGGGTGACCATAGCCTTGTTGTCGGGCCCTATATGCATCCATATTTTTTTTCATACCATCATAAAATCAAAATTATAGGGGGGTGTTGGAATATATTAAACCCACTCACAACTTAGGATAAAATAATTAATCATTATTTTATTAATTATTCACCCACTAGCTTAATTAGTTGGCTTCCACTTGCACCTTAAAGTCAATACATGCCATCTATATCCTAGGAATGATTTATTTCCAATTCTGGGTTGATCTTGACCACCTTTTGAACATCCAAAATTAGTATACAAGACTTTACAGTAGATTTTTCTTATTTGTTTTTCCTGCTTTTCTATGGATAAGATAAAAGCTAGTCAACTGGGAAATTGGGAGCTTTTGTTTCCAACCCATCCTCCATTAGTTTTTCTCCATTTTCTAGGATTAGCATTTTTTTTCCATCTCCTTGACAACTCACTCATGTTTTTCCAACTTGTTGTAATCTCACAGATCACATAAGGTTACCAATAATACATACTAAAACATACATACATCACAGAGACGAGATAAGAACAAGTGGATAGAATAACATATTATATTAACATGACAGGCTCCATACAATACAGAGAATTGAACCGAGTTCTCATCTGGCTCAACATCCTAATATATATGAATTACAAATAGTTGCAAATAACTACCTGTCGGTTCACTCAACTGACACGACCTTAGGTGGCCAACTTAGTCGGTTGACCAACTAAGTCAGCTATCGTTCAAGTTGGCTTACCGACTTGCTCCTCCAACATCTCCCCCATGGAAAAAACGTTTCTTTGTCCCGAAGAAATAGGGAGGTACCCAAAATTTCTTTGTCCGTCTAAGTAGTCATTCTTTGTGCTTGGTCTTCATGGGATGTGAAGTCTGATGGTTTGTCTTTTCTGTACATAGACTTCAACAATTGCTTCAGCTATCAGTGCCAGTTGATGTTGGAAATCCATCCAACTTTGCAAAATTTTCTGTATGTCGATGGTTAGTGTATTCAGATTGGATATGATCAACATTTTCTCTGGTATGAAAACTTCCGCTATTTTTTCCATGTCAGGACCCATAAGCTGGTCCTTTTCCTCTGCTGTCTCCAGTAGCCTTTTCATTTGCAGGCAGATGATGTCTACTTTTTCCAGGTTTGGAATGGATTTTTGCACCCACTGATGTGCTTCTCACTCGAGTTTCTGTAGTTTATCTATTTCAAGCACTATTTGATCTTCAATTGTGCATCTGAGTGTTTTTCCGATGCTTTTCCTCTTCTCTAGTGCTTGGAACTCTTGTCGATTCTTCCTGGTTCACTGATAGACTTGCTTGTAGTAAGAAGGTCAGTCTCTCAGTACTTCTTCTGTAATGACAAACTCCTCCATGCGATCTTGCAACACCTTGTATGCTTTTGTAAAGGCTGTGTGCTGCTCCATCAATAGTCGAATGGTTTCTTCTTTCTGCTCCTCTTTTGTGTCTTGAATTTGTGACTGCAGCATCGACACCATGCTCTCAAACAGTTGGTAAGATTTTTCTAGTGGTTTGTAAGTGTCAACCTCTGGTGGTCCCAGTATCACCATTTGTACAAGGCTTCTACATTTGTTGAGAAACTCGAATTGTTCTTTTTCATTATTGTTGAGCTCCTTACATCTCTGTTGGATCCTTGTCTTTGCTTCAATTTCCAGTGTTTCTAGGAGTTGTCCTAGCTCTGCATCTTTCAACTTGGTTGCATCGACTGTATTCGTTGACCCAAGTTGACTGATGTGGACCATTGTTGTATGTTTATGATGATCCTTCTTCTTTTTCTCCTTCTTCTTCTTGTGCTTCTATGTTTCTGCTTGTTTCGGCACCTGTGTACCTGCAAGAGTCAGGTCTGGATTTTTTGTTTGTGGGGCAGTAGTGATGGATGGTATTTCTAGTTGGGGTGGTGGGATGACTACTACATCTGGTTGTGCCTCTAGTTGGTTGGATGCAGAGGGTCCAAAAGTGAAAGCAGTTGTCTCTAATGATTGAGGTGGAGGTGGTTCTGGTGCAGCTAGTTGAATTAAGGGTTCTGAGTCGGGAGGTGGTGGTGATGGGGTTGGTGAATGGTCGGGTGTGATTGGGTTGGTGGAAGTGTGGTCAAGTGGTGGATTATTGATCTCAGGGGGTGAATCTAGGTCAAAGAACATTTGGTTGATTTCTCTCATTTTAATTTTAGCATCTAGCCATTCCGATGCTTTAGTTTTATTGATTGGTCGACTTCCTTCCTTAAACTGTGAGAATTTGGCAAGGAAGTCTGTTGTAGTCATTTGTTCATTATCCTCCTTGTTGGTTGTTTCAACTTTGAGTATTGTGCGAATTGGTTTGGTCATTTCGACATGATTTAATTTTTATCTAAAACTTTCCCCTTCCGACTTTTCATTTTCCAACTGTAGTCTCGTCGATTGTGGTATTGTCTCAGTTTGTATATTGTTACAGTCCATTGTCTGTTGGTTATCTTTTAAGTGTTTTTTTTCTATCGGTTGTATAAATTCTTTAATCTGTTTTGTTGTTTCGACCAACTTCTCATCTTGTGGTATAAAGTTGAAGTCTTTGATAAAATTTTCTCTGAGTTCATGCCAGAGGAATGTTTCACCTCAGGCTTCTTCCATCTTGTACCATTTTTTTGGTATGTTGATGAGTGTTGATGGAAATAAGTGTGGCCATGTGTGTTCATCATTATATCCCAGTCTTCTCCATTGTTTTTCACATATCTTTATATGGTTTTCTGGATCCCGTCCTTGGGTAAATATAGGTATCTGAGCCTGGTTGGTTAACTTCTTTCCTCCAAACCTTTCTACAAAATAAGTCAAAGCTGTTGTCCATGTCTGCAGTCTTGACTGATGGGTATCCCACCATCTAGCAGCTTGTCCTGTAAAAGTTTCTACTAAACTTTGTAGTTGGCCATGTTCACCGATGTTCCTAGATACTTGCTCTACATGCATAACTGGTGATTCTCTTTCTTTATACCTTGGGATTTTTGTGGTATTTATATTTGTTGGTTGTAATGTAGGATATTCCCTAATTTTATTTTCAAATATTTTTGGGATGATGGACACCACAAAGCATTGTTTGACTGGTTTCTTCTGTACTTTTTGAATAGTCCAGCATCCTCTTGCTTTTGTTTCATAGTTTTCAACCTCCCAATAATATAGTTCTGCATCTGAATTGTATCCTACCGAGTCTTGGTTTCCTAAGTAAATTTCTCCATAGATATTAGGTTCTGTGTAATCTTCATTATTCTGTATATAATATAGTTGTCGGATGTCAACTTCTTCATTAATTGGTTCTGTCCAAGGTTCTCCTTGGGATGGATGAATAGGTACTATGATTTTTTGTCCATTCCCCTTTAATTTTATTCTTTATTTGTCCAAGTATATCGAGGCTTTCATTTTTCTCCCCTAAGGTCGACCTACTAACGCTGGGAAGGAACTGGATCCTTCCTTAGGGTTAATAATTTCAAAGTCGAATTTAGTTGATATACCTTTTATCATTGTGTCGACATTTTTCCAGACTCCAATAGATTCAATTAGGCCTTGGTTTTGCAGTTTCAGGTATATGCCTGATTCATATAATCAAGGTCTTCCTAACTGTTCCCATGTGTGTCGAGTCATAATATTTACCTATGATCCGAAATCGAGTGCAACTTGTCAGGCATGGTATCCTTCAATTTCCAGTTCGACAAGTGGGTCGGCATCACTTTTATCTTTTTGATTTAGACTACAAATATTCTTTTTTTATTTTTCGATGTTCTTGTTGTGTTTTATTTTATACAGTAAGTCAATGAATTGTGATATTGTTTTATCTTTTTGTACCAACTGTATTATTTCTTTTACTCTGTCATGTTGATTATCATCTTCTTGTTCCTGTTGAGCAAATTCTCTAAATATATTTGTTGCATCTTTATATATTTGTTTTTCTTTAACTGGATCAGGATAAACATTTTTTTCTTTTATTTTACTTATTTGGGGGTTATCACTCCTATTTTTCGTCCCTTGTTGGGTTACGATATGTAAATTCTTTGTATTGATAATATCATGTTTTTGCACACACGGAAAGACATTAACATTCTTCTTTTTATTTATCTTTTCAAGCATAATAGGGCAATCCTCTAATGAGTGATCCCCTACACCAAAATTAGTACAGAATTTTAGGGCGGTCCTGTCCTTGTATGGACAGTCTGCATGTCGATGTCCCTCCTTATAACATGTGAAACATTGGATGGGTCGACATGGTCAATTGTCTCGATTCCCAGAGGATCGGCCTTGACCTCCATAGCCTCCACGTCGATTTTCATACTCACTTTCGTATCTTCAACCTTCATATCTTTGATTGTTCTAATCATTTGGCAAGTTGTTTTACTCGTTATTCTATGCAACTGCATTGGTAGACTACATTGATAGGCTGCATGATAATTCTTCCGATTCTTGAGATTCAGATGGTAGTCGGTAGTGTTATGATTTTTAGTTTCACAAATTGCACACCACGAAGCTTTTCCATTCTTCATATTGAATGGGCAATCTTTTGTCGAATGGTCTCCATGCTCTTGGAAAATGTCGCAAAAAAAGTTTGTTTGCACAAATCGGACGTCCTGTCGGCTGATGTCCTATTGACAGTTGTCTTTTGAATGTCCAGCCGTCAAGCACTTTGTGCACTAGATATCCTGAATTTTGAGGTTTAATTCTTTTAATGACTTCTGTACAATCTCAAGTTGTTCTTCTAGTCTGTGATCGGTGGAGTATGTTGGTATCTCCTCATGCATTTCTACTTGGAGAGATTTTGTAAGCACATATTCGTAAGTATTGAATGTCTCCAGAATTATGTGTTGACAAATTTTCTGTGATAAACCTACAAGAAACCACTGGATTAATAATTGTTCATAAATAACATAGTCTAATTGGCTAAGGTCTTTCCATCGTTTATCGTAATCGCGGATAGTTTCTCCTGGCTTCTGTGATGTTGTCTTTGGCTTCTTTGCTGCCAGATGTTTTGCATCTGGAGTCTTAAAAAATGAGAGGAATTGGAATTTGACTTCATCTTTGGTTTCTCAGGGGGTTCTTTTAGAAAAGGTCACATACCAAGTTAATGCCCTTTTCCTCAAGGCACCAGTGAACTGCGCCATCTGCCTGTCTTCATCCGTAACTTGGTTGGCCTCCCAAGTCGACTAAAAAACGAACCAGTGTCATTTGGGATCCTCATCACCCTCATATAGAGGGATGTGTGCTGACCCGTGACCCATGTTGGAATCACTCTCACTGTCTTCTTCAGGAGGTGGCGGTGGTGGTGGGGATAGTGGGGTTAGTTTCTTATTTCTCTCTGTGAAACTAATGTCGACGAAACTCTCATTTTCATCGGTTGTTTTAGTTATCATTTCTTCTTCAACCAACAGTCAGTTATTGTCGACTTCTTCTGTCGATGTCTAACTGCAATTGTTCGTCCGCAGTTCTGAATGTTATGTTTTCTCCAAAGCTGTATTTGGCAGGGGGGTGCTCCTTCATGTGTCGGTAAAAGTAAGTGGATACTTCGGCTGGAGGGTACCGCTTGAAGCGTAACCCAGTTTTCTTCTTCTAGTCGATGAATAATTAGATGTCTACCAGTGTATGTCTCGTCGTCTAGTCGGCTCCATATACCAAAGTCACTAGCTCCTAGTATGAGGTCTTCTTCGACAATGGCTTGTATTCGGGTACGCGGATTCGTCGAAGATAGAGGTTTTTCTTCCTGGGGAACTTCTAATTGGAGAGCTTCTCACTACTCTATCCATAATTATTCTTCTATAGGAGACGCCTCTTCTTCCACTAGAATCCACTCCACTTTATCCCAACATATAACCATCTACCCCCCCATAGCCTACCCGACGCTTTAGAATGTTAAATTTTCATATTCTTAGCTAAGACATCATTATTTCATTTCATTTTCATGACAAAAGCATATAAACAGGATCACTGAAAGATAGACAAGCACAACCATAAAAAAAGGAACACAAATATTTATCCTGGGAAAACCCTAAAGGGAAAATCCCAGCAAAAGCTTCCTCAATATAGATGCCCCAAAAAGATAAAAGATAAAACCAGCAAGGAGATCAAAGCCTGATCCTCCTCCTTCTCCAGCTACTCCTCTTCTCCACTAATGCGCTACACAAGTGAGAGTGTGTGTGTCACAAATGAGGAGCACTACACCTCTATTTTTATTCATCCATTCACTTAATTTAACTCATTTGACATGTAGGCTCGAGTTAAATCATGTAGGATCGAGTTACACATGTAGGCTCAAGTTACACATGTAGGCTCAAGTAACCACACTGGGGTGCTAATGACCCACCTTTACAATTTGAGGGGACTACCTCATTACTCTTATTAGTTCTTCTAATTAGGATCATCGGGGTACAATGTAATACAAGTGGTTCTCCCGGTAGGACCATCGGGGACCACAAAATGATACATATAGAATATTCTTTGAAGTTACAATATTTCAACACTCCCCCTTAACGAGAAGGGTATTCTACAGCAACATAAACAACAACAAGAGTAGAGATAGGGGAAATCATCAACATCAGCAGGGTAACACATCTATAAATCATTGGAAGCTTTTCAACATCATGTAGTCTTCATATTCAATCTTCAGTCTTCATCATCATTAATTCTTTGACTGCTTTGATCAGCAACATCTTCAGCATTTTGATCTTTCAATCAGCAACGACATCTTCAGCACTTGGACCTTTCGATCAGCAACATCTTCAGCACTTTGACTGTTCAATCAGCAACAACATCTTCAACATTTTTGACCTTTCGATAAGTAACATCTTCAACACTTTGACTTTTCGATCAGCAACAACATCTTCAGCACCTTGACCTTTCGATCAGCAGCAACATCTTCAGCACTTTGAACTCTCGATCAGCAATATCATCATCAACACTTTGACCTTTCGATCAGCAGCAACATCATCATCATCATATTCTAATCTGTCGATCATAATCATCATCACATTCTAATCTTTCGATCAGAAACATCATCATCATACTCTGATATTTCGATCAGAAACATCATCAACATACTCTGATCTTTTGATCAGAAACATCATCATCATATTCTGATCTTTCGATCAGAAACATCATCAACATATTCTGATCTTTAGATCAGTACGTCATCATCATCATACTCTGATATTTCGATCAGTATGTCATCATCATCATACTCTGATCTTTCGATCAGTACGTCATCATCATACTCTGATCTTTCGATCAGTACATCATCATACTCTGATCTTTCGATCAGTACGTCATCATCATCATACTCTGATCTTTCAATTAGTACGACATCATCATCATCAGCAACAACCTGCAATCCACAAATCAAAGAAAAAAGTATTTGGATCACTTTTGGACTTAAAGTCCACGGATGATACAATCCCACCACATTCTCGACAACTGAAGTTACCAGATTGATTACGGGAGAATCAGTCCCTATCACTTTAGGACTAAGTCCAAGGACGATGCAATCCTACCACATTCTTAAGGACCGAAGCCACCAGATTGATTACGGGAGAATCAATCCCTATCACTTTAGGACTATGTCCAAGGATGATGCAATCCTACCACATTCTCAAGGACCGAAGCCACCGGATTGATTACGGGAGAATCAATCCCTATCACTTTAGGACTATGTCCAAGGATGATGCAATCCTACCACATTCTCAAGGACTGAAGCCACTGGATTTATTACGGGAGAATCAGTCCCTATCACTTTAGGACTATGTCCAAGGATGATGCAATCCTACCACATTCTTGAGGACCGAAGCCACCAGATTGATTACAGGAGAATCAGTCCCTATCACTTTTGGACTATGTCTAAGGATGATGCAATCCTACCACATTCTCAAGGACCGAAGTCACCAGATCTATTATGGACAGATGCCCCGGGATGATACAATCCCTCTTCATTCTCGAATACCAAGGTCTCCAGATCACTTTAGGGTAAGTGCCCAGGGATGATACAATCCCACCATGTTCTCGAGGACTAAGGTCACTAGATCTATTGTGGACAGATGTCCCAGGATGATACAATCCCTCTTCATTCTCGAGGACCGAGGTCTCTGGATCACTTTAGGGCAAATGCCCAGGGATGATACAATCCCATTGCAACATCACTACTCCCCCTTTTGAGGAAGGTCTTTCTGAACAACACCAAGCTTGTCTCAAAAGTGTTCGAACTCTACTCGAGGCAGAGGCTTCATCAGTACATCATCATCCAAACCATCATCATCTACATCTTCAGTATGTGAATACTGAACTATCACCATCTATATCTCCAGTATGTGAATATTGAAAGCATCATCATGTATATCTTCAGTATAGAAATACTGAAAGCATCATCATCTCTATATTCAGTATAGAAATATGGAATCACCATCATCTGTATCTACATTATGTAAATACTGAAATGTCATCTATATATTTAGTATGGGAATACTGAAATCATCATCATCTATATCTTCAGTATGGGAATACTAAAACATCATCATCTCTATATTCAGTATAGAAATACTGAATCACCATCATCTGTATCAAGAGTATGTAAATACTGAAATATCATCTATATCTTCAGTATGGGAATACTGAAATCATCATCATCTATATCTTCAGTATGGGAATACTGAAATCATCATCATTTATATCTTCAGTATGGGAATACTGAAACATCATCATCTCTATATTCAGTATAGAAATACTAAATCACCATCATCTACATCTACAGTATCATCGTCTGCATCTTATCTTGTATGTAGAAATACCGTATTTCTACGTGTTACATTGGAACATAGGGTTCTTTGTCATCACAAATATGCTTATCACATAGAATCATTGTAGTATCCATCTTCAGGTCAAAGAGACCTGATATCAGCTTCTGAAGCCATATGGCTTCACAACTTAGTAGAGCAATCTGCTATGTATTATGCTTCAACCATGCTAAGAGAAACACTAGACTATTTCCTGCTAAACCATGAACTCATATCAGACCTCAAACAAAAGCATCTACCTGATGTGCTTTTCGTGTCTAAGATACTTCCATCCCAATCTGCATCTATGTATCCATACAATATACTCATGGCTACCATCATAGTATAGACCAAAGTCTATAGTCCCTTTCAAATATCTCATCACATATTTTGCAGCTACTAGGTGAACCCGTCTTGGTTGAACAACATATTGACTTAAGGTGTTCACAGCAGAACAAATGTCTGGTCTGGTATTTGTTAAGTACATCAATGACCCAATGATCTATTTGTAGTGATTCACATCCACTAACTCTAATGAGCCATCAACTAACAGCTTCAAGTTGGAGTCCATGGGTGTGGCCATGACTTTGCATTCCAACATATTGAATCTCTTCAATATCTCTACTGCATACTTTCCCTGGTTGAGAAAGATTCCTTCTAAACTTTTACATACTTCCAGACCTAGAAAATAATGCATTAACCCAAGGTATTTCATCTCAAATTCTTCTGCTAGTTTCTTCTTTCTTTCCATGATCTGTTTCTCATTCCCTATCAAGAATAATTCATCCACATATAGTAATAGAATGACAGGTTCATCTTCTACAACCTTGTAGGAAAGGTTAGGATCGACTTTACTCTTGGCAAAGCCCATGCTCATCAGGAAACTATCTATTCTTCCATACCAAGCTCTGGGAGCTTGCTTCAGGCCATAGAGGGCCTTCTTCATCTTGCATACTTGATTCCATCTGTCTTCAACTTCAAATCATTGTGACTATTCGATGTAAAACTCTTCCTCAATCATACCATTAAGGAAGGCTTGTCTTTACTTCATCATGGAAGAAACTACCATGATATTTTTGAAGGAAGTGTACCTTGCTTCCTGGAGTAAGTGTCTCTTCAGAATTAATTCCCTCTTTCTGATAGAAACCTCTAGCCACAAGTCTTACCTTACTTCTATCAGCAACATATCTTATCTTGCAAATCCATTTGGAAGATACCACATTCTTGCTTTCTGGTTTGAGTACTATATCCCAAACATCATTCTAGTATCATAACATCTTCTATGAGTTTGTCTTCTCAGGTCATCAACATATCCTAGTCTTCTGCATTCAACCTTGAAGGTTGGAACCCACTTTACTCTTGGTAAAGTCTCAATCCATCACAAAGCTATCCATCATGTCGTACCATGTCAAACTCAGATATAATTTTCTGTAGTCACTCCCCCTGAAGTGGAGTATCATCTTCCCTCTTCATTCTGTATAGGTGGTTCTAGGCTTGATATATATTGGTCAATAGAGTATGTCATGTCATAGTCTATTCTTTCTGAGGAAAATCATGAACCTTGCTTTGTACACTTGTTCTTGTAGATCCATATGGAAGATACTACGTACTTCCCTTTATGTCTCGAAATCATATCATATACAGCATTCCCCATGATCAACTGTTATTCTTTGATCATAGCTTCTTTCATAGCATTCTTTTCTTCATATTGATTTATCTCTTGTACCCATGGTGGTATTCATCCTTCAAGGTGGATCTACCACTCTCTGAAGCTCTTTCTTCCGTCATGGTGTCTCTAACCCTGGGAGCTTCAGATTCATGTTTATTGGAGTGAATCTTGAATTGTCATCACTTGTTCTTCGGAACAAGTCTCATCCTTCTTTTCTTGTAGGAGGTTGTACAGGACCTTTCCTACAATTCAAATGCACCAATTGTATGGTTAGAACTATTTCATAAAACATATGCATAATGACAAATTCTTATGCATCATGCAACCGTTTAGTCAATACAACATTCATCCATATCTCACATAAACTTTCTAGATGCCTTCCATCTATACCATGACATCATTGAGATTGTGCACTAATCCAATATGTCAGCAAAGAGGTTTGATAAGTAGCAATGGAGAGTTGTATAGCACCATGAGCTACTTACCCATCACATGCATATTAGTAGTATACAGTCATTAATGCAAACAATCTATCATGCATAACACATCAATTGAATATAATCAAATGTATAACAAAACAATATCATGAAATGACAATTGAATACTTATCTTTTATTTGTTTCATGGGTAGACTTCATCTTGACCATTCTGCTTTATCATCTTCTTCATTCATGAAATCATCATTTCTTATCCAAGTGATAAGATGAATAAGAGGTTCTTCAAGAATTGAGCTCTTCATATTCCTCATCGCTTGAGCGATCTTCTTTGAATGGTGAGAGCTTGATCTTCAATTGCTCCCATCTTCTTCTTCTCTTCTTATGAGTCAAGCTGAAAGCAATTACTTCCTTCTGGCATACATTCTTTGCATGAATGAATCCCATGATCCTGGGAGGCCATTCAAGGTGGCTATCACCACTTCTGCATTCTCCACTTCTTCTTCTACCACTTCAAGTTGTTTTGCATTCTGGATCTTCACATTCTTCAACTGTTTTCTCAAAGCCATATTCTAATTTAAGTTCTTATCTTCAAATATCTTGATCAATGAATCAAACATATTTGGTTTCTTTAGGGAAGACACTTGTGGTACAATTTGATCCGTGATTGAATCAACAATGATCTTCTTGGCCTTGATCAAGTTCTTCTTGTGTAAGGCTTTGAGCCTCATCTCCATATGGAACTAGAACCTCTCTACTCGTGTAGGTGTCCAATTCATTTTCTTCAGAGAGATAAAATACTTCCATGCTTGGAAGTTGTCAACTTTACCAAGCTTATCATCAAGCTAATGTGATAGATCACTTTGAAATGAGAACCTCAAATGCAAATAGCAAAAGATTAGATCTTACCGATTTGAGGTGTTTGCCTACTTTCAGAGCTAGCTGATATAGGGTTTGTCAGAGAAACCATAATTTTCAAAACTTGGAATATTTAATATTTGATTGTATAGAAATATAGATTTCTTCAAATGAAGTTGTCTAATGTACTCATTTTCTAAAAACAGTGGAGGGAAGCTCTTGGAATAGGAAGCCCTAGTTTTCCAATTTCTTCTGCAGAAATGGTTGTCACTATTTCTATGATATCTCCGAAATTACTGATCCTATGTGTCTGAAATTGCTCACTGTAGTAACCTCGCATGTCCCTGATCCAACACCATAGGTTTCATCAGAAATGGTTTCACCAATTTGTATTTATGATCCTTTTCCAACGGTGACCTGTTACAGGACTGTTCAGAACAGCGAAGTTGTATGGACTTCTACGTGTCACTGTTTCATCTTCAGGTTCTGAAATTTGGACCACAGAAAGTAAAGTCTGCGATATTTCTGGAAAATCTTTAGGAATTCAATTTTGACCTTTTTATCCCAATCTATAGCAATTTTCCCTAGGTGTCCTGTTTAGGGATGGATTCTGGAAGAGGTTGGAACCCTAACGTGGAGGGATCATATCTCCCCAAATATAGAGAATATGAGGCTGCCTTTTGGACACAGTGTACATCAGGATTTTATCTTCAGCCTCTGCAATTTGTATCTCCTGAACCTTTTCCAATCTTGGGATATAGTGAATGTACCAAAACTTAGTAGTTTTAGTATTTAGGGTTTTTCTAGCTCGGGTTCAAACTAGGGTTTGACTTTCCCGGAGTTTCACCCAACCAAAATACTTGATACAGGTCTCTAGACTTCGATTTTGATGAGGAGAGAGATCATATTCTAGGCTCACTCAAAAATTCTTCTTCTGCAAGAAGCCCTAATTTCCCGCATCGAAAACTGAAAATGCTTGGAATCGAATTCCGCTTCGACAGAAAGATGCACCCTTCAATGGAGAGTCAGCCTAGCCTTATTTTTCTGATCAATTGTGGAGAGAGAAACAAAAATTAAGAATCCCTAGATTATTTAGCCGCACAATGTCTTCTTTTCAGGGTGGCTCTGATACCATGTTAAATTTTCATATGCTTAGCTAAGACATTAGTATTTCATTTCATTTTCATGACAAAAGCATATAAACAGGATCACTAAAAGATAGACAAGCACAACCATAAAAAAGGAACACAAAGATTTATCCTGGGAAAACCCTAAAGGAAAAAACCCAGAAAAATCTTCCTCAATATAGATGCCCCCAAAAGATAAAAGATAAAACCAGCAAGGAGATCAAAGCCTGATCCTCCTCCTTCTCCAGCTACTTCTCTTCTCCACTAATGCGCTACACAAGTGAGAGTGTGTGTGTCACAAATGAGGAGAACTACACCTCTATTTATATTCATCCATTCACTTAAGTTAACTCATTTGACATGTAGGCTCGAGTTAAATCATGTAGGCTCGAGTTACACATGTAGGCTCAAGTAACCACACTGGGGTGCTAATGACCCACCTTTACAATTTGAGGGTACTACCTCATGACTCTTATTAGTTCTTCTGATTAGGATCATCGGGGTACAATGTAATACAATTGGTTCTCCCAGTAGGACCATCAGGGGCCACAAAAAGATACATATAGAATATTCTTTGAAGTTGCAATATTTCAACATAGAAAGCCCGAATAGTTCTGGCTACTTGCTTAGGAAGTATTCCCACTCGCTTTTGACAATGAATTTTTCCCACCTCTTTTGTTTTTTTGCCTAGTTAGGGTTTAACGGCAGTCCACGAAGTGATGGAAAAGGTTCAACAATGTGACCCACTCCTTTCTCGATCAGGAACTTAAACAACAATGTCGGTAAGGAACACAAAAATTGCTTGATGAGGTCTATGTAGAATTTCTTTTTGATGGTTTCCACCGAAGTCCTTTCTTCTACTGCTTGCTCCTCACAGAATTTGTCGACGATCTTTTCGAACCACTCCGACAAGTTTGTTCTTCCCCCTCGAATCATTTTTTCTAGTAATTGTTGATCTTTAGTTCCTTTTGTCTTTTTCATCCAGGAGTTTCTTCAGCAGCTGGGGCACTAATTCTACAAACTTCTCATGTGTCTCTGGAAAGAATCTTTCCTTTGCTTGTGCGGTCGTAAATATGTTTCTCCATGCATAATTCTACAAATAATTTGCTACTTTATGCTCCCACCAGTCCTTAATCTCTTGTTCTGATATCATCTACTTGCATGCATCTCAGACATGTACTATCGGCAACAGAACCAATGTTGTAATCTCACAGATCACATAAGGTTACCAATAATACATACTAAAACATACATACATCATAGAGACAAGAGATAAGAAAAAGTAGATAGAATAACAGATTATATTAACATGAGAGGGTCCATACAATACAGAGAACTGAACCGATTTCTCATCTGCTCAACAGCCTAGTATATATGAATTACAAACAATTACAAATAACTACTTGTCGGTTCACTCAACCAACATGACCTTAGGTGGCTGACCTAATTTCTAACTATTCGGCTGACCGACTAAGTCAAATATCATTCAAGTCGGCTTACCGACTTGCTCCTCCAAGAAAACTCGTGAGGTCCTTGATATATTTGGGAAGTGCTTTAGCCACCTATGGGGGTTTGCTATATTTTGGTAAGTCATCCTTTTTGAGCTTTATGAGTTGTTTCCATACAATTCAATTTTCCTATGAGGGATGTACTATTTATGTACACTATTATTCAACATTATTCAATGGAAGGATACACACCAATATTCATCTCTTCATTCATGTGATTCAATCTCTTTTCTTCTCTCTATTTTTCCTGTGTATGCTTGTGAGAATTCTTAGTAGCAAGATCTATTTCTTGTGCTTCTTATTAGCATCATTGCTCATAGCATTGATCTATTATTTCTACATGGTATCATAGCAGTAGGTTGATCAAGTTCTATAGAGTTGAGGAGCGCATCCATTCTGCTATCCCTCTCTGAAGAAGAGCTTTTCTAGCTTACAAGATTTTCTTCTAGTTTGTTTTGCAGGTTGCAGAGAGTATCTCTTAGAGAATATCAACAACTTCAATATGGATTAAAAATTTCCTCTATTATCTCCTTTCAACTATGTTTATTGGAAGCCAAAGATGAGTGCATACTTGAAGAGGCAATGTCTCTTTGATGTCTCCATTGGTGCATTGAGTGAACTTGAGTCTTATGAAGAGAAGATTGATTGGCTAAATAACTGTGATAGAGCTTATGGAATTATGTGTTTGGGAATGTCTCCAAATATATATCATCTCATAGATTCTGTTAAATTTCGATTGATAGAGCATTGATAGAATGCATGATAATTCTGCATTGATAGACTGGATGATAATTCTGTCGATTCTTGAGATTCAGATGGCTGTCGGCAGTGTTATGATTTTTAGTTTCACAAATTTCACACCATGAAGCTTTTCCATTATTCATATTGAATGGGCAATCTTTTGTCGAATGGTCTCCATGCTCTTGGAAAATGTCGCAAAAACATTTTGTTTGCACAAATCGAATGTCCTGTCGGCTGATGTCCTGTTGACAATTGTCTTTTGGATGTCCGGCCATCGAGCACTTCGTGCAAAATATATCCTGACTTTTGAGGTTTAATTCTTTTAATGAATTATGTACGATCTCAAGTTGTTCTTATAGTCTGTGATCGGTGGAGTATGCTAGTATGTCCTCATCCATTTCTACTTGGAGAGATTTTTTCAGCTCATTAAAGTGAAGATGAATATATGTTGAAGACACATTTAAAAAAAAATTCCTTGTCCTATCTTGAGGGAGGATTTTCCCCATGAGGCTTTGTAGTTCGTCCCTTGACTATATCGTATTATCCCACATTCATGGGGAGTAATAGTTGTTTAGATTAGACTTAGTATATAAGTATCTGTTTATCCCACATTCATGGGGAGCAATAGTTGTTTATATTATACTTAGTATATAAGTATGTGTTGAGGAAACTGAAGGCATCCACAAACTATTTCTATTGACCTTGCTTAAAGGAGGTTTCTGCCTCAAAGTGGCCTACAATCAATAAATTCCTTCGGCGTTCTATTATTTCTGTTATATTGTGTATTTTTATTATTTATTGTAGGAGGTTTCTCTCATCTGATATCAGAGCACTTTCTTGGTCTTGCTAGGTCAAATTTATGCCAAATTGTTTTTTTTGCAGTGGCTTCCAACGTTGCGACTATTGCAATAGTTCTTCTTCTTTGTATCCGTATTCTTCATTTCAATTGTAAGTTCATAGCAGGGAATAAAATCTAATTCTTAACTATGGGAAGTGCCTAGGAATATCCCTAAAACTCATTGTGAGGAGTACCACAAGAATCTTGAAGTATCTATTCATTGAGAGGACTTGCTAGCAAAAAGGAAAACAACCCCTACCTGAGACTAGTTCCCACCCGTGAGGTAAACTAAGAGTTGTTGTTTGTGGCCAAACAGTTATTAGTTTTACTTAAGCCATGGAGTGAGGGGTACTACCCCAATACACAAGTATTTAGACAACATTGGTGGACAAATGAATCCCTACAACTTTATGAATATGAAAATACTTGGGGTCCATATCTATTTCCAATTGATAAATTGCAGATTACATCTGTCTAGAGTCGTCATAGATCAATTCCACAAAAAATAGTATTTTTTTTTGTTTTTTCGCCATATCTTATTTTATTTATCTTTGTTTCCCTTGAAAATATGTTGGAACCCATGCAATTTCATTATGTATATTTACTTCCTTGAAGACCCTATCCCAAATTCCACTTTCTGAAGCCAGAAATCCCATATTTGTATATTTTAGGGTTTTCCATAACTTCTTCGATCCTCACTCAATATCCTTCAAATTTTTCCACAGTGTTCATTTCCTATTTCTAATTCCTTGTCCCACTTTGAAAAAAATTCCCATTCTTTCACCCTGCTTTTGAAATCCTCAGTTTCTTCTTCCTTGTCTCTCAGAAAGTGTCCAAAACCTAGTCAAACCCTAATTACCCATCAGAGTTTTTACCAACTCCAAATTTTCCTTTTCCAAAAAAAATTATGTTTTTGTTTTTCTACCCAACCCCCCCCCCCCCCCCCCCAAAAAAAAAAAAAAAACTCCTGGTTATGGTTGTCACTCGCGCGGGGGAAAATAAACAAATGGAAGACGAAATTTCCACCCTGAAGACCAAACTCCATGATTTGGATGAAAAAATGCTCGGCCTCCATCTTCAGCATTCAACCATTAACAATAGACAATATCTAGAGTCTTCTGTCACTACAACAAAAACTGGATTTAGCGTCGAATTTAGCGCTGGATTTTAGTGTAATTTTTTCCCTATTTTGATGAACAATCTGGCGCTAAACTTGGCGCTATTGTACATTTTCGTAAAACGCCATCTATTGCATCTTTTTTTCCATCCTTTTTAACATCCATTTTTGCGTCCATTTTTGCGCCCAATTTTTTGCATCTTTTGTTACGCCTTTATTTCCGCCCAATTTTGCAACTTCTATTGCATATTTTTTTGCGTCCTTTGTTACATCCTTGTTTGCACCCAGTTTCACGCTCAGTTTTGCATCCAATTTTGTGTCTTATTTTGCTCCTAGTTTTTCATCGAGTCTTGCACCCAATTTTGCACCATGTTTTGCATAAAATTATGTGTCCAATTCTGCATCTAACGTTGCATCTAGGATTGCATCCAATTTTCGGCCCAATGTTGCGTCTTGTTTTGCATCCAATATTACTTATAATGTTGCATCCCCATTTGCATCTAATTTTTTATCTCGTTTTACGTCTTTTTTTGTATCCATGTTTGTGCCTAATGTTTCATCTCGTTTTACGTCATATTTTGCATCTAGGTTCGCACCTAGTGTTGCATCCTGGTTGATGTATTTTTTTGCATCTATGTTTGAGCCCAATGTTGCACCCAATGTTTCGCCTAATGTTGTGCCTAGTTTTGCAGCCATGTTGTATCTAATATTGCATCTAGTTTTGTGTCCAATGTTGCATCCAATCTTGCATTCAATATTACGTCTAGTTTTACATTCAATGTTTTGTCCCATCTTGCATCCAATATTGTGTCTCATTTTAAGTTTTTGTTTGCGCCAAGTGTTCCTTCCATTTTTGCACCTGGTGTTACACCTAGTTTTATGTCCATCGATACACCATATTTTGTGCTCAATTTAATGTTCAATTTTACGTCTAGTTAGGAGTCCACTTTTGCATCTATTGTTGCATTTAGTTTTGGACCCAGTATTGCATCTAGTTTTGAGTCATTAATTGTGTCTAGTGTTGAGTCTCTTTTTGCATCCAATTTTGTGTTGTGTGACATCCATTTTTGTGTCCATATTTGCGTCTGACGTAAGGTCGACTTTTGCATCCACTTTTGTGTTTGGTGTGACGTCCACTTTTACATCTTGTTTTTCATTTAGTGTTGCATCTAATATTGCATCCATCTTGCACTACTACATTTTTTACCTTTATAAATACATTCCAATATCATTAGGGCATGGAGGAATCGAACCACCAACCTCCTGCTTGTAAAATAGGCGCTCTTCCATTGAGCTAGCACCCTTTAAGAATCGGGAAGAGGAGAAATATTAACACATAGATTTGATCACTTGTAATTCTAATAAAAGACAATAAGATCCAAAGACATTCAAGCTTAAAATCCAATTTAATTTTTCAAACACACTAATAAGCACAAAAATATATCGTCCTTAGGAAACAAAATATCGTAAATAGTTACGCAATCTATTAAAGTGGTCTGCAAAAGAGTCTTAGAGAACAACATAATGAATTGATGCATACCTAATAACCTAAAATTGATATGGACAAAGAATAAGGGATGTGTTTAAGAAATAGTTGTAGAATCCAATTGAGAATGTGTGTGTTGCTACATAAATTTTGTTATTCATTGATGAGGTAATTTTGTTCAGCAATGGGATGGTAAGAGAAGAAATCATGAATGGTTACTAAAAGAAGATGCCTACAAACTAAAGATAAACTTGGGGAATATTTCTTAAATCTGCCAAGAAGTACATATAAATCCATTATACCTACCATCTACAAAACCTATACCTACTACAACTTCAAAATCAACCACTATCTATAGAATAGAGACAACACATTCACATCCCAGCTAGAATAGACCATACCGTAGTCATGGCCTATTAGGAGAGGTTATGCACATTCAAAAAAAAGTTTATCAAACCCAGAAGAATAATGCCTAAGTGAACAGTCCAAGAGCATCCCAGAGAAATGAACACGGTCTACTTTATCAGCAGCAAAATGGAATTATCATGCATTCTTCATGTGCTAACAAATGGAATTCAATTCAAAGGAAATTGTGAAATTATTAGTGAGTCCAATATGACTACAACAATAATCGAGTTCAAATGATGGAGAAAAAACATTTCTTAGCTAGATGCAAGGTCCTTGATGGACTTGGAGTAATGTTGGTGGTAGCAATTCAAATGAAGACTGAGCCAAAGAAGTTGAATGGAACAATGGCCAATAGATGGGGAGGAAGAGGTTCAATAAGAAACCACCAACAATCATGATAATAGATGAAGCAAAAACCTAAAAGAAGTGAAAAAACCATCAAGTTGAGATTTAATATAAGAATGCAAAGTTATTATTAGGAATGTGGCCTACCTA
>LPNX010447118.1:938620-953279 GCA_001517045.1 Pseudotsuga menziesii | reverse complement strand
TCTCATGAATTAACTCAAGGTGCATTTCCAAGACTTCGGATGATCAGGTGAAAGTTACTGAGGACAATAAAAACCATTGTTGTTCATAATATATACTTATTAGTTTGAACATTCATGCGTATAGACCTCATGATTCCTAACACATCATCTACACAAATATTCACTTGCAACAAATCCATTGAAGAAAAGATAGAAGACTACATTGCAATGAAATAGATATCATCAACAAATAGCATCATGAGGACACTACTCCAATCATTCTCATCATCAGCAATAACATTTGTACAAGAATTTATATTATTTTAGTGCAAACAAGTTAATACAAGGTTAAAGGCTACAAAATGCAACATAAAGTATCTATTTGGTAATACCCAAAATATACCACTACATTATGAATCCTTCTTTTCTAGGGAAAACTATCACATTTTATTACTATATAAAGCACAAAAATGCTTTCTATGGGTGTTGTAGCACAAAATACAAAATATAAATCTTACTTTGATTTGTAAACCAAATCTTAAACTATCCACTAAACATAATGTCCCTTTTAGGAAAACAAATATAGTCTTCCTTTAAGATCTTTTAAAAAACTAAAACTATAATATAAAAAAAAACACAACTGGAAAATTTTGAAATAAAACTACAAAGGTCAGATCTAGAAACCTCTGGCATGCCCTCATTGAAATTTACAGCGAGAAGTACCCCAAAGTGGATAAGTAATACCTCTTTGGATATAGCATCAACTCATTGGTTTAATTCTCTGTAATGTGGTAGATTTTGAAAGTATTGAAGATCGCAACTATCTCCTTAAGACATTATGAAGCCTTTACATTATATACTTGTAATCTCATACATTGGGTTCATGTTAGTTGTTGTCTAGTTGCCAATGTAGTAAAGGAAATATTCTAGTCAAAAAATTGTTTGATACTCAATATTGTGCAGTCTTTTGTCAACCCAAACCTCAAAACTTTGGATTGTTCTAGATTGTCTAGATACTACCTCCTGTGGTCCCTATCTTTCTTTATTTTTCTAATTTCTTACTATGCACTAACTATACAAGTTTGTGCCTTTTCCTTGTTCGATGTATCTATGTCAGAGATTCATACTTGTGTGCACTTGACTATCTACAAAATCATTTTTCCTTTATAGCTCTTTGCATTTTTCAATGGTGTTTGGCCTAAAAGAGCATAATTATTACTACACCTTACACCCAAGTTGGAAAACGTGATGGCCTAAAATAGCATAATTATATAATGCTGTATAAATTAAATTGAAAAGTGTTGAAGATGGGTATTGATTGAACACCTTTATAAAGGTGTGTAAGTGTAGGGGGAAGTAGTAAAATAATAATCTCTATTATAATTAAGGCTGTTATCCTTATCTATGTGTCACATCTTGCTAGAAGATAGTATACTATAAATGAAATTGAAAAGTGTTGAAGATGGGTATTGATTGAACACCTTTATAAAGGTGCGTAAATGTAGGGGCCAATAGTAAAATAATAATCTATATTATAATTAGGGCTGTTATCCTTATCTACGTGTCATATCTTGCTAGAAGATATTATACTATCAAAGGAGATGTCATATATGCAGGTAAATTCTCATTCTGTGGTAGCCTATTTCCTCTCTTCTGTTCTTGTTCATCAGCTTAAATTAACCTCACCGCAAAATTCCAAAGATCCCTAGATGAATATTTAGTTTAACATTGGGTAAGCTAGTTTCTTCTTTGATGTTGTGCTATTCCTTTAAGTTTGATGATATTAAGCAGGTTAAATCTCTTTAGAGGTGGATGAACTAATTATTTCAAATTTCTGAGAAGCCAATGTTGTATTTTAAAATAGCAGCAGGCTAGGGTTAGGGTTACTTTCATACTGCGACGGGTTCTCAGGGCTAACAGGTATGTGTTGCGGCGTGATAGGAGGGTTTCTAACAAAAGGGTTTTTTTCAGAGTTAGAGTCTTCTGGGCTTAGCGGGGTATCAACATTATTCTGGCTGAGGGTATCAGATCCAAGATTTCTATTGAATGTTGAAGCTATTTATTGTCTGATTATTATTTATAATAATAAAGGTACAGTAATATCCCTCTTGCGCTTGCAGAAACCTGATTCTGCAGCACCCCATAGATGTTTCAGGTGAGACTGCGACCTGTTCGCAGGTTGTTGCCAAAAGGGCCAACACTATGGGTCTTTTGTTGGTGCGAAGCTAAAGGTATAAAACTCGGGTCTACCCATATCCCAACACAAACAAAGAAAACACATAAGCAAAACTAGATTATACCTCTTCTTTGGTGAAATGGGCCACCATGCCCTGGCTAGAAGAAGCACCTCCCTATCTCACTCAAAAATGGAGGATCTATGGCTCAATGGGGAAGATGAGTGGAAGAGAGGGGGATGTGGGTGGCTTGAGAGGCAAAGAGGTCTTAAGGAATCCATAGGCAGCATAATAGTATGCAAGAGAGGAGTTGTTTAAGAGTGACCCCCCACCCTCCTTTTATATCTTTTTTGGGGACTTTTAGGGTTTTAAGCCCTTGGTCAAGGCTTTAGCCCCTTTCGCCCTAACTTTAGCTCCTTTTAGGTTCTTAGGCTCCTTTGAGTGGTTTTAGCCCCTTTTTGGAGGCTTTAGCCCCTATGAGAGTTATTTAGGCTCCTTTTTGGGGTTTTTAAGCCCTTTTACTCATTTTTAAGCCTTTTTAAGGGTGTGGGGTCTAATGGGGTGTTATGAAGGTGATGTATGGGTGTCCTTGGGTGGTGTAGGCCATGTAGAGCTGAGTGAGGGATTTTTTGGGTTAACAGATTACCCCCTAATGTGTGAGGGAAGGAGCTCATCGTATGGCCGACGGACATCATAGGATTTCCTGCATACAAGTGGTTCTTTTGGGACTGGGGCATGGTAGCTTTTGGTTTTTGTATTAATATGGTTCCCATCAATGGTTGAGATAAAAATAATGTGTGACATGTATATGGACGAGGAGGGCATCCCCATGATCATGACAATGTCAAAAGAATAATTTGATGTATGCTCTAAAATACAAGAGCCGATCATATACAACTAATGATACAATAATGGTTGCCTCAATGTGAGGCTGATTATAATACTAATCTGGTACATTGGATCCATGGCATTCTCATGGAATGCTATATCTTCATGACTGAAGGCCTGCTGGATCTAGGATGGTACATAGCTGTATGGACTCGCTGATTGAGAATCAGAGTCTCTATGGTACAAGTATGCTGCACCAATCATAAATCTATATAGAAGCACTGCTGGGGCTTCTGAACGTTGTCTCCAGCGCAACCTAGAAATCAGAAGGGAAATAACCTGTTTAGGTCCCTCAAATAGACTCATCAATGTGCTAGAGTTAGGTGAAATCCGAGGTCTTCGACCAAATACTGCACTGACCAAACCCTATATGAATCTCAACAGTGCGATGATGTAGTTGAAGTCGAGCACATGAGAAACAACCATCTCGAGAGGCACTAAGGACTCCTATCAAGTGGTCCAAGGAACTCATCAATGATGTTAATGAAACCAAGGTACAGGGACCTCTGGGTCTATCCTCTGGAATATGTGTGTTGTTGTCGACAGAGGGAGACCTGCCCCTAGTCAAGGAAATGATGTAACCTTGACCAGAAGCACGAGGGAAATAATCGAAACGTGTGAGACAATCTTCAGACTGACCCACTGAATGGGGGCGGGGAGGGGGAGGGAAAGAATTGAACAGGGGCAGGGGGAGTGTGGTAGACTCAAACATCCTTTGTTTAGAGTATGATGGTAGGGCGGACCAGGTAGCAAATGAAACTGACTCATGGGAATGGGATCATGGCTGTAATACCGGGAATGTTACTGCATATGGAAAATACTTGGAAGAGGTGGACACTTTTGGTATTGATGGGATCCAAGGAAGACACATTGCAGAGTACTCTGAACAAAGGTGACCCAAATGGGGAATGCTGCCAAACTGTTTTCTGTGGGGTGGTGTCTAGGGACACCATTATGGTACGATCTCGTGGATTTTTGGCGAGCTTGAGAAAGTAAATGCTCGATGGTGCTTTCAATTTTAGAGAGTCTGAAATCATGAAGAAGACTCTAGAGGGGGCTCTTTTTCATTGGTAGTCTCCTATGCCTGAAAAAGGATAAAAGTATACATAGGACAGCTCACCCATCCTTTGGGGGATGAGAGACTTCTTTACCATTGGTAGTTCAATTAGGCTAGAAAAGGTTAAACCTATACTGACTGGATGGTCATTCAGATACTTTTACTAGCATGAACTAAACCAAGCTTGCTCAACAATATTTTCTTTATGAGAAGGCTGGAAAAGAGCTTAACTACAACCTATGGTGAGCTTTTTTGTAAAGTGTGGTCCCTCTGCCCAAGAAAGCATAAAAGTATGTATAGGGGAATGGTCTTGGATTGAATACGCCAAGGGGGTCGTTTTCATTTGATGGTCTACATGGTTCGCAAAAGGAGGTAAGTGAGACAATGTAGACACCATTTCCTATCCTTTATCGAGTGGGAAAGGAAGCAGCTGCACTTGGCTATATTTTCATTGTTTTTAGGAGTCAGAAAAGAGCTTAAATGAAACTCTAGTGCGGTCAACCAATTGTGGTGGCACAGGTGGTGCCCCATGTCGGGACGGTGGACAGTGGTCCAAAGGTCATCCTTGCAGTATGGACGGAGCATAAGACTCTCAAAAATACCAATACATGTGCGCGATCGATCATGGTAGAGGCTCGTGAGTCGGTGCAGCAGAGGCACACAAACCGATATGGCTCTCCAACAGAGGTGAGGAGAGTTGTGTGTGAGTTGCGGTGGATGGACTTGACTACAGGTGATGTGAGTGCAAGTCCGGGGCACTTATATGCTAAATACATGCAAGAAAAATAAATCATTTTGTGGACAATGGTCCAGAGATCCGCGTAAGGTGTGGTGGATGAAGTAGACAATTCTGTGTTAAAATACAAAACAAGAAGAAAAATGGTAACCCTTAACGGGCGGTGGCCCGACAACCCGCATGAGTAGCGGTAGGGAAGTGTGATGCAAGTATAGGTCCTTAGACACTTGCATCTCCATGCTGTGGCTCCTAAATCGAGGTGACTTGTGGGAAATGGTCCTAAAATTTATTTGTTAAACATGAGATGATGGTCTCATTCAAAGATAGAGGGCAGAATTCTAAAACTAGTGGGGTGAATGATCTCTCAAATGGACTCTGTATGGTGTTGTTATGTCGATCAAAATAAATTAAGTCAAATGGGGCCTATATAAGGGTGGGGTCCACTTGGTGAGGTGTCATTGTCACTATTCATTGTCGAGTTGGAGTGGTGAGCCCTAAATATTCATTTGTTTATTTCTCCTATTCTGATCGGCAGTTTCAAGTTCTGTGACTTGCAGGTAATAACTCTCACTGAATCTCTTCTTTTTGGTGGTTTACATTATGCATTTGGTCACCTGGAGGCCCTCCTTGAGCAAATTGGGGCTTCATGGAGCCAATTCACACCTTTCGAAGGAAAAGGAGCGACCTGGTCGCATCTGTGGGGCATTTTTGAGCGACCTGGTCACTCATTTTTCCCAAACAGGTGCGACTTGGCCTCTGAGGGGTGTTTTTTCATGAGAGCAGTGGCTGACATCTAAGTTTTTGGTTGTGTAGGATGGATGAGATCAAGTGGTGAGAGAGAGACTGCAAAGACCTACGGGAGGCATCATTACAATATGTGAATGTGAGAGATACACTAGCCCGTTGCGGATTGCTTAAATTCATGAGGATACCCCTCATGAAGAGCTTGAGTTTGTTGCTGCAAACACTGGTGAGTTTCTAGGATGTTGACGAGGAGGGATTCCTCTTTTAGGGCTAGCAGATTGAGATCATGCTAGTGGATGTATAATTTCTGACTGGGATCCCTATGTTGGGAGTTGTGGGTGACTTGGCACTGGTGTTATCTCGAGGGGAGACATTGGAGGAGCTATGTGACAAACATTGTTATGCTATGGCGTATGTGCGTGGCTCCCATATCCTGATGTGTGACATCGAGGATCTATCAACACGGGTGGTGGTGACATTACTGCTACGGATCTTGGGTTCCAAGGGGATCCACAAGATATCTGGAGGGCAGCTTCAGCTAGTAGAGCATGCTTTGGTAGGCACGTATTATGGATGGGCTCAGATGTATCTTCAGGTTGTTCGGTGTCAGCTGAACAAGTCAAAGTCATCTAGAGCAGGATTTTGTTTTGGCTCATTTCTGTGTGCTTTCTTTTTTGAGAAAGTACCTACATTGCGTCCGCACCGGGCTGTACAAGATAGTGGTCCACGGGAGCCATGGATGTACTGGTGGTGTCAGATGATGATCCGAGAGGGTGGCGGTAGAGTGGGCCGCTTATTTACTGAGGAGCTATTAGAGCAGTGGAAACAGCTTCCAGTGGTGATCGAGGAGTACCTGTACGTAGGTATGAACTATCATAGGGACCCCAAGATGCCCCGACCTCCCGGCCAGGCGTGGGGACCAGCTAGTATGTATGTGTGATGTTTTTATGTTCATCTTTCTACATAGTGTAGTTTGAGCTGGTTGATAGTTGTATGTTGATATGTGTGGACTGATGGTGTCCTTATTTGTATATGCAGATATTGGTCCTCCTCCACTACCTGGGCATCGGAGGCGGGTAGTTACCATATCTCCTGTGGCGGCTCCTGCTGGGAACCCTCCCAGGCGACGACGAGAGATGGATGAACTACTACCGCATCTAGAGCGGCTTGCTACTGGGATCTCTGATGATGGGTGGCAGCATCTGAGCAGCAATTTGATTGCCTCTATTCATATCTTTCCTCCCAAGTGGACTGTTGTGATGAGGAGGATGGCTATGGCCTGTGAGCAAGTTCGTCAGGCAGCGAGAGGTGACCTTCCTGCGAAGGATGAGTCCTCTGAGGAAGATGACGATATTGAGTCAGACAATGAGTCTGAGTCAGATTAGCATCCTAGTGGATCTATCCCTAGTGTTTTGGTGCACTTAGGAGTTTTTGTGTTGTTATGTATATCCTGCTCAGAAAGCATATGTGGCTTCTCATTTTGTATTGGACATGTTTTGGACATGCGACTGATCGATTTATATATATATATTTTTTATGCACGTGGATGTGCTTTTATGGTTTTATTATGTGAGTCTTTTTAGGATGATGTGAAATGCAAATACCTATATGATGTATTATTACACTTGTGTGTGTATTTTTGGATATGATTATGCATGATGTTATGGTTGTATGCTCCCTATATGCGATTATGAATGTGCCAGTTTAGAATATCATTAGCCATTTCATCTGCGACACTATTGAGGTTTCTGGGAACATGTGTGAATGTGATTGTTTTAAATGTTCTAACCATCTATTTAGTGCGTAGGAACTTTCTAAAGAGGCAAGGATCACGTACCTGATAGTAGTTGTTCAACTGAGAAACAAGCAGCTGGGATTCTAAGAAGACATCAAGATGGTGAATGCCTAACTGAAGAGCGGCGGCCAAGAGGCCATTGACACCATCGTATTCATCCTGGTTGTTGGTCACAGTACCCACACATATTCTGTCGATATGGATCAACTCGTGCGATGAGGAGTAGATGACCCATGCAGCCGAGGCGAGGTTTGGAGACCATCCGCTTGCTCCATCAGCGAATCTCGTATACCAAGTTGAGGTGTAACCCATCTGGAGCAATGAGGGGAAACGATACATAAGACTCACTTTTGAAAAATGTCTAAAACAAAAAAGGAGAAAGACTATAATACAAGTTGTATTGTCTTCACTCAAAGGGGTGACGTTAGAGGGAAAGTCGTTTGGACTTTCCAGGGATCAGCGGTCATTCCTTTGTGTGACACGATGAATCCTTGTAGACGACCCGTTGGGACACAGAAAATACACTTGAAAGGGTTCAAGTGGATTTTGTACTTGCGACATCGTAAGAAGACCTGTCGCAGGTCGTCTATGTGTCGTGTTTGCTTCTACGACCGCACAATGAGGTTGTTGAGACAAACCAACATGATGTGAATGAGGTCGCGGAAGCAATGTGTCATGGTGCGCTGGAAGGTGTATCCAGCATTTTTTAGGCCTAAGGGCATGACTCGATATGCGAATGTGCCCCATGGGATTGTGAATGCCGTCTTGTAATGGTCTTATTTCCGCATATGAATTTGGTTATATCCAAAAAATCTGTCCATGAAGGAAAAGGCCTCATGGTCGGCGCATGCATCGATGATCTGATCGATGAAGGGCATTGGGAAGTTGTCTTTGGGACATGCCCCATTGAGGTCATAGAAGTCTGTGCAAATGTGAATGGTACCCTGTTTTTTATTCATGGGAACAAGATTAGAAACCCAAGTGGTGTAGGAAATGGGGTAGATGAAGCCGGCTGTGCGCAGCTTCTCTATCTCGTCTTTAACCGCAGCCACTTTGGAAGGATGGATGGGTCGTTGTTTTTGCCATACGAGGGCCACATTAGGCCAAGTGTAGATGTGGTACTCCATGATTGATGGATCCAACCCAAGAATTTCAGTGTAAGACCAGGCGAAGATATCGCAGAATTCTTGGAAGAGAGCTTTATAGGCAGCGACCTCTTCCGGGGAGCAAGATGCCCCCAGCATGATTTCTTCAACAACCTCAGGATTGGTTGAGATGTTGATTTTGGTGGTTGGAAAAATGTTGGCCATGTTACCTTCTTTGAAGGCATCTAGTGCCAGAATGGGGTTCTTGAACCAGTCGACTTTCCCATGAATCAAATATTTGGTCTCCATGGAAAACTGGTGAGACTACGACACAAGTTCTTTGGGGAGGAAGAACAAGCGATGGTGCTTGTCATCCCATGGGTATTCCGAGGTGGTCAGAGCTTCAAGTATATCCTCATCATTGCAGAAGAAACAAAGAGACAAGTTCGATGGATCGTCATTGGAGGTGGAGATAAGCTGGTCAGTTGAACTGGGATCATGTAAATGGACATGGTGTCTGAAGAAGGCAGTGGAGGGTGGACTTCTTTGATCAAGGTGATCTCAGACTCAAGGGAATGTTGACGGAGGTCAGCTAGAGCCATTTGAAATTCGGGAAAGTCTTGGCAATGGTGAAAGTAATGTCCATACAAACCGCAAAGGGTGCAAGCATGGTTTATTCTCAATGCCTTGTTTCTGACTATTGGCGCGGTTGGGAGTTCAACCACGGGGATGTTTTCATTTGTATCCATGGCATCCAAATGCACATGAATTATTGGGATTTCATGGAAATTCTGAGTTGGGTGGCCATGTTTCTCATAGATCATGCAAGGCAGGACTTGTCGCAGCTCTGCGGTAGGTTTCACGTTCTTGTCCCTGGCCCTTTTTGGGTGGGGTGGTGCAGGTGCGGCGGTTGGCTTTTGCGGGCCGGGTGGAGGGTGAGACTCGACCGCAATGGGTTTCACTAGGGTTAAAACAACCTGGGGCACTAGTGGTTGAGCTGGTGGATCGAGATACCATATCAAAATTCCCAATGTGAAGTTAGGTAGGCTTAAGTTGGCAATTACCAACTTGCTCATGACCACATGTGGGGGAAAGAGGAAGGGAATTGTATGGAGTGGAAATGAGCCTAGATAACTGTCTGCTGGTTGCATGTGGGGATGTTTTTGTGGTTGTGGCTATGCAAAATGCTACTGCTGTAGATGATGTTGCGGCTACTATTGGTGTTGCAGCTTCGGACAGTGTTGGGGTTGGGGTTTGGGTGCAACGGTGCTAGATGAGACCATGCACAAGTCCGCAGTCTCATTTTGTGTCAGTGGCGATGACACTAAGGGGAAATGAGTCGTCATGGTGGTATCAAAAAACAACCTAGGACCCACATTCAACAATGGGGAGGCTGGTGTGTTGTCAACCATGGTGTTGATTGCAGGGACGACATTAGCATGTGTGGTCGTCCCTTGTGGCTCAATGGTGGTGATGGTAGGGATATTGTTGGTGGGTGTCGTTAACCCTTGTGGATCATGATAAGTGAGTTGATCAACCATCATGATCTTCCCTTAGTGGGGGAACATCATGAAACGAAAGATAGTTGATGCGACCGCTCTCATGGCATACATATAACTTCTTCCAAGGAGGAGTTTATAGTCCAGTTGAGCGTTGACTACCTCTATGTCGATCAGCACTATATTCTCAAATAATGTGATGGGGACATGGGTGAGGATTCCTTCGGATTTAGTGGGATGGACATCATAAGCCCGTAGAGTTGTGGATGATGGTTGTAGAATTGTTGATCCAAGTTTCTACCAGACTAGGGTAGACATAACGAACGTAGATGCCCCCTTGTCTACTATGCACCGGTGCACAACCAAGTTCCAGATAGAGACCAGGATTTGGAAGGAAATGGTGGATGGCATGCGCGGTTCTCCATTATCCATGTTGAATTTGATCAACTTGGAGTCGAAGGGGTCTATAGTCCTAAGGGTGGCTAGTAAGGCTTTCTGCTGCGTTGGGCACGTTTTGAGTACCTCCAGAGCAAACATGGCCATTGGTGTTTTGGCCAAATCATCCACAATGCTATAGCTAACAGCAGCTCTAGCTGTTGCATTGTTGGCCACTCAGCGTATGGGGGAGTAGGGGAATGGGGGTAACTGAAGAGGTAGGCTGACTGTTTTAGATGTTGATGCCGTTGATGTGTCAGCAGGTTCGGTATTGGCGCCGTACTGATTTCATATAGTCTGTAGGTTGACCTCTTCAGTCGTCATAGCTAGCAGGTGGTGAACACCTGTTTCTGCCATGGGAGGTGCCCCTGGAGTGTTGGGATTGGCCTGGGGAGGGGGTGCAGTTGCCACCAATCCTTGGACTAGTAGTGGGTTTTGAAGCACCATGGGGGAGGTCCTTGTGGTGATGGGTTGGGTTGGGTTTGGTTCGTAGCATTGGCGGCCTATTGGGCCTCGTTCTGAATGGCCTGCTTAGCTCAACCCATGAGGGGACACTCAAATGTGTAGTGCCCATAGACCTCCCAGAGTGTGCATGGTTATTTTGTGCACAACGAGGCATTGCATCTTGGTGCATTTTGTCGTGGGGGGTTTTGGGTGGGTCGGTTTTCCGCGGCATTGTTGGGAGGGTTTGGTTGTTGACCGCCTCCCTATGGTTGGTTATTGGCTTGGTTTCAGTGCTGATTATTTAGAGATTTCCCTTGTTGATTATTGGGGGCAGGCTGGTTGGGATGGTTTTGTTGTGCAAATACTTGTCCCAACAGAGCGGGTTGAGCAGGGGTGGGGGCTTGAACTGCTTGCACTGATGGTGCATAATAAATTTGTGGGGGTGTCAGTGCCACAAATGTGGGAGTTTGCCCCACTTACTACTATGTTGGCCAAGCCATAGCCTGATCCTATTGCGGTGGCATAGGTTGTGCATAAGAAGTTGTTGCTCCGGACTGGGACATCATTCTGGCATAGTCTGGAGTTTGGTTCTAGTAAGAAACACTAGCAGTATTGCTTGGTCATGGTGGATCTATAGGTGGTGTCGGATGGTGTTGTGGCTATTGGGATACCGATCCTATGATTCCATCTGCAGCATGGGATGCCCCCGATGCATCCTGGTAGGAGGTACCCAGATGGGGAACATCTAGAATGATAGTGTAAAGGTATCCAGACTGAGCGTAGATCAGGTCAAACTGTTGGGCTTTCAATATGGCCTCTTCTTCGGATTGGGGACGTTCAGATGCGATGTCCTTTGTTATGGGTGGGAGTAAGGTTTTTAGAAACCAATCCAAGAATATCCTATCATTAAGTTGGATTTTACATAAACTACAACGTCACCGCCACTCATGGATGTGGTCGGTTATACGTGTCGCAGTGCTCTGGCGGCAGGATAACAGAATCTCCACCCCTTCGTCATATCTGACGGGGAGTTGGAAATACTGCAGGAACATGAAAGCTAAGGAGTTGAAATATGGGTACTTGGCTTACAGTAGCTCAATGTACCATTTGGTTGCCGCACCTGTGAGGGTGCGTTGGAACAGTCTTAGCCTGATCAAGTCATCTACGATGTTGTTTGATGAGCACCATAGATGGAATGTCATGATATGATTTTGGGGACATTCCCCTAGCTTTCCTTCAAACTTGGGAATGTTTTATGGCATCTTGGTTGGCATGGGTGGCCAGAAAGCTTGGTGGAGGATGGGATCGTTTGTTAAACGAGCCAAATCAGGCAGGTTAAGACAAGCCATGAAAGGTAGGTTTGACCCGAAGTCGATGTGGGATGGGGAAGCCATGGTGGTGAGGTTTGCAGGTGCCTAGTGCACCTGCATGGTTGGGGGCACTTGTGGTGGCACCATTGTAGATGGGCCAATGCCCGTAAGTGTGGTGTGAGGGATAGTGTGGATGGAAGGGACACTGCCCCCATGTGTGACATGAGGCCCAGTGTATGTGGACGGGACACTACCCCCTGTGAGATAGGAGGAGCTATGTATGTGGAAGGTCCACTGCCCGCAAGTGTTGCAGGTGGAACATCCTAAGTGGTTACTATGGGTGGTGGAAGTTGACCGGTGACAGTTTGCATGACCGTGCTGGGGCCACCTATAGGGTTGTTAGTGACAATTTGTGGTGTGGACATGGGTCCAATAGCTATGGCTATGCCAAAAAATGGATCCGGGTTTGCGCCATCCATGGGGCTTGATGGTGCAATATAGAGGTCTAGTTCAGACTGATATGGGTCTAAATCTGAATCAGAGGCTGTGTGGCCTTCTGATGGTGTGAGAGGTCATTGAGAATGGTTTCAATGGTGTCGATTTAATGTCCCGAATGGTGGTGGTTTGCCTCCTAGGCATGAGGAAGAGCTTGGGGGATCAATTTTGTTAGATTGTATCAAACTTTTGGGAATGATGATTGGACCTCGGTTTCAATGGCTTCCTATTGGCTGTAGGTGGTCACTCGACCACCAAGACTACCAGAAGATAGCGCTTGGCTTTTTCCTCATGGGAATTTCTACTCAATTGGTGGGGGTCGTTGCCCATTTCGCTTGGCAATTCCTCTCAGTGGCCAGCTACTTTGGGATTCCCATGGTACTCCTCACAATGAGTTTCTGGGCTAAGCCCAAGTACTTCCCACGGTTAAGTTATTTAGGGACTTATGTCCTCAAAGACTGCAGATTTTTTGAGCTTAGTGTAAATTGATAAATTTTAAGGACTCTCTCAGCGTCATCAACTGAGTTGGGTTTATTTAAGTGGTATGGTGTATATGTCTTTCTGTTTTTCTATTATCAGGTCGATGCAAGTGGTTTATGAATATGTTGTAGATTTCATATCGTTGTGTGTACAAGTAGTAAATAAACAGAAATTTGTAAATAGATACAATTGTTTTTACCCTGAATGTTGATGGCCTAACTAGGTGACTACCTTACACCTATATTCTTCTTCAACCGAGAGAAGGTGCTGGGATCTCAACACAATGGGACTTGTAGAAATTCAGGCCAGTAGTAGATTAATTTTACCCACAACAATTATCAATTGATCATGCAAAATTGATAACAATGGAGACTGAATATGGAGCTATAACACAAAATTATATTAACTGAGTGTACAATAGCCAACCCTATAATAACATAGGTTTCTGAATATATAGAATACATCAATAGGTCAAATGCATAAGGAGGCATCCAAAACTAGCATAAAGCAGGATTACTCAAAATATGCAAATCCCCCATAGGTGTAAAAAGCTGATCCCAAATCTGTCATGGAGCTCACGAATTGGCAAGGGAACATGGGAAAGCTAAAGAGTAGTGGAATGGAAGCTCATACATGCTTTTTCATGGAGAAAAGAGTGGAGGATGAAGAGGACAAAAAACTAGTTCACCTCACCTAGTCTTGCTTTCCTATGTGCCTTAAAACACTGAAAAAGCAAGCAATAAAGCAGAAAAATAAGAAGGGCGCCTAGGAGGCCAGGAATAAAGTAGATTTGATTCTTAAGTCTTTCCCAAGTGCTACATGAGTCAAATATGGAAAGTTTGACCTCTATGGATAGGCAATTAGCAACTTGCACAAGGTGGGACTCATGAACTAGGCAAATAAGACAAAAATAAATGAATTAATGTCTAAGTGGGTAAACTATGGGTTGATTATTCTAACACCCCCCCTTAAGCCTAACTTTATGAGTAATAAATCAAAAATATAGGGCCTAGAAACAAGGCTTAGTCACCCTTTTACATACTACAAGTCCATATGAAACAAGGAAAGAGGCAAAACCAACTTGGGAAAATCCTCCCTTAAACATGGACTGTAAAACAAAATTGTAGAATCTTGTCTCCACTCATGCCTTTACAGCATGATCAACAAAATGTTTTGTTGAAGATATCAGCAACTTGTTCTGAAGATGAACAGAAGAGTAGGTGAATGGTGCCATCATGCACAAGCTCTCTGATGTGGTGCATGTGAATCTCAATGTGTCTGGTTCTCTACTTATGAACTGGATCTTTGCAGATTTGAATGGTACTCTGGTTATCACAGTAGATGGTAGTTGAGTACTCAGGTTTGAAACCACACTCTCCAAGTAAACCCTGCAACCATAAACACTGAGTTGCTACATTAACAACTCCTCTGTACTCAGCTTCTGTAGATGAGAGTGCAATGGCACTCTGTTTCTTGCTTGACCAGCTGATTGGCCCTTCTGCAAGCATGAGCACATACCCTGAAGTGGACTTTCTATC
>LPNX010447118.1:899775-936319 GCA_001517045.1 Pseudotsuga menziesii | reverse complement strand
GAACTTGATCCTCCTTCTCTCTTCTTTGAGCTTTCTAGAAGGGAGATGCCATTCTTCTCCAGGATATTGGTCAGCATATCAATCTGCTTTTTCATACAAGATATTTCAGTGTGATTTCCCTTCGAACAGTATGAGCACTTGTTCATTTCACCTTTGTTTTTCTTCTTCTAGGTATTTTTCTTAGGACCTTGTTGATCCTATGGAGACTGCTTCTTGTCTCTTCTTTGCTCAGGTGGCTTTTTAGCTTTCTTTTTGTTTTTTGAACCCACCCTTGAATCTCTAGCAATCAAAGCTTGATCTTTGGATGGTTTGATGGTGCCCATCATCACCAGCTTGTCCTGTTCTTGTGTGAGAGATTCCATGAAATCTGCAAGGCTAGGCATCTTCTAGGTTCGAGCTGTGATTTTTGTGGCATAGAAGGTTGAAACAAAGACTGAGTAGTCAGGTCCTAGCTTCAAGAGGATGGCCAATACGAGCTGATCATCTTTCTTTTCGATACCACACTGCTTCAGCTGCAAAACTAGTGCTTTGAACTTGGAGAAATATAGCTGCAGGGATTCAAAGCTACTGGGACTCAGATAAATCAGCTCATTTTCAATCTAATGTCCCCTCATCTCATATGTCTTTCCAAAAAGATCAGAAAGCTTCTCCCATACTTGATCCGGTGAAGTTAATCCATCGAGATGGAAAAGGAGGTCTCGGGAAATACTGAGACATAGGAGGCCATAGGCCTCATTTCTCCGATTGTGCCATTTGATCTTCTCTGCAGCAGCATTGGTCTCTGCTTATATTTCCATAGTCACCCTATAGAGGCCTTTCGCTCTCAACAAGATCTCCATCTCTGCTTTCCATTCAAAATAGTTGAAGGGAGTCAAGATAGTTTTCTGTGAATCCATAGCTTTAGAAAATCTGTCTCGACTGTCAGTAGAAGGCTCCCAGTCTTGATGTCGAACCTGAAAAACAATTTTTGAAGGAGAGTAACAACCTACAATGGCTCTGATACCATGTATAAATTCAGGCCAGCAGTAGATTAATTTTACCCACAACAATTATCAATTGATCATGCAAAATTGATAACAATGGAGACTGAATATGGAGCTGTAACACAAAATTATATTAACTGAGTGTACAATATCCAACCCTATAATAACATAGGTTGCTAAATATATAGAATACATCAAGAGGTCAAATGCATAAGGAGGCATCCAAAACTAGCATAAAGCAGGATTACTCAAAATAGGCAAATCCCCCATAGGTGTAAAAAGCTGATCCCAAATCTGTCATGGAGCTCAGGAATTGGCAAGGGGACATGGGAAATCTAAGGAGTAGTGGAATGGTATCTCATACATGCTTTTGCATGGAGAAAAGAGTGGAGGATGAAGAGGACAAAAAACTAGTTCACCTCACCTAGTCTTGCTTTCCTATGTGCCTTAAAACACTGAAAAAGCAGGCAATAAAGCAGAAAAAGAAAAAGGGTGCCTAGGAGGCTAGGAATAAAGTAGATTTGATTCCTAAGGCTTTCCCAAGCGCTACATGAGTCAAATATGGCAAGTTTGACCTCTATGGATAGGCAATTAGCAACTTGCACAAGGTGGGACTCATGAACTAGGAAAATAAGACAAAAATAAATGAATTAATGTCTAAGTGGGTAAAATATGGGTTTATTATTCTAACAGGACTATGTAACGTCCCCAACCCTCCGTCCGGCGAAGAGCACGCTACCATGGCACTAACCATCCGGGAAAACCACCCCATGAACATGGATATATATGAAAAGCTGAAATAGAATGCTTTGAACTAGAACATGCATACATGATTATTTACAATACAACAGAAGCAAACATACATTCATTCATTCAATGTGTTCATCACATTCATTAATAGTAAATATGATTACAGAAGTAAAATAGTCAAGATTACTTATCTTATAAAGAACTCGTTCCTCAACCAGCTACGTCACTCCAAGGTTCCACCAAACCATAAGCTATCATGCTCCTTAATCTCTCAGTAACACTGCCACCCCCAATCTGGGCATGATTCCCCAAGGAATAAGGAACAAGTAGGCTCACACATAGCTAAGGATACACAAAACACAGCAAAGCCAACAAAAATGGGTTTATCAGGCCATCAAGGATCTAGGAAAGGGCTAAATGCTAAGCTGGTGATCCCATTATAGAGCTAGGAACACCTACACCAGAACTATCCTGACTTCTAAGACACCCACACACACCCAACACAAGGAACCAGCCCCTTCTCTGCTACATAGTCCCTCAGGCCCTGACTTCCATTCCAGTGCTATTCAGGGGTTGTGGAGAAGAAAGATAGCCCTCTAGCTATGTCTGTGTGGTTTCCAACACACCAGGTTTATCAAGCAAACCAAGCCCCCATCCCTGCTCCCAACACAGTCCGAAGACCAACCACTGCATACACGCAGTCACACAAGTGATTCATAGCTTGGCAAGGAAAACAAATCCTAAGTCGTTATTGGCCATATCATTGCCAAAATGATTCCCAAAACAATCTACAGTAGCCCCCAAAATCTGAAGAAGACCACAGCAAACACAACCAACAAACGTGGGGAAAAACAGCGGCCCGTTCTGAACAATGAAGTTGTCGGGGAACTTACACAGTCCGAAGATGGAAAGAAAAACCAAGTTCTTAGCTGGGTAGAGGAAAACATATGTACAAGCCACAAATTGGTAAGGAAAAACATACACACGACAGCAAAACGTGAATGGCCCTTCATAGGGAAATCGTGGATGAAAGTGACCGAATGGCCCCCCAGCTTGCTCTCTGTGGAAGATGCAAATGACCATTGAAACAGCTCCCTCTCCTGGCTGCGTGAGACCAACACATAAAATAATTCATCTGCGTGAGAGTGAATGGAACTACCGTCCCTGCGTGAGGATGAACAACAATGGAGAGAAGGGCATAGTCATGAGAGTGGAGATTCTTCCTGGAGTGATGGTAGTCGTGGTTTCCTTAGCCAACGTGAGGGTCAACTGCTAGTGGAGTGTGTGTGTGGGCAAGGACTGACAGTCTTGCCACACTCCACTCCTGGCCATAACTGCCCCATCTAATAGTAGCACTTTTTTTTTAATGGTGGTAGTTGGATAAGACAAAATGGTGACACGTGGATTTTCCCCATCGGTTCAAAGTTTAACAATTTCCCCCCCGTTATCCTTGGGATAATCATGCCCTTTTCAATATGGTTTCATTGACATAGCTAGTTGGGTTCATTTAATTAAAGATGCATATTTACATGATGCCGAAACTAATATGTGTCGTATACCATTGGCAACGATTTCAATTGCCGAACATAACACAACCAAATCGATGGTGGGGATTTTTCCTTTAGCTCCACACCATGATTCATTACAATATATACATCATGTACATTTAATGCAATGGGGTCAAAACCAGGGTGTTACATTCCCCTCCCCCTTCAATATCACTGTCCTCGGTTCTTTTACAAAATTTGAACAAAATGTTACACTGGTATCGCCTCAGTGTTCTACAGATTTGAACAAAAATGGATGTGCCAATCACATGGCATCCTCTAGCTCCCATGTAACCTCTTCAGGTCCATAGTTCTCCCATTGCACCTTTACCTGCCCTATGGCCTGGTTCCGGAGCATTGTGACCTTCCTGTTGAGGATGTGCATTGGCTCGATTTGGAACTCTCCCTTGGGTTCCACCTAAATCACATCCCAATTTATCACATGGTTAGGATCATGTACATATCTCTTAAGCAAAGAAACATGAAAAACATTGTGATCCCTAGTGCTAGCAGGAAATGCAAGTCTATATGCAACTGGCCCTATCCTTTCAAGCAATTCAAATGGCCCACAGTATCTTGGTGACAGCTTGGCACAACTTCCAAGCTTCAAGGAACTCTTCTTTGCTCTCACTCTGAGGTAAACATGATCCCCAACACTAAACTCCCTATTCACCCTATGCTTATCTGCATAGCTTTTCTATCTGTCCTGTGATGCTTTTATATTTTTCCTGATCTTTACAACCTCTTGCTCCATTTCCTTGAGCAATTTTGGTCCAAGCACAATCCTGTTCAAGGGATTATCCCAAGTCACAGGTGTCCTACACCTTCTTCCATACAAAGCTTCATACGAAATCATCCCCAAGGATGTCTGCTGTCCATTGTTATAAGCAAACTCTACCAAGTGTAAGTAATCTTCCCACTTGGTTGGTTTGTCCATCACGTACATGCGAAGCATATCTTCAAGCACCTAATTAACCTTCTCTGTCTGCCCATCTATTTGAGGATGGTATGAGGTGCTGAAGTTTAGCTTTGTACCCAAATCTACAAACAACCCCTTCCAAAAGTTGGAAGTGAACTTGACATCACGGTCAGAGACTATTACCTTCGGCAATCCATGCAATTTGAAAATCTCCTTCATGAAGATCTTTGCAATGTCATCCGTCTTATGCGTAGACTTAACTGGTACAAAATGTGCTACCTTAGTCAACTTGTCTACCACAACCATAATGGAATCATGTTGTCTCCAAGTCATTGGCAATCCTGTAATAAAATCCATGGAAATAATTTCCCATTTCCATTCCAGAACTAGCAAAGGCTGCAACAAACCTGCTGGATGTTGATGCTCAACCTTCACCTGTTGACATTTCATGCACCTCAAAATGAACTCATCCATATCCATTTTCATTCCTGGCCAAAAGTACTACTTTCTAGCTGTAGCAATTGTCTTCTGATATCCTGGGTGACCAGAATACGGAGCTTGATGGATTTCATCCATAACGACTCTCCTCAAATCTGCTACATCTGGAATATAAATTCTACCTTTGTAAGTGAGAATTCCATCTTCTTCCAATTTATATCCCTCATACCTCTTCTCAAGACTTTGCTGCTACAATTTGTCTTTTACCTGCTCATACAATTCATCTCCAGCAGCATGACTAACAATCTGCTGCCTCAAATCTGATTGGCAAATACTAAGAGATGCCACATGCATTTCCTGCACCTTCCTAGTGAGTGCATCAGCTACCTTATTTTATTTTCCTTTTATGTGCTTGATTCCAAAATCAAACTCACATAAAAATTCCAACAATCTTGCTTGCCTAGCATTCAGAGTAGGCTGATAAAACAAATACTTCAGACCATAGTGGTCTGTTCTTAGTTTGAATCTTCTACACATCAAGTAATGCCTCCACATTTTGAGAGCATGTACTATGGCTACAAGCTCTAGATCATGAGTGGTGTGGTTCTTCTCATGCTCCTTCATCTTTCTTGACTCATAACATATCACGTGGTTGTCCTGCATAAGGACTCCTCCAAGCCCTTTCCCGCATGCATCGGTACACACCACAAAATATTTCTCCGAATTTGCAACATTCAATACGGGTGCACTGGTGAGAAGATTCTTCAACTGCTGGAATCTTTCTTCACACCTCGATGTCCATTCGAACTTCATCCCCTTCTTTTGGAAAGAAGTGATGGCATGTGCAAATTTGGAGAATCCCTCAATGAACCTTCGGTAGTATCCTGCAAGTCCCATAAAAGATCTTACATCTGTCACATTTCTTGGAGTAGGCCAATTCACAATGGCTTCAATCTTTTCAGGGTCCATAGATATACCTTGCTCTGAGATAATGTGACCCAAGCACTGAATTCTATCTTTATAGAAGTCACACTTGCTCAGTTTTGCATATAAATAGTGCTCCCTGAGCAATTGCATTTCCAGTCTCAAATGCTCTTCATGCTCTTTCTCATTCTTGGAATAAACAAGAATGTCATCAAGGAAAACAAGAACAAAGTTGTCCAAATATCTGCTGAAGACACTATTCATAAGGCACATACATGTAGCTGGTGCATTTGTGAGACCAAATGGTACCACTACAAACTCATAGTACCCATACCTTGTCTTGAAGGCTGTCTTATGAATGTCTTCATCCTTGATTCTCACCTGATGGTAACCAGACCTCAAGTCAATCTTGGAAAATACCTTCGCTCCTCTCATTTCATCAAAGAGGTCGTCAATCCCAGGCAAAGGATATTTATTCTTCACAGTAACCTTGTTCAATTGTCTATAATCAATACATAACCTGAGTTTCCATATTTCTTCTTTACAAATAGAACCGGTGCTCCCCAAAGAGACACACTTGGTCGGATATACTTCTTTTCCAACAATTCTCACAGTTGCATATTCAACTCTAGCATCTCTGGTGTACTCATCCTGTAGGGTGCCTTGGACACTAGTGTTGCTCCTGGCACAAGTTCAATTGTGAAATCAATGTCTCTCTTTGGAGGAAGCCCTGGAATCTCATCAAGAAACACATCCCTAAATTCCTGTAACACCTGATAGTCCCAACCTAGGATTTTCATCTCCTGATGTCTCCAAAATATGAGCTGCATACAACTGGCAACCTTTCCTACAGAACTTCTTCAACTGCATTGCTGAAACCTGCTGTATTGAAATCACCTTTGGAATACCTTTCACAACTACTAGGTTCCCTTCTTCATTCCTACATTCAAAAGTATTATTGTAGCAGTCAAGATNCAATGAGAACATCATAGGAACCAAGTGGTAGAACATTCAGATCTACACAAGTGACCAATCCATTCATGACCAATGGACATTTCTCTACCACTTCACTAATGTTTCTCTTAGTTCCAGTGGCTAGCTAAACTAACCAAGACTTCCTATGCTTTACTTTCTTAAAATCACTAATCTACACTACTCTAGGAGTAATGTAACTGTGAGTAGAACCTAGGTCAATCAAAATAGAAATATATTGTTCAACAATATTACCTGCAACTTCAACCACAATTGACTGGTGATCTTCCTGGGGGTCCTCCAGTGCTACATAAATCCTAGGGACTTCCCTTGCTACTTGACCCACTGTTTCTGCTTCTTGAATGTTGTAAGCTGGCCTTGCACTCTCATTCTCGAGTGGACAATTTCTGCACATGTGGAGTCCTCCACATTTCCAACATTGGAGTGGTTCTCTATTTTGTTGTGGATCTTTAGGCTTTTCTCCTATTACTCCAACTGGTTTACTCACAGCTTGGGATGGCTCCTTCTACTGATTCCTGAAGTTAGAAGGTTTGAAAGCTTTCCTTCTTTAGTCAAACTTCTCATTCTTCTTGTTCTTCCATGCCTTATGGTAATCATGTGTACCTTTGCTTTGTTCATAGCAATACTTAGCCTTCCTTATTGCTTCTTCAAGAGTTCTTGGTTCATAAAACTCAATTCTATATTTGTAAGACTGAGGTAACCCACTCAGAAAATGTTGGACCTTCACTTTTTCATCTCTGATGTACCGGACATACCTCAACAACTCCAAAAACTTGTTTGCATATTCCTCCATGGCCCACTGTCCCAATCTCAGCTCATGGAACTCCTTAATCTTGTCATCATAATACCTATCAAAGAGGTATTTCTGATTGAAATACTTCTTGAACTGTTGCCACTTAAGCCTCCTTTCACTGATCCTCTTTACTTGCTTGAAGTGTTCCCACCAAATGGATGCTTTTCCATTCAGATTGAATATGGCAACTCTTGCCTTCATGTTTCTTGAATAATCATGCACTTGAAAGTACTTATTTATCCCAAGAAGCCAAGCTTCAGCCTCTTGTCCAGTCTTTAACTCACCATCAAATGTAGGAGGTTTATCCTTCTTAAATTCATCCTGAGAGCGATCCCTATGGTTCCTTCTTCTTTTCTTATGAGAAAATGAACTTGTATCCCCACTGGATACTTCAGAATTAGATGATCCACTAGAAGTCCCTCTCCTTCTTCTAGTGCTGCTCTTACTGCCTTCTAGCCTTGATGTACCCCATCTAGAATCTATCTTTTTCTGTAAATCTATCAAACTCTACAATATAGCAGCATTCAACTGATGCTACTCTTCCTGGGCTTTAACCAAGCTTCTCATGGTGGCTACAACCTCGGATGGTGTCCCCTGGAATCTCCTTCCATTAGACTCTATGTCATCATTTCCATTACGGACATTTTCTCCCATGGCATCTTCTGCTCGCTCATAAGAATCCTAAGCATCATACCCATCATGGGTTCTCATGACTGAACCACCTCTGGCTTTACCACACTGTTCTTTCTGGAGTACTGCTGTTGGAAGTTATATAAAGTTTTGCAAATGTGTTCATAGCAAATTGTTAGATGCATAATATTAATATAGATCATAATTACTTACCTTTTCTTCTGGAAATTCATAAAACAACAATTATGCTAAAACATAGAACTTTCTCTATTTCATATTCAGTTTTGTGAATACGGACAGTCTGTTGAAATATTCTAAAAACCGACTCAAGACAGTCGAAAAGTGCTCAAAAAACTACTGGGAATTCTTCTGAAAACCCAAATTTCCTTAGGCCCAATCAGACCTCTCCCAGCTATTCTTTCGACACTGTGGTAGTCAAAACAACTACACTTCCAATCTGCATCGGCGACCAAGTTGACTGTGCATCGGGTGCATAGTCCTTTGATCAGTCGCAACGGCAGAAAGTGTTCTTACTTCAGCTTCCATGGGAAAACATATAGACTTCCGATCGATGATGTCAATGACTATTCTCCTTAAGTCTTCCGCAGCCGTAAGTCTATCGACAATCGGAAGCACTAGTTGCTGCGGCGTCGGAGGGCTAGTTGACTAAGCAGCCGCAACAGCAAGTCACCTTCATTGAAATTTTTCCGATCGGCAATCCGATCCACTAACATTTCTCGATGGCCGATGATCTCATGCCTTAGAGAAAATTTGAATTTTCTTCTTGCCTTGTCTTCTGCAGCATTGGCTCTTCCATATTTTATTCATCGGCGATCCAAGTCACTATACCTCCTGTCGTTGTGGCGATCCAAACAAAAACTTACCTCCTCTGTGTCGGTGATCGGCTATGTTATTGCATCAGACGATTAGTCTTCTAGGCATCCACAACAACGGAAAGCACTGTGGGTTCCGCAGACATTAACGGCTACCGAACCTACTAACCATCGGGTGGGTAGTGTCCTAGACTGCTGCAACGACGGATTCTCAAACCTTTAACGTACTCGATCGGTGATCCGATCTTCAATTACTTTTCGACGACCTTATACTTAAACAAAATTTTCAAATTTCTCGTCATCGGCTGTCGAAAGTACTAATCACTATGGAATCGGTGGTTGAAACCTCTATCCATCTGAAGGATAGTTCACTAGCTAGCCACAATGGTGGACGTTCAATCCACTAACTTCCAGCGATTCAAACAGCTAACTGTCACCGATCACCGATGGCCTCAACACTTAGACAATTTTTTAAAATGTTTCTCTTCTTCTGTCGGAAAAAACTTTCTCTATCTTCCGATGACTCTGTTGGCTCCAAAATCCACCAACACCTCAGCATCGGCAAGTGGAAGACTAAAGCATCAGCAGGTTAGTTCGATTAGCATCCACAACGACGGCTCATCATCTTCGATCCCTTCCCGATCGGCGATCCAATCCACTAATGCTTTCTGATCGACGAACTGATTTTGACCGACATTGGTAGTTGGAGCTTCTCCCTGTCAGAAGACTAGTGTTCTAGGCTTCTGCAACGGCGGACACATGAAACACTATCTTCTTCCGATAGCCGATGATTTCGGGCCTTAGAAAAATTTTAAACTTTCTTTTCAGCGTCGGCGGTCAAAGGCCTTACCCGTCGGGAGCATAATGGTCTAGTCATCCACAACGGCGGCGCTTAATTGGCTAAGTATTGGTGATCCATCTTTCTAGGTGTTTCGATGTGCCGACGGCCAAAACACTTAGAAAATTTCCACACTTCTTCCTCCGTAGGGTGACCTTTCATCTAGCTCTCCGCTACATTGAAAGAGCTTCCCACTTAGCCTTCCAATGGGCCGACAGTTCAGACACTTAGACAAATTTTTGAATATTGAGGTTGTTTTGTCCAAAATTTTCTAATTGCTGCTGGGCAGAAAGAAATCCTGCCTCTGTCACTGCATCATTCATGGCCCATTCAAGCCCATGTTGCAACATGAGCTCTGATACCACACTGTAATGTCCTCGACCCTCCGTACGGCGAAGAGGACGCTACCATGGCATTAACCATCTGGGAAAACCACCCCATGAACATGGATATATATGAGAAGCTGAAACATAATGCTTTGAACTAGAACATGCATACATGATTATTTACAATACAACGGAAGCAAACATACATTCATTCATTCAACGTGTTCACCACATTCATTAACAGTAAATATGATTGCAGAAGTAAAATAGTCAAGATTACTTATCTTATAAAGAACTCATTCCGCAACCAGCTACGTCGCTGCAATGTTCCACCCAACCATAGGCTAGCGTGCTCCTTAATCTCTCAGCAACACTGCCACCCCTAAGTTGGGCATGATTCCCCAAGGAAAAAGGAACAAGCAGGCTCACACATAGCCAAGGATACACAAAACACAGCCAATCCAACACAGTTGGGTTTATCAGACCATCAAGGAGCTAGGAAAAGGCTAAATGCTAAGTTGGTGAGCCCATTACAAAGCTAGGAACACCTACACCAGAACTAGCATAACTTCTAAGACACCCACACACACCCAACACAAGGAATCAGCCCCTTCTCTACTACACAGTCCCTCAGGCCCTGACTTCACTTCCAGTGCTATTCAGGGGTTGTGGAGAAGAAAGCCAGCCCTCTAGCTCTGTTTGTGTGGTTTCCAACACACCAGGTTTATCAAGTAAACCAAGCCCCCATCCCTGCTCCCAACACAGTTCGAAGACCAACCACTGCATACACACAATCACTCAAGCAATTCACAAGCTTGGCAAGGAAAACAAATCCTAAGTCGTTCTTGGCCCTATCATGGCCAAAACAACTCCCAAAACAATCTACAGTAGCCCCCAAAACGTAAAGAAGACCATAGCAAACAAAACCAACAAATGTGGGGAAAAACAACAGCCCATTTTGAACAATGAAGTCATCGAGGAACTTACACAGTCCAAAGATGGAAAGAAAAACCAAGTTCACAGCTGGGTAGAGGAAAACATATGTACAAGCCACAAATTGGTAAGGAAAAACATAAACATGACAGCAAAACATGAATGGCCCTTCATAGGGAAATCATGGGTGAAAGTGACCGAACGGCCTCCAGCTTGCTCTCTGTGGAAGACGCGAATGACCATTGAAATAGCTCCCTCTCCTGGTTGCATGAGACCAAGACATAAAAGAATTCCTCTGCGTGAGAGTGAATGGAACTACTGTCCCTGCGTGAGGATGAACAACAATGGAGAGAAGGGCATAGTTGTGAGAGTGGAGAGTCTACCTGGAGTGATGGCGGTCATGGTTTCCTTAGCCAATATGAGGGTCAACCACTGGTGGAGTGTGCGTGTGGGCAAGGACTGACAGTCCTGCCACACTCCACTCCTAGCCATAACTGCCCCAACTAACAGCAATAGTTTTCTTTTTAACGGTGGTAGTTGGATAAGACAAAATGATGACACGTGGCTTTTCCCCATAGGTTCAAAGTTTAACAATTCCCCCCCCTTTATCCTTGGGATAATCCTGCCCTTTTCAATATGGTTGCATTGACATAGCTGGTTGGGTTCATTTAATTAAAGATGCATATTTACATGATGCCAAAACTAATATGTGTCGTGTATCACGATATACCATCGGCAACAATTTTAATTTCCGAACATAACACAACCAAATCAATGGTGGGGCTTTTTCCTTTAGCTCCACACCACAATTCATTACAATATATACATCATGTGCATTTAATGCAATGGGGTCAAAACCGGGGTGTTACAGACTAAGCCCATCTGTAGATTCACAGGTCACCTCCTGGATGCAAGGTTGGCCAACAGGGAGGACGCTTAGCACTGTTAGAATCCCTCCTTCTCTACCCCCTCTACCTTCCAGGTCATCTGTTTTTAATAGCTTTGAACAATATTCAGAGAAGGGCCTATTACTATACGATTTGTGCCCTTCATCGCATCCCAGAATACCCTGAAGGGTGATGACTAGGTATAGGAGGAAGGGTACGCAATACTGTTAATTTTATGTCAATTTTAGTTAAGCTACATTCATTAAGCCATTAATTTTTTTATTTTTGAATTTACACTTTGTTTGTACATAGAAAATGTAGTAAACTGAAATAGAAACATAAATAGAACTATTGTGTTGGACAGAGGTGGCTGAGCCGCACTGACAGTCCCTAATAAACTGAAAATTAACCTCTGATTGATAGAACGCACGTTTCGGGTCAAATTTGGCGAGGGGGTTGCAAAATGTTTGCAGAAACAGGCGAGCGGGTCACACAGATTTCACAGACATTAGTGATATACCTTTCTGAGTGAATTCACACCTTTCAGGGGGAAAAGGGCAATCTGGCTATGCTTGTGAGGCCTAAAAGAGCGACCTCATCCCCTGTTCAAGCCTGATAGGTGCGACCTGCTCCTGATTTGGGGTTTTTCTGATCCTAAGTCAGATCCGGCTGACTAACCTGTACTATGGCCAAACAGACTCGGATTTGCCTTGCAGAGGCTTCAGCAACCATAAAAACTGAAAATAAACTGGATCTAAGCTAGATTTGACAAGAAATTTTTTAAAACTAGGGCATAAAGTGAAAAACTTTGAAATTTAAAAAATTAAACTAGGGATCCTGTGGGATCGACCTGGTATGGTCGCCAGTTCTGTAGCAGGGATTTCTCCTTGCTATAGGGGCAAGAATGGCTCCCTTCTATCTATAGGACGGAAGGGTAGGTTCCTACGTGTGGAAAATGCATGAAAGAAATTGGACAGAAAGGAAAGCAAATGATATAAATAAAATGGTCGTGAGCCCATTACAAACAAGGTTAGGGCTTCACCTTGGCTACCTACAAACAACTATTATAAATAATAAACCTGCAAAAACATGTTAGAGATCAAACCTTCAAACAAATAATGGTCAGAAAACAACTAAACTAACAAAGCAAAAACGTAAACAAAACTAGATTATACCTCTTCTTTGGTGAAATGGGTCACCATGCCCTGGCTAGAAGAAGCACCTCCCTATCTCACTCAGCAATCAAGGAGCTATGGCTCAATGGGGAAGATGAGCGGAAGAGAGGGGGATGTGGGTGGCTTGAGATGCAAAGAGGTCTCAAGGCATCCACGGGCAGCATAATAGTATGCAAGAGAGGAGTTGTTTGAGAGTGACCCCCCACCCTCCTTTTATAGCTTTTTGGGGGACTTTTAGGGTTTTAAGCCCTTATTCAGGGCTTTAGCCCCTTTTTTGGGCTTTTAGCCCCTTTCGCCCTAACTTTAGCTCCTTTTAGGGTCTTAGGCTCCTTTGAGGGGTTTTAGCCCCTTTTTGGAGGCTTTAGCCCCTATGAGAGTTATTTAGTCTCCTTTCTGGGTTTTTTAATCCCTTTTACTCATTTTTAAGTCTTTTTTAGGGTGTGGGGGTCTAATGGGGTGTTACGAAGGTCGCGTATGGGTGTCCTTGGGTGGTGTAGGCCATGTAGAGCTGAGTGAGGGATTTTTTGGGTTAACAATATCTATTATAATTTTTTTAATATTTTCCCCAACACCAGGATGAGTCTGCTTGGGAAGTTAAGGGCTCTGGAAGTCCAATGACTCAGCTTTTGCTTAATTTTGTCCAAAAGTTCCTTCCACAAAATTTTCCTTATAATAGATTCAACTAATGGAGCCCCTAGATATTTAGAGGGAAGTCTTCCTTCTGAGAAATCCAGAATTCTGAGAATATTTATTTTAGTGATTTTCGGAGTGTTGAAGAAGAAAACCTAGGATTTGTCCTTATTAATTTCAAGTCTACTAGCTTCAGGGAATGTATCCAACCCCTCTTTGAGACCGCGGGGATCCTGTACATTAGAAGGTCCCATAAGCATCGTGTCATCAACAAACTGGTTATGTGTTTCTGGTTCAACATCAGCATTAAGGGAGAGCCCTTTGAGATTGTTCTCATTGTGCAAATTCTTGAGCATTCTTCCTAAACCCTCAGCTGAAATAATGAACAGGAAGGGAGACAGAGGATCACCCTGTCTAATTCCTCTTGAAACATGGAAGGGAAGGGAGGGAGTCCCATTGACCAAAATGGAAAATAAGGCTGATGAAACTAGTTTCCTAACCCATTCGGTCCACTACTCAGAGAAACTAAAGGCTTGTAGGACACCTGCTAAGAAATTCCAGTTAATTTTATCATAACATTTCGACAAATCTAGTTTCAGAAGCATACCTGGTATTTTCCTGATTTTTAACGAGTGAATGGTTTCATGAACCAGAATGATACCATACATAATCTGTCATCCTTCAACAAATCTCGCCTATTTAGGTGAAATGAGGATGGGGAGTAGGGGTCAGAGCCTGTTGGCAATCACCTTTGAGATAATTTTATATATGAAATTACACAAGGCGATTGGTATTAGTTTTCCAGGGTCCTCCATGCCATTTTCTTTGGGAATAAGCATCAGGAAGGTTTCATTAACAGATTTCAAAATATTATCAATCTTCCTTGAGTCTTCCACCAGTTACCATACTTCCTTTTTCGACCAATACCATTAGGTGTGGAAGATGTTAGTAGTGAACCCGTCAGGTCTTGTGGCTTTGTCATTTTCCATTTGTTTGACATGTACTTCAACCTCTTCCATCTCAATAGGTTTCAAAAGCATGAAGTTATTCTCTTCTGTGATGACCTTTGGAATGTGCCGCAGCACCTCCTTCTAAGCAGCTTCCTGGTCCCTATCTGGTTCCTCCAGGAGATTGGCGAAGAAGGAATTCAAAGTGAGTTCCAATTACTCCTAGGTCTCGACAATGGTTCCTTCCTCTATTTTCATTCTCACCATTCGGTTGCCCTTGCGATGTTGGATGGCAGCTTTGTGGGAAAATCTTGTGTTTCGTTCACCTTCTTGGAGCCACTTAACTCTAGATTTATGATTCTATAATACTTCCTCATGTTGTTCTCTTAGGATTAATTCTTATATCATCATTTTTTCTTTCGAACCGATTTCGTACAAGAAACCACTTTGCATACCTTTTACTTGTACTTCTTGTATCTTGCTATCCAACTCCTTTTTGGCTTGAAAAATGTTTCCAAAGGATTCCTTGTTCCATTTCTTGATTTTGGTTTTTAAGAGTTTAAGCTTTTGTTGAAACTGGGACATCCTGGTTCCTCTGATGGGTGGCATTTCCTCCCACCATTCTTTGAGTTTCTCCAAAAAATCATCCTGAAGCAGCAAAAATTTCTCAAATTGAAAGGGTCTTCGAAGGTTCACCCTAAGGATTTCCCACTCCAAACTGATAGGCCAATGATCTAAGTCAGCTGATGGAAGTACTATATGTTGGGTGGATGGGACAAACCCAGTTTCTTATGCTTTTATCTTTGCACCAACAAATAGACCCACAGTGTTGGCCCTTTCGGCAACAACCTGCGAACAGGTTGCAATCTCACCCGAAACAGATATGGGGTGCCGCAGAATCAGGTTTCTACAAGAAAAAGAGGGATATTACTATACCTTTAGCTTAACAAAGAATAATTATGCAATACAGAGCTTCGACATTCACTTAAATAGCTTCACAGTTTAGATAAAAAGACAGTTTCTTGCTTAACCCTTAACTGGGAATTCACAGCAAAGTTAATACTTAGCAATTTATCTTACTTTATCATTCATCCACTTATCAAATGCATAAAAACATAACAGGAACAAAATAAAAAGAAACACCACAACACAAGATATACGTGGTTCGCCCCCAGTGTAGGGGCTACGTCCATAGAACTGCGTTTATATTCAACAATTTACAAACAACATAGTTCTGATCTACGCACTCAGCTACAGAGGTCATCCACGCACTCAGCTGGGACTTAACCTTAAACCCAAAAATAGACCTTAGCTTCTTCGCATCACATCATCATCATAACACAAAGCTTACTTGACTCCTTTACATAAGTGCCTATTTATACAAATGCACTATTACAATACCATGGGCTTAAAAACCATGGGATATTTACAAAAAGAGGGGCTTCGACCCAACCCCGAAGCCCCTAATACTATTTTGGACCACAACTCCGCTTACAAGCTTCACACCAAAACTGCAGAGTTGCCAAAATTAAGGACCTTCAAGGTCCAAGCCCCAACAGGCCCCTAAGACTCACCAATGTCCCGTCCTGGGACACTCTGCTTCTTTTCAGGTGCAAGAATCTTGTTGGTGAAGATAGTAAACTGCTTGTTGAGGTTGCGCATGATATCTCCTGCAATGTTGCTGCAGATGCTTCGTTGGCCTTTTCCTGTGCAAATGCACCATACTCCTTCAAGACTTTGAGCTGGTTGTCCGCAGCAATGCTCAAATCCAAGGCCTCATTAATGAGGGGCTGCATAGATCTCATTAACAGTGTTTCTTTTCTTCTACAAGACTCAATTTCTCATTGGAGATCATTACTATGCTTTACCTTAAGCATCTTCTGCATAGGAGGCAATGTCATAATTTCTGCTTTTACTGCATCCGGCTCTGTCTGTTGCTACTTGATGGTTTCTTGCAACTTTTCTATTTCTGGGTTTTCCTGCAAGTTTGTCTAGGCCTCGACACTTTATTATAGAAGCTTTGATGCACTACTTAAAAGATCTGAGATCTTCATTGCTAAGGCCTAAATATCTTTGAGACATTGTTCCCTCACCTCTGGTGGACTCTCAGGAATGAGGCGAAGTTGAAGCTCCGCAATTTGGGCCTCATGTTCTTCTTTCATCCTCTCTATCTGGCTTCTAGACTGTTGTGCATAGTCTTTTAGCTTTACTATTCTTTCCTCCAGTTCTTCTTCAGTCTGCATGTCGAAGTCAGGGACACTTCGATATGCGTCATCCAACACTCGTGCTAGTGTATCCTACTTGTTTTCTATTTCCCTCTTCTTCTATTCATCTTCTTTCAACTGTGCTTCGAGGCTCTCACTCTGTTTCGTGGTATTCTCTAACTGCATGTGTGTGTAGCTGTCTCGTTCTCAGATATCCTTCATGAGTGCCAATTGACAAAGATGCATCTCTGACATAGAAAAATTAGTGTAATCTATCTCAACTATCATGCTTATCTGCGATCGAGATGTTGCGTCATGTATTATAAGAGCTGCACTTGGTACTTGTCCTCTGTTGTTTCTGGCTGGCCATTGTCTAGTATCTGGCTGTGCGTCTACTAGGGCACTACTTGCTGTAGCGCCAGTTGCTATTCTTTATGATAACTCCTTAATTTTTGTAACTCGTTGTGCTACACCACTGAGCACATCAAGATTTTTAGCTTCAAACTCTGCCCATTTGCTAGATAATACCTCTGTAGACTTCATCAGAGCCTGATCAATCTCTTCAATCGTCAAAGTAGGCTCTTTGACGACATTCTTACTCTTCGACACCTTAGTTTTCTTTTTGGGCTAAGGCTTAGTGACTTCCTCCACTTCTGGGGACTTGTGCTTATCTGGGTGATTAGGGTCTGAAATGGTCTTGACTGATTCTTCTTCTTCTTCTTCACCATTTTTCTCTTATTCTTCTCCATCATCTCCATAATGGTCACCTTCGTTCTGTTGTGACTCATCTTTTTCTTCGCTCTCTTCTAGTGGGTCATTCTGCTGCGGCTGGCTAGGACCTGTGCCCACATCTGTTACTGGAGGGATGGGTATGTTGGGCCTTGTTCCTACGTCCTTCATCCATTCATTCGGCCACTGCTGAACTACTGCGAGGATGTCTTCCTGGTTCACCATGTATGTTTGTTATCTGCGTAGGCCTGGATGAAGACATTATGCATATCAGCCTTGAATTTGGCCACTCCAGTATACTGAGAAAATAGCTCATTACAGAGCCGCGGTGTTTTCAGGATCTCAACTGTAATATTCAGCGAATAGTAGGAAAACACGTAGTTCGTCATCTGCTGCAAGTCCTTATCCTGTGAAATCCAAAGAGATGCATACCTTGCTGCACCAGGCATCTCCGGAGGCACATCAACAAACTGTGCCTCGGTAGGTTCTCTCCATCCTACCAGTGCAATAAGCACTAACAACCATCAATAGTGAAAGGCTCTACCTTTCTCTTGTGCATCGCGGACATCTGCAAGGAATTCTCTAGCAATGTACTCTATCCATTTGTATCTATATCCTTCGGCACAATTCACAGCAATACTGAAAATCAGGGTAGATACTTCATTAGGTCTGCACTTCCTCATTAATTTGCATGCTAGGATCTCTGCGGCATAGTGAATGGTCTAGTGCCGAATAGTCGATGTTTGATACCCTCAATTTCCTTTTTTCAAACCGAAGCGGTCCTTAATGTGTTACGCCAACTTCGTATCTTCATGATTTCCAACAAATTCAATCCCATGATCAAACCCTTCCTTCGGCAAGCCAGTAATCCTATAAATCAGCTCTCCATCAAATAGCAATTCTCTAGTTTCCTATCCATAGGTGCCCATCATGCACCAACGCCAATAACTGCTTGACCACCATGGTAACCTGTGGGCTGCGACCAAAGTGGGGGACATTCAACATCTTCAACAAGCCAGCTTGCTCCAAGCGAGCAGCCCACTGTTTTACTTCAAGTAACGTCATTCCAACCTCCGAATAGTGGACAGAGTGCAAGTATTTCCAAGGTGCGAACTATGGAAACTTCTCACGATCATTTGTATCATGGTCTACGTACTTGAGTCGATCTACTCTTCCTGTCATCATTCCAAGCAACTTCACACCTTGTGGCAACGAAGGGGTGAGTAACACGAACTTGACCGTCTGCCGAGGTGGCTAAACTCCTTGTCGAACAGGTGGGAGATATGGTGGACACTGCGATGCAACGTTCTCATCCTCATCGAAGTCTTCAAAATCTTCAGGTGGGAGCTCTGTCGAACCAAGAGGATTCATCTGAATCACGGGATCCTCCAGTGTCTTTCCTGATGGTTTGTGCCTTTCTTCATTCTGCTTAGAGCGAACTTCTGCCTTAAACTTATTTCTATTAGATTGTGTCTGCATCGGTTGATTCGACGCTGGGGAAGTCTCTTCGCGAGGTACAAATGTAGGTGGGTTCCTCATAAAGTTATGCAGACCCCTCTTTCTGAAATCTCTCAATAATTGTTGGACTGCGCAATCAGCTGACATGGACTCAACTGTGAAACTCAAGAAAATGTGTAATGTGAAATTCATAGGCCTGGGTGTCTTATTATAGGATCCAATGACCAAATCTTCCATAACTGTGCATCAAAGACACCAAATGTGACCGAGAAGTGGTAGATCTTGTCCAAACAGTGCTAGATTTCCCAATTACGGCTATGGATTTGACCAAAATCTCATCATTACAGGCAGTTAATGTAGTTAACGTACCGGCACTGCCAAATATGAATTTTTCCAACGATCAAATTTTAAGCTTCGACCCACGACATAATTTCTTCCACAACCTTCAACACTTCGTAAATCTGTCAAAGCTCTCTGAGAATAGCTTCATTATAGTCTAGTACCCAATTTCAACTGTTCTTGGTACTTAGACTCTTCTTCTTTCTATTACTTCTGATCAGGGGATACAGGCCCATCCCTGTACTTCTTTAATCTACTTCCATTCACCATGGAGGGAAAAATTTCTCCATTCATTTTAGCTAACTGAACTGCACCACCATCGGTAATTTTCTGAACTATGTATGGTCCTTTCCAATGTGTCTTGAACTTACCTGGGAACTTCATGAATTTACTGTCATACAAGAGCACAAGATCACCATTCTGAAAATGCTTCTTCTTAATGTGTCTATCATGCCATGCTTTTTCTCTAGCTTTCTGTACTTGCTGTTGGAAACCTACAATGAATATGTCTTATTCTAGTTCCAGTATCTTCGTCGACCTTTCATTCAACACGGTTGGATCATCCATCTCTATGAAGGCAGAAATTTTGAGGCTAGGAACAATGTACTCCATGGGCATAACTGCTTCTTGTCCATATACCAGCCTAAAAGGTGTGTGGCCTGTCAAATTCTTGCGAGTGGTTCTATAAGCCCATAATACTGCTAGAATTCTAAGATCCCAATCATTTCTATTAACATTGAAAACCTTCATTAGAGCGTGCTCAAGAATCTTGTTAAAGGCTTCGACAGTTCCATTTGCTTGAGGATGGTAGGCAATACTCTTCTGATGATATACTTGAAATTCTTCGGTCAAGGCTTCAATAGTCTTACTCAAAAAATGTGATCCTTGATCACTCATAAGAATTCTAGGACCCCCAAACCTCAACAAGATATTATTAAATATGAAATTCGCAGCTATAGCAGCGCTATAGTCCTTGATTGGTTGAGCTTCATCCCAATGAGTAAGGTAATCAGTTGCTGCAATAATGTATCTTGCTCTATATTTCTTTGCAAGGGGATTGATTGGTCCAACAAAATCAATATCCCACTTTTCAAATGCTTGTATAGTTACCTGTGGAACCAGAGGCATCTCATCCCTCCTAGATGGTTTTCCTATCCTCTGACAGATATCACAGCTGTGGCAATACTCTCTTGCATCCTTATGAATCGTAGGCTACCACAATCCAGCTGTCAGAATCTTCTGTTCCGTAGCTTGTCCTGTATAATGACCTCCTACTGCTCCAGAATGTGCCTTAGCCAAAATCAATGGCTTTTCATGCTCTAGGACACATCTACGTAGTATTTCATCTGGTCCCATCTTATATAGTTGTCCTGCTATCAAGGCAAAGTCAACTACTCTAACCACCAGCTGCTTCTTCTGCTATGTTGTCATCTCAGAGGGTGCAAAACCTGTAGACAAGTACTGAACAATATCCTAAAAATAGTCATCAACCATCTGGATGGCAAACAACTGGGCATCAGGAAGACCTTCATCTAAACTAGTGGGCTCTTCTCCTGACTCGAGCCTCGACAAGTGGTCAGGCCCTAGGTTAAGTCTTCCTGGCTTAACTATGATCTCAAAGTCATACTCCTGAAACAAAATCAGCCATCTGCATATCCTTCCACCTAACACAGGCTTGTTAACCAAATACTTCAAAGCAGAATGGTTAGTGAACATCTTAAAATGAGATCCTAACAAATAATGTCGAAATTTCTGCAAGGCATAAACCATAACTAGACCTTCTCATGCTGTCGTAGTATAATTCTTTTCTGCTGTGGACAATTTTCTACTTGCAAAAGCAATAGGGTGATCAATATTACCTTCTCCTAACTGAGCCAATACTATACCTAAAGCAATGGAAGATGCATCGACATGAACATGAAACTCCTTACTCCAGTCAGGAAATACTAAGATAGGGGCAGTTACCATCTTTTCTTTCAAAATATCCAAGCTTTCCTAACATTCAGGTGTCCACTCAAACTTAATATCTTTCTTCAATTTCTTTTCCATAGGGGCTGTAATCTAAGCATATCCTTTAATGAATTTCCTGTAATATCCAGTATGACCAAACGTAGTGCGAAGTTGCTTAACAAACTTCGTAGGTGGCAAGTTCACAATAATGGCTATCTTCGCAGGATCCACCATCAATCCTTGCTTGCATACAATGTGACCTAGCAGAATTCCAAAAGGTGCACAAAAGAGACACTTCTTCAGGTTCAATGAAATCTGATGTTGTCTACACTTATCCAGCATAAGTCTTAAACTGGCTATATGATCTTTCAATAAACCAAAGATATTCTAATCATCAAAGTAAACTTCCAAGAACTTATGAATAAATTCCCTAAATGCAGATATGACTACTCTGGAAAATATAGCAAGTGCATTCTTCAATCCAAAGGGCATAACAATATACTAAAAAGATCCCATTTCTGTAGCGAAGGTTGTTTTATTTTGATCCTCTGGAGCAATTCTGATCTGATGGTAACCTAAAAATCCATCAGTGAAAGAATACACTTCTTGACCTCCGACATTGTCTAAAACTTCATCTGTAAAGGGAGTAGGAAAAGGATCATGTAAACAGGCATCATTCAGCTTCCTTAGATCAACACAAATTCTGATTTCTCCCTTGGTCTTCTTTTCTTGTACCACCATAGGGATAACCCATTCGGACTCTTCGACAGGCTCAATGATTCCTGCAGCGAGCATCTTATCTAGCTCCATCCTGACTTTTTCTTTATACTTAGGGTTCAACCTATAAGGGCGCTGATTCACAGGCTTCACATCAGCTTTCAAAGGTATTTTTATCATTCCTATATCACCATGGAACCTTTCATTTCTGAGAAATTCATCGGAAATAAGTCTTGATACTCATGGAGGAGTTCAGTCACTTTGCTCACCATTTATTCGTCCCAATAATCTCCAATGGTAGCATACTTAGGCATTTCTTCTGATCCAATGTTTACCTTCCTTGTTTTCAAGGGCTGAGTTACTTCAGGTGATTCAACTGCTGGTCCATGTACTTCGCAATGTCCTTCTGACTCAGGAATATTAATGTTGCGAGGGTCATCGTCTTCATCAATGGTGAGGTTATAGCATTCTACTACATTAGCTTCTTGTTCCTTCCAATGAGGTTGGTACTCGACTATTTCTTTATCATCAAACACCTTAGTATGGATCAAGCTAATAGCTGCATCCAAAGCAGGGCAAACCTCAGTAATAGAAAATGTGAGCACAAAACTATCAGCAAGGATAACCCAACTTATAGTACCATGGCGAAGCTCCACCTCCGCATACCAGTTCTTTTCTACAGGTTCCAAAGTGTGTACAAACCTATGTACCCATTCTTCACAAGGTACATGCTTCCATGCTTCATAACACTGCTCCAAATGTTCCTGAGGGCTAGTCTTACCATTAAATCTGCTTCGTACCTCCTGAGGTTGATCCATGAATCTCAGGCGAAGAAACTTTTGACAAGCTCTCCAACTATGAATATAATTTTTATCACCATTCCACCATCTGGCAACTGTGGCTCTGAATACTGAATCTAGAGTCTCCATTTGCTGTGAATCTGGTACTTGCTCTGAGAATTGTACAATAAAATATTCTGGGTCTATCAAGCCATCAAAAGTAGGTAAGATTCTTGTCTGAGAGCCAACCCATCTGATAGACTTAGTAACTCTTGCACATCGATGTCCATGTAGCTCATAAAGTCGATTCTGCCAATTCACTAGGCCTTTGTCTGAATCAGTCATGCAAGAACTGTCACACTACCAATCCATTATACCTTCAACAGTAGGGTTAACATAGTCTTCTTATTTAGCTGTGATGTTGTAAATATGATCCAAAACATCCTGATCTTCATCTCTGACTGGCTCTGTATACCTTTCTCCTTGAGAAGGTTCCAATGGTACTATGACTCTCAAGCCTTTTCCTTCAAAATTCATCTGTCTATTCTTAAAGTTGATTACCGCAGAATTGTCTAGTGCCCATTCAATTCCTAGCAATGCTGGATAGGGGTTGCTATCATCAATTATTTCAATGACTTCAAAATATGCTAAGGTACTGACTCCATCAATATCCATTGGCACACTAGGGAATCTTCCCAAGAGCACAATATTTTGTTGATTGGATAATTTCAACTGTATAGGGGACCATTCAAGCATAGGTTTTCCCATTTGTTCCCATGTCTGCTTAGTTAGGACATTCACTTCTGATCCCAGGACTAAAATGATATCAGTCATGTCATAATCTCCTATCTGAGCATGCAATCTCATTTCTCTTCCAGTCCTTCTAACTCTATTAATAGTTTTTCCTCTATCAGAGCTTCGCTGAGGTGTGCAAGACTCAATAACTTTTTAAAACTCGTTCAAAGCATTCTGATTTCTTAATAGCTTCATACAACTCTGTAAAAATGATGTCAGTGTACTTACTTGATCTGACGAAGCTTCTTGAAATTGTAACTGTTGTTGATGTTGTTGCATAGTTGCTACTGATGTTCTCGGTTCAGAAAAGTCATTTTTATCTTCCATAAATGTTCCTTTTTCTCTTCCAACATCGAAGGCTGGAATTTTCTGTGGGGTCTTACGGACCCAAGCCTCGTCAGGCTGTTTCCCCTTATTCTGCACCTGTGTCGTAGTTCCACTCCTTGTAACAACGTTAAGGGCTGGGATAGGTCTTTTCTCTATAGCAATCATCTAAAAATTCTAAGTAGGAGTGCCATTTCTTTCTTGTATCTTGGCTATCAACTATGGGCATTGCTCAATCACATGATCTACTGCTCTGCAATATCGACATGTCATAGTTGGATTCTGACATTCTCTAGCTACATGTCCTGCCTGATTACAGTTATAGCAAATAATTTGGCCCCATCCTCTTCCAGGCATACCACCATGACCACGACCTTTGAAATTACCTCGACCTAGTGTACCACCACGGTAACCATATCCATCATTGCCTTGTGCATCGGTTTGTACCCTATAAGCATCATAGGTTCACTCTCTCATGAGGTCAAAGCTGCGACATTCGTCTTCATTGTGTCCAACTGACTTACAGAACTTGTAGTAGGGATTCTTAGGTACTTGAACATATCTCTACAGCAGATAGAAATCTTCAGGTCGATGCTGGCCAGTTGTTCTACAGATCTCACAATATAGGACATTAGGGTTAAACGGGTTCGGTGCACCAGTATTCAAATAATTTCTTAATGCAGGACATTGTTCTTTGTCATGACCTTCTGTCGTGAAGCTCCAAATACATTTCTGCTAACTGTGCCTATATCTGGGCTATTCCAGAATTATCCCCAACAGGAGCTGTTTCAAGTTTCATAGCAATTTCCAACGCCTCTTGCTGATCAGCAGCCTTTTGTTGCATAAGTGGAGTCCTGATATGAGGCAATAGTGCTACAATGAACCATTCTTTATTTTGTTCTGGTCCAATAGTGAAACTAACTTGATCCAACAAAACCTTGAACCTATGATCAAAGTCCCAAACTGATTCACCTCGCTTCTGCTGAATTTGTTTCAGTTCAGTTATACACTGTGACTCCGATTTAGGCTTCTTGAATTCTTTGATCATTATTTTTTTAATATCAGCCAAAATATAGTTCTGAGTACTGGAAAACTTCATAAACCAGGTCAAAGCTCAGTCTTTGAAAGAGGTGACCAGCTGGGCTCTTCTTGTATTTTGATCCATAATATTCTTAGCAGTCCAAACAGCTTCGCATAAGAACCAAAACTGCTCTGGATCCTCTGATCTAGTTCCTTTAAATAGTGGGAGCTTGATATCATCATTCACATGGTCCATAGTGAATCGAGGGGGAGGAGGAGGAAGGTTGATAATAGGGGGAAGATTGGTAACAGGAGGAAGGGAACTTACTGAGGTAGACTGACCTGTGACAGGACTACTCGAGCTAGGGTTACTTTCAGACTACGAAGGGTTCTCAGGGATTACAGATCTTTGCTGTGGATTTATAGGAGGGTTTCCAACAAAAGGGGTTTCTTTAGATTTAGATTCCTCTAGACTTAATGAGGTATAATCGATATTCTAGCCTAGGATATAGGATCCAAGAGTTCTCTTGTATCTTTTACCATTGCGAAGCAAACCACTTTGCTCGTCGAAGTCACTTTCTCTTCCAAACATAGGTTAGTAGCAATAAATCTAGAAATCTGATTGGATAAGCAATATGCCTTTCTCAACCAAGAGCATTTTAATTTTCAGACTTAATGAATTCAGGTACTTACCCCTTGGTCCTTTGAAAAACTGTCTTTCTGCTTCGCTGAAAGAAGTATGTGTGTCGATGGTGAACTCCGTCACAAATTCTTCAAGGGTTTGTGTTGTCCAGAAGTCAACAGCTCTTGATACCGCATTGTTCACACTTTTCAACAGCTTAATTCTTTCTGGGGTCCAGTCAGGGGACTAATCTTCTTTGAAGTTTGTCTTTCTTTTTGTCAACCTGGATAACCACTGGTGCAATTCTATGTGGATACTAGCAAAGAAAATTTCATAAATATCAGTAAAAACGTACCTTTGCAAGAAATCATCTGAGCTACAACGAGGGTCCTTATTCTCTTGTTCAGCAAATTTCAGATAAGTATCTTCAACCCAGTCACTAATTTCTTTTACTGAGGGCCTCCAAAACATATCCCTCCAGGTACGACATAGATCCCTCTTGAAGTAGATACTGGTTCAACCGGCAACGGAACCAATTTGTTGGGTAGATGGGGCAGACCCAGGTTCTTATGCTTTTATCTTCGCACCAACAAATAGACCCACAGTGTTGGCCCTTTCAGCAACAACCTGCAAACAGGTTGTAGTCTCACCCGAAACAGCTATGGGGTGCTACAGAATCAGGTTTCTACAGGAAAAAGAGGGATATTACTGTACCTTTAGCCTTAACAAAGAATAATTATGCAATACAGAGCTTCGACATTCACTTAAATAGCTTCGTAGTTTAGATAAAAAGACAGTTTCTTGCTTAACCCTTAACTGGGAATTCACAACGAAGTTAATACTTATCAATTTATCTTGATTTATCATTCATCCACTTATCAAATGCATAAAAACATAATAGGAACAAAATAAAAAGAACCACCACAACACAAGATATACATTGTTCACCCCTAGTGTAGGGGCTATGTCCACAGAACTGCATTTATATTCAACAATTTACAAACAACATAGTTCTGATCTGTGCACTTAGCTACAGATCTTCTCAACAGCCCAAAACTGTGCACTCAGCTATAGAGGTCATCCACGCACTCAGCTGGGACTTAACCTTAAACCCAAAAATAGACCTTAGCTTCTTCGCATCACATCATCATCATAACACAAAGCTTACTTGACTACTTTACATAAGTGCCTATTTATACAAGTGCACTATTACAATACCATGGGCTTAAAAACCATGGTTCCTGACCATGGCTACCCAAAAACCATGGGATATTTACAAAAAGAGGGGCTTCGACCCAACCCCGAAGCCCCTAAGACTATTTTGGACCGCAACTCCGCTTACAAGCTTCGCACCAAAACCACGAAGTTGCCAAAATTAAGGACCTTCAAGGTCCGAGCCCCAACACTATAGCACTCAATTCTCCCCCTTCCATCATAATGGATTCAGATACCAAAAAGAGGTCTAACCGACAAGCTATCCCTCTTTCTCTTGTTCTTTTGTTGTTCCAAGTAAGGGTACCATTAGTCATTCTAACATCAACCAATTCTAGGTTTGCAATAACTTCATTAAAATATTCACTAACGGGATTTAATTTTCATATCCCACCTTTTTTCTCATCAAGATTCCTGACCAATTTGAAGTCTCTGCCAAGGATCCATGGTTTTCCTCCCAAAGTCAACTTGAGAGTCCCTGATGATTCCAGAAATTTCTGTTTCTGCTCGGCCCGAGGAGGCCCGTAATCATTAGTCATGAACCCATGGGTACTTGTGCCTAAGATGTGGAATGCTGCCGAAAGAGAGAACTATATTGCATTGAATTCAGAGACAGTCACCTATCTTGGGTTCCACAAGATCCCTATTCCTCTAGTCGCTCCTTTTGCATCCAGAGCAATAGCTTCGCTCCCCCGCCAGACTTTTCCTCCTATAACTTTAAGCTCGGCTTCCGAGCATATTATTTCTTGAAAAAAGATGATGCCCGATTTTTCCATTTCAATCCTTCTTCTTAGAAGATGAATGTTCAAGGTGTTGTTACAACCTCTTATATTCCAGGACGTAATCTGCATTGGAAACTTTTTGGTTGCGGGAGAAAGGGTTGCATCTATGGTGGGATACTGCCTTGATGCTACAAGTTTAGCCCCAATGATTTGGATTCTTTGCACATTTCTATGCCTTCCTATTTTTTCTTTTTTTCCTTTATTTTTACCATCTCGGTCCTTGAGAGATTCAGATATTATTCCAAGAAACTTCATAGTTTTTTCCTTGATTATCGTCATTTCCAACAGAGAGACTTATTGTGGAGGGATCTGTTCTTGTACCTTTTCAAAGCATGCCACTTCCAGTCCTTCCAAATAAATATATCCTATCTCCATTTCCTCTCCATCAGTTTCAAGTACCATGTTATCATTCTTATTTGTGTCCTGAGATGGGATCTTCATGTTAGGTTTTGTCATCGGATCTGGTTGTTCTTTATCCTAGTCATTTTGTTGGGTATTACTCATCTTTACTTCTTGGAGGGCTTCAAACCTGTTTTGATTTTGAACTTTTTTGTGGATCTCAGGTCCTGTTTTTTTCTTGGTTTATCTTTTCTTATTGGGGACTCTGGTAAATCCTTTAGCGTCTTGATTTTCTTGATCTTTCTTTCCTCCAAGTTTTTTCTTCTACGAATAGTCTCTGAATAGGTGTCCATACTCATGGCATCTTCTATGTCTGGAGGGTATCTGCTCATAATCTATCACTTGAAACCAGTATTCATCATCCCATGATAATTCAATTCTAGCTAGAAGATCCTGTGATATGTCTAGGTAAATGCATATTCGGGCATAGGATGTATACCTCCTCTGTCTAGTTTTCTCTGAGACTTTTACAAAGTTCCTCAGAGTGTTTCCAATTTCTATCAGTATTTATTTCTTCCAGTATTTCATTGGTAGGGAGTACATTCTGATCCATACCGGGGCTATCATTAGATTTTTGTTATCTGGATTGAACCGTTATTTCCATGGTCTCGGGAAGAGACCTGTAGATTGAATAAATATGGCTCGTTCTCAAATATTTCAATTCTATCCTCTTCATTAAATAACATGATCGTGAAGAAGCCTTTAGCCCCCAATTGGAGATCATAATGTCCTTGAGGTTTCCATGTAGTCTTTATACACCACACTAGAGTCTTCTCTGTGGGCCAGATCCCTACAAGTTTACCTATGAGTGCATGCTCTTTCATGTATTTAATGTATTCCCTTACCCTTTCTGATTTAATTTGCAGCTTCGACATTGTTTTTTATTTTCAGACACATTTCCCTGACTTTATAATCTCTCCTTCCGCACTAACTTCTTTATTGGTTCCACTAGTTCCTTCTCCACCCTTCCCCGAATGGATATCGTATGCTTGTAGTTTATCTTTTCCTTTCTCAATTTCCATATCTGAGCTCAGAATATGGGGCTTTTCTCCACCATTCATGTGCTCACTCGTCCCAGGACCCATCCCCCCAGACAAAGGTACAGGCTTCATCCCCTGGAATAACCTTCATACACTGTCAAACCCTACAGCTACAGATCACTGTGATGCCTCCTGCCTCTCTCTCCCCATCATTTCTTTCTCTCGGGTCTTTGAAAATCATTTTTATTCATTGACATATTAACAAAATATGTTCATATCATCAGTATTTCATCCAAAGCAAAAGCAATCCAAATATCAGATAGTTATGTAAAGAATATATTTAAGCTCCATGGGTTTCCCAATGTTATTGCTGGTGACATGGAACCCAATTTAACAGCAACTTACAGAAATAATTGTTCCACCAAGTTGGGACTTCATTAACTATGAGTACCTCGTACCACCCCCAGACAAATGGACAAATTGAAGTAGTAAACAAATGCCTTGAAGGATACCTAAGGAAATTTATGAACGACCAGCAAACTCAATGGGTACAATGACTACACCTTTCAGAATGGTGGTACAATAGTACATATCATACATCAACAAAAATGTCATATTTTGGAGCCTTATATGGGTAACCACCTCCTGCAGCAAGGGAATATGTCATCAACAATTTCAAAGTTCTAGCAACAAGAGATTACCTAGCAACACCTGATGAGGTAATCCCCATTTTGAAGAACCATATCGAACAAGCAAGAAACTACATGAAACAACAAGCAGACTCAAAAATAACCGATCAAGAATTTGAAGTGGGTGATTGGGTGTTTGTTTGCCTTCAAACATACAAACAAACTTTGCTAAAAAATTCCAAAAATCATAAACTTGCAGCTAAGTTCTATGGCCCATATCAAGTTTGAAAGTGAGTGGGACAAGTGGCCTATGCTCTAGACATCCCAAATAAATGAAAATTACATGACTTCCTCCATGTGTCATTCCTAAAGAAGAAACTAGGATCAACCTCTCACATACGAACCAGATTGCCTATGTTAGATGATGAAGGAAAATTAGTACTAGAACCAGAATGCATTTTAGAAATTAAAATCAGAACACTTTTCTCCATATCATTCAATGAATACCTTATCAAGTGGGTAAATTTACCAAATGATGAAGCTACATGGGAGAATGAATATTTTCATTCGTGCAACCTTTCCTTACCAATACTTCATGGACGAAGTATTCTAGAGAGGGATTACTTGTAATAAAACTAAATAGTATAATAACTTAGTTAGTAATTTGCTATTTACTAATGAACAGATTGATAGGTCACATCATTTAATTGTGACCCTTGGTTTGTATAAGTCACGTTGTAATCCTTGTAAAAACGGTCATTCAATAATTAAATATATATATATATATGGAAATTCATTCCACACCAGCAGTTTCCAGCAGTTGACTCTAGTCGGTGATCAGTTATCTTCAATTATGCTATGATTCCCATCAGTTAGTTCACTCTCAGTAATACTAGCACCAGTTTTCATGATTGAAGGGAGGTAGGGAACATTTCTCACCTACCCACATCATTAACTAGTTTTGAATTGATTCAGTGATCTGTAGTTTCATTAGTGAGCTCTAGTGGTGATTTTCCCACATCGAGTTATCTCTAGAGTCAGTCTCGATTGGTAAATATCAATCGTATCTTAAGAATTTGAATTCTCCCATTTGTAACACCATTATATTACATATTATTCATTGATTAATGGATGTAATGTTATTCTTCCAATTATTGGTCTCATGTGTGTTTAATTTTCCATGAATTTTTTATCAGAGTTTACTGTATTATTATCTCTCTTTCACAATATTTTTTCACATTTGATTTCATTTAGGCATGAGGATCCAACTTCAAAAAATTAAACATGGTATCAGAGTAGGTATCCAGGCCAGCTTCAAACCTTGAAAGCTTCCATTAATGCACCAGAAGTAATTGTGTTCCACATACATCCTAGTATTCTTGTCTTTCTCCCTCTAGATTCTATCCAGAGAAGTCTACCCAAGTATGTTGCACCCAGATAAAGTGCACATGTTGAAGTGGAAAGTGTTTGCATTGGTTTGATTGTGAATTGAAGTGTTTTGCAGTGTTTTTGTAGGTACATTCAAATATTTTCTATATAATTAGTTGTTCTTGAAGCTGTAAGATGGAGAATTCAACATATTTGACACCCAGAATCCTCACCCCCTTCAACTATATTGATTGGAGGGATGATATGCAAATTTTCTTGCACAACAAGGGTTTGTACAGGACCACCATGGGAAAATAGGTTGAACACCAGCAGCATCTTGAAAAATCAAAGTATCTGAATAAGCTTGATGAAGCATTTGTCTTCGTGTGCATCCATGTCTCCAGAGAGTTACTCTTTCACCTTTAGGGGTTGAGAACATCAAAATAAGTATGAGAGAATCTTGAATCCTTGTTTGAAAAATGGGATGAGCTAAGGGAGCATATCCTGGAGAATGAGTTGATAGCACTACAACCCAACAACTTCGAAACTATACAACAACTTTTTCTCAAAATTCAAATCACTGGTCATGTAATGTGGGATTGACAAGGAGGATGAGAAATTGGTGTTAGAAAAATAGGATCATAGAGCAATAACAATAACCAATAAACAAGATGGAAATATTAAAACACATTACAAGAAAGACATAAATATAACGTGGTTCACCCAAGATGGGCTCCATCCACATAGAAATTTCTAGTCCTTTATTATTATACCATGCAGCAAAATGAAGGGATACAACCTGTAGCAACCCCGATGTACTTCCTCTTCACTCTCTCACTGGCCTCTCTCACATAATCACATAGATTTTATTACAATACTACAATACAATACACACTTATATTGCAATGCTTTCCTTTTATAGGGGAATTACCCTGGGAAAATACCATGGGCACACAAACTATTGGCCAACAAACATCCCAAAAAACAATTTGGGGGGCTTTCCCCTAAACCCCCATCGAGGGCTCATTGGCCCCTAAACCCCCATCGGGGGCTCATTGGCCCCTGAACCCCCCATCTGGGGCGATGGTACCCCCCGTACCACCTAGTTGAGACAAGTGTACAGTAAAACTGGGGTACAAACACGGATGAGCAAATAACATCTCTGAATTTGGAATATCATGCTCCACAACCAACAATCTCCCACTTGGAGACTGATCACAACAACTCCACCGTTGTTGCACTTGCTTGACTATGCTTTGAACCTTGGACTTGTAAAATTTATCTTCTTCACCTTCATGCTTTAATGCCAACTAAAATCGATAAGGAACTCAGTTTCTCTCTGGTTACTACCTTTGTCAACATATCTGCATGATTATAGATAGTATGTACCTTTTCCAACTTTAACAGTTCATCTTCCATAACAAATCTTATGAAATGGTATTTGATTTGTATATGTTTAGTCTTCGAATGAAAGGATGATTTCTTTGCAAAATAAAAGGCACTCTAGTTGTCATTGTACAACCTTTTATTCTCCTCCTTCTTACCCAATTCCTCCATGAACCTCTGCAACCAAATAATCTCTTTACTATCATCTGTAGCAGTAACATACTCTAATTTTGTTGTTGAAAGTGAAACAACCTTTTACAGTTTTCCAATCCAACTTACTGTTGTTCCACCTATAGTAAAAACATACCCCATGGTGCTCCTCTTGTTTTATTTATCACCTTCCATATATGCATCAACATATCCTTGAAGAATAGTGTCTGAACCTCCAAAACATAATGCATGAGAAGTGGTACCTCTCAAATACATGAGAATCCATTGTACTTATTTCCAATTCTCTTTACCAGGATTGTTCATATGCATGCTCACAACTCCCAATGCATGTGCAATATCTGGTCTCGTGCATACCATGGCAGAAATCAAGCTTCCAACTGCTAACGAATATGGAACCTTGGACATGTATTATATATATTCTCGTGTATTGAGACACATCTCCCTACTTAGTTTGAAATGGATGGCCAAAGGTGTACTAACTAGTTTTGCATTCTGCATTCTAAACCTATCCAACACCTTTTCTATGTACTCACCTTGAGACAATGTCAATTTGTGATTTTTCTTGTCTCTTGTTATTCTCATACCAAGGATTTTATTTGCAACACCCAAATCCTTCATCACAAATTATTTAGATAGTTTCCTTTTGAGTGCATTTATATCATGCATGTTAGACCTTACAACAAGCATTCCATCCACATACAATAACAAGATAATACATATTTCATTATCTAACCTCTTGAAATAAACATAGTGGTCAGAATGGAATTTACTATAACCTTGTTATGTCATAAACTTATCAAATTTTAAATACCACTGCCTTGGAGCTTGCTTCAGGACATACAAGATCTTCTTCAACCTGTAAACCAAATTCTCCCTCCCTTTGACCTCATACCCCTGTGGTTATTGCATACTAAAATCTCTTCCTCCAAATCCCCATGGAGAAAGATTGTTTTTACATCTAACTGTTCAAGATGCAAATCTTCTACCTCCACTAAAATTAAAATAGTCCTAATTGAAGTCATTTTAAGAACAGGAGAAAATATTTCATCAAATTCTATACCTTTCTTTTGTGCAAACCCCTTTACAACAAGTCTAGCCTTGTACCTCTTCTTTCCTTCATCTTCTTCCTTCAACCTATAAACCCATTTATTCTGCAATGCTCTTTTTCCTCTAGGAAACTCAACCAAATCCCAAGTCTGGTTTATTACCAATGAGTCCATATCCTCATTCATGCCTTGCTCCCACTTATTTCTAGTTTCCATCTACATTTCCTCTTCATAACATTCTGATTCACCAGAATCAAACATCAATAAATAATATAGTGAAGGAAAGAATCGTTAGGGGGTCTACTTAACCTAGTAGATCATCTTACATTTGCAGTAGTTTGAGGTACATGTTGTTGTTCTTGATTTTCTGGTACCTTTGGAACTTCATTTTCTTTTATTTCATCAAGCATTATGTATTCTGTGTTTTTCTTTTCCTTTTTTTCCCTACAACTAATATTTGTACATAATATTTTAATTGAATACTACATCTCTACTCCTAATTATTTTGTGATTTTCATAATCCCATAAGCAATAAACAAAATCATCAACCACGTATCCAATAAAGCTACATTTCTTGGATTTAGCCTCAAGCTTTATTCTATTTTATTTATCAATATGGACAAATGCTTCACAACCAAAAGTTCTCATAAATGAGTAGTTTACCTTTTTAGATGCCCATGCCTCCTCTAGAATAACACCATCCAAAGTGCTTGAAGGCCCTCTATTTATTATGTAAAAAACAGTATCTACAGGATCAGCCCAAAACTATAAGGGACACCCTGCATGAAATCTCATACACCATGCATGCTCCATGATCATTCTGTTCATCCTTTATAACATACCATTTTCTTATGGTGTTCCTGGGATTGTTTGTTGCACTTCTTAAAAGTAGAAAACACATTATATTTATGTTTAATGCAATAAACCCATTTTTTTCTAGTTGCATCATCAATAAAAGTAACATAATAACGAGATCCACGTCGGTCCCGATACATATGTATGCACAAGCTATAATTTTTCACTCTTATTCTGTTTCCCAACCCTAATAAATCTAACTCTCTTTTTTTTCCATAAACACAGTTCTCATAGAATTCCAAACTTACATGCTTCAGATCTGGAAGCAATTTCCTTGAGTGAAGAATCTGCATCCCCTTCTCACTCATGTGACCAAGCCTATGATGCCACAGCGCCGCACCTATTTATGTGGAAGCTACAGAGATAGAATAATTAGTATTATGAGGACATAAATACAACGTACCTATTCTATCTCATTTTTCTATTACTAGTGCTCCTATAGTGATATTCCTCCACATTTTTCCAAACATAAACAAATAGTCGTTATCTCCCAACTGCCATGTTGAGATCAAATTTCTTTTCATAGTAGGAATATGCCTTACATCTTTTAGCACTCATTCATTTCCAATATTTAACTTAATCCGTACCTTACCCATTCCAACAATTTTACATGGTTCATCATCCCCCAATAAAACATGTCAAAATCACTTGAAACATAATCATGAAATAATTTCCTATGGGGTGTATCATGACATGAAGACCATGAATCTACTACCCAATAATCACTAGTTATATTTAATGCAAGAATAAAAGCATCTTGTAACATGTTACTTTCTACATCTGCTTCCTGAGTAGCTCATGCTTCCTGTCTCCTTTCTTCTTTGGAGATCTACAATATTTATTCATATGTCCTCTCTTACCACAGTTCCAACATTCTATCTTTCCTACTATGGACTTGGATCTTCCCTTTATAGACTTTCTGTGATCACCCAGTCTCCTTCCTCTATCCCTTTTTCTTCCTCTTATTGAGATTACAACATCAGGAGTGTTAACACCCAAAAATGGTTAACTACCTCATCTACCCCACTTCATGGCTCCTTCGCCCATTTGCCTACCATATTTCCCTGAAAATCCCACTAAAATGCCTCCAAAAGGCCATAAAACCATCTAAAAAGGCTCCAAAAAGCCTAAAATGCCTCCAAAAGGCCCAAAAAACCCTTTTTCCTCCAAAAATAACCAAAATTCCTCTAAAAATAGCAAAAATCCCCAAAAGGGAAGAAAAGGAATAAAAATAATGAGGAAAAAGGAGGAAAACCCTAAAACAGCAAAAACCCTAAACAAGCTGCCCTAAACCACATGGTTTCCAAAAACCATGGGCTAGCATTCCACCACTAAAAAACTATAAATAAGTGGTGGAGACCCCTCATTTCACATCCACAGTCATAAGCATCCTGCCTCTGCCGAAATTATTCTCGAAACCCTAGCTTACCATCAAGCTACTTTCACCATTGAGAACTCTTTTGGCCCATTTCCACCACCGGAAAAGGAGAAGAAGCAGCTTGGAGCTCGAAGCCACCGACATCGGACCAGCGCAACGGACTCCACCAACCTCCTCATTGGAGGTAATACTAATAAAATCACCATTATACATTTCTTTACTGTCTTTTGCTTCATGTTATTTACTTTTACTACTTTAGCTTAGCTTTTATTTCCGTCTATTTTTGTTTACATTATTGAACTGCTACTAAGGATTCCAGATTCCTTAGTAGGTGCTCATCAGCACAAGCTAGGGTGAAAACCCTAGCTACAGTTTTGGCGACTCCGCTGTCTTTTTTACTGTTATTTTTCCGTACTGTACTTTCGGCTGTCGTTTTCGGCCGCCAAAAACCGCGTTTTTTTTCTTTCCGCAACCGCGGCCCGACCGCGCATTTCAGGCCCCAACCCGCGACCAAGTCGCCGCTGTCAGCCTTGTTTCCTGCGCTCCAACCGCGCATTTCAGGCCCTAACCCGCGACCAGTTCGCCGCTATCAGCCCTTTTTCCTGCGCCCCGACCGCGTTTTTTCCTCCCACAGTCGCGATCCGACCGCGCCTATTCATTACACAGGCGCGCTCCGACCGCCGCTGTCAGCCCGAAACCCGCGACCTAGACCACGCCTGTTTCCTTTAAACCCGCGATCTGCGCGCGACTGTTGCCTTCCAACCCGCGGTCCGACCGCGCGAGTCCGCCCCATACCCGCGGTCCGCGAACAGTTTTTGCCTTTGTTTCCGCGCCGAAACCCAGCTACTTTTCCTG
>LPNX010447118.1:753836-893194 GCA_001517045.1 Pseudotsuga menziesii | reverse complement strand
CCATTTCCACCACCAGAAAAGGAGAAGAAGCAGCTTGGAGCTCGAAGCCACCGACATCGGACCAGCGCAACGGACTCCACCAACCTCCTCATTGGAGGTAATACTAATAACATCACCATTATACATTTCTTTACTGTCTTTTGCTTCATGTTATTTACTTTTACTGCTTTAGCTTAGCTTTTATTTCCGTCTATTTTTGTTTACATTATTGAACTGCTACTAAGGATTCCAGATTCCTTAGTAGGTGCTCATCAGCACAAGCTAGGGTGAAAACCCTAGCTACAAGGAGTCATTCTCCAGTCTTGTGAGTAATATCAAGACAGTAGACTTGTGTAGTCCTACAAATATCCTCATACGATTGAGGTGGTGAAGTTGTAAAGTCTTGTGAGTAATATCAAGACAGTAGACTTGTATAGTCCTACAAACATCCTTATATGATTGAGGTGGTGATGCAGTAGACTTTTGTAGTCCTACAAATATTTTCATATGATTGAGGTGGTGATACAGTAGGCTTGTGTAGTCCTATGAATATCCTCATATGATTAAGGTGGACAGTAGGCTTGTGTTGTCCTACAAATATCCTCATATGATTGAGGTGGACAGTAGGATTGTGTAGTCCTACGAATATCCTCATGTTGTAAGGTGGTGTGATTTACTATTTGAAGTAGATATACTATGTGGTGTATGGCTAGTCATGGTCAAGATGTGCTAGAAGTCTCCTTTAGGGATTAGCTACCCCTAGAGTGATTTACTTTAGCATGTGACTATATGACCTAGGGTAATACATATGATCATAGGTTTGGAAATGATCTTATGAGTATGATATGATAAAGATGATTATTTAATGAAAACACATATGGACCATGCAGAGATATTTAATATAAGCACATAGAAAGAGAGAGAATTCGGATTGCATATGTTTCCACCAATTGATTAGATATCACTTGAGTATTAGTTATGGTAAACAAGTTCATTTAATTAAGGAATCAACTCCTTAATTTATGCAAGTGATTGTTGGAAATAAACACTGATGGAGAAGCACTAGTTACTATTCAGTTACATTTAGTTCAGTTCAGTTACATTCAGTTCGGTTACATTCAGTTACTGTTCAGTTACATTCAGTTATGTTCAGGTTCAATTACATTCAATTTTGTTCAGTTACATTCAGTTCAGTTCAGTACACTCAGTTGTATGCATTTACACTCAGTTACATTCAGTTGCATGTAGTTCCATTCAATTTAGCTCAGTTAACAACTCAGTTAGAGTTAGTTAATTAATGGAAGGCACATATCTTCTTGTGGGAGATAATTATGGAGTGCCATCCTAGCACCAGATCAGGGGGGTGCATGATTGAAGATGAATCAGTGTTCAAAGTGTTAACAAGTTGCTGATAAATGTAACCATTCTATTTTTGTTGTAAAACCTAGTTTGACTTGTTATTAAAGTGCTATGCACTTGGAAAGTTAGATACGGTGTTCCATTCAATATCCTCTCTCTAGTGCTCTCGGTGAAATCAATCTGCTATTGTTTTGTAATCATTCTCTACCACTAATCTATCATACTCTAAGATCGTTTGTTGGGTTTTTTATCCTCTGAATCAATAGAGGGTTTTCCCAAAATATATCTTGTGTTCTATGGTTTGATTTATGTCTTTGGATTATTTATGAGATTTATATGCACTGTTATTATGAGTTAAAGTTTTAAAGTTCAATTTTCTTCATATTTTGCTCAATCACTAACATGGTATCAGATCAAGGGTTTGCAAGAGCTTAGTTTGTGCAAGCAACTAAATCCTACATGATCTTGAGAAGTATTGAGCAAAGAGCTTGGAGCCATGGCATCAATCTCTATCCAACTGGAAGACCAAATTGAAGGCAAGAGTGTGAATCATTATTTAGTAGAATGATCTAGATTTTTATTTGACCTCGGTGAGTAAGGACTCTTTATGCACGGTGAATTAAAGAGCAAATCAAGATGCACAATTTTCGTCACTTTTTAGGAGACAAATTTCGTGAAGATGTTTTGATCAATTCGTGGGGAATCAGACAAAATGGTTGAAAACCCACTTCCAAAATGGGTTGATTTAACTTAGTTATGAGAATATTTCAAAATATGCAACTATGTGAGAGATACAATGAGGTATTTGAAGATTAAATTCTCAGAATTCATGTTATGGACATTTTCCCAAACTGGACCAATTGATGGAACAACCCAAAGAGTTGTAAGTTGGATATTATCATTATTCAATGGATCTTGTGTATAATGAGATTCTCATAGAGTTGAGATCTCATCCAAAGGATAGGATTATCATTGGAAGAAGTTTTCTTTGAAAGAAGAACATTCACTTCAGGTTGCATGGGATCCAGTTTCTCCATGCAGAGATTTGCTACCTCCTGTATGCACTCAAATTTGCAAAGCGATCAATACTGATAGACTATAGTAATATCCACAAGGAAGCAAAGATCAAGAAGGAGCATGCAAAACAATAAAAAAAAAGTACCCAAATTTTTTATTATATGCTATTTAGATCTATATCTTTTGAACGATTTCATTATAGTCACATGGAGGATGCATGATTGTTCATAAGATATGAATATCGAACATGCGTGATTATTTTATAAAATATGAATATAGAGGATGCATGATTGTTCATAAGATATGAATATAGAGCATGCATGATTATTTTATAAAATATGAATATAGAGCATGCATGATTATGAATATAAATGATGCATGATTGTTTCATAAAGATATGAATATAGAGTTGCATGCTTGTTTCATAATATAGAGATGCGTGATTGATTCATGAGCTATGAATGTTGGGCTTCATGATTATTTAATTATCGTATGCTTTTATAAAATCAGATTATGTTTTATTACAATCTGTATTCCTGGACTTGTAATTGTGTTTCACATATACATTGTTGTTCCTATATTTATTGGAATGTTATCAATCTCATGAGTCCAAATTTTGCGAGATGATATAAGGACTGATATAAGACTTAAGTAGGAATGATATAAGGCTGAAAACATCATTCATAATACATGAGATTTAGGGTAGCATGATTGTTTCATGAACTGTGAACTTAAGACTACATGATTGGCTAGATAGAGGGCTTTATGCTTACCTCATGAGATATGAACATGGGGCTGTATATTTCTTTCATAAAATGAATTTGTGGAATGATATAGGGCTGCATATTAGTACATAAGATTATAATGGGTTATGATAAATCGGTTGATCAATATCTATACATAACTAAGTAAATATTTATCAGTATATTGAAATTATTTCATGTGAATAAACTTCATGAGTATGAAATGGTTCTAACCATGAGAATAATTTGTCTTGTAAGGAAAATTAATATGTGGTTACCTACAAGTAAAGAAGGACATGAATGTGGAGTCATTCTCATGGCTGAGCCTGGAAGAGAACAATTCGGGAGGTTCCTATGTCTCTTGGAAAGAAGACAAAATAGATGGATTAATTATAGATGTGAAGACTCCTGAAGATATTCTATCTTATTTAAATTCATGTGTCAAATAAGAATTTCATATATAGATGAGAATAAGTCTCCATGATGGAGGACCAATATTGTGATTCTCACATTTACATGGTGAGAGGGAGTTGCTAGTCTCACTAGCTCTTGAAGAACCAGTGTAAACTGGTTGATGTACCTCCTATAAAAAAGAGATATGCTTGATGCTCATAGTCAGAAGGAAGTTGAGAAATGTATTCAAGAATCTTGTTATGATTCTGATGATTAGTGGTGTAGCAGTCACCAAAAAAATATTTTCCTCAGTTAAGGAAAAATGTACAGTAAAAGATCCTGAAGAGTTTCAGGATGATGGACTACAAATCCATGGCACACATATGAAGGTAAATATGAAATTTTATAATTCTTATTTCATATTTGGAATATCTCAAGTCAGTTGAGATGTATTTGGTTAGTCACAGGTACCAGGATCTGTTATGTGCTTTGCAGTTTGTACATAGACATGTACAAATCATGTGTTGTGGTACCTACTTGGTACAAATGTATGTGGACTCATATATGTCTTGATTAGTAAAAGAGAGTTTTAAATATATATGAAATTTGACTGATATAGTGATCGAGGAAGATCACATGTGTTGCTCTAAAGAGAGCATGTTGAAAAGTAGTAAATCTTTTGAGGGTTCTATTCAATTATATTTGATACATGGTACATATCCATAGATGAGCAGCATTTCCAGCATTATTAATAAGCTTTTGTCTGGGACAAGCTTAGTATAGTACATAATAACTCCTCTAGCTAAAGAGGGAGTATTGATGTGTCTTCATAGGCGACAACAGATAAAGTCCCCACCAGTCAGTCATCATACATGACTTAAGCAGCCGAGGGCTATGATAGCTTGTGGAGAGAATCCACATGACAAGAGACATGGTCAAAAGTCTCAGAGACTATTTATAGTCTAGACTATTAGAGAACAGTTAAAACCTCTCGAAGAGGTAGTTGGGGTGTTGCAAATATAAAGATAAGGATCGCTGAGAAAGTGATCATGACTTGAAGAAAAACACAAACAATGGCATGATCACAGAGAACTTCTACAAATAATAGAAGATTCAAGAAGTCAACAAATGTTGAAGAGTGAAAGAAAAGATAAGTCTTTCTTTATGCATGTTATTACACATTTGTTGTATAATGTTCTATGTGATGAATTTAAAAAATCCATGGTTTCTAGTTTAGAGAAACTTTATTCTAGATTGGATCCAGATGATGCTACTTTATGTAAGTAGTTGGTTGGTCTTTGAGAAGACCTGTTGTATTTTATGCTTACTACTAAGCATATGTTTGAGTACCTTTGAGTTACATTGGAATAGGCTCTTTATTGTATTTGATACATGGTAGACCTATTATTTGATTTTGCTATCCAGCTATTGTTTTAGCTTGAGATAAGCGATGTAATTTGAGGCTAGTACTAAAAAAGCTAAGTGTATTGGGGCTAGTACTACAGAAGAAATATGTATGTATGAGAGTACTACAAAAGCAAATGCTTTTTGTGGGTAGAACCACATACTCAGGAGTAGTGTAGCTTAGGAGGCTACCTACTAGGGTAAAATACTTGAGCCTAGAGTCATTAGGTGTTAATAGTCAAGATTTCTTAGAAACCCTATATGTGTTTTATGATAAAACACATTTGAGATGAAGTTTCACTTCATTGAACTCATGGTCATGAGTTCCAATTCATAGGTACTGATCAGAAGATATAAAATTTGTGACAAGCCTCTATTTGTGACGAAGCTTAAACACTTCCGAGATAAGCTTGGTATGGCAAAGAATGTCTCCCTCTCTAAGAGGGAGTGTTGATATTGCAGCATCAGGAATCATTCTCCAGTCTTGTGATTAATATCAAGGCAGTAGAATTGTGTAGTCCTACAAATATCCTCATATGATTGAGGTGGTGATGTTGTAAAGTCTTATGAGTAATATCAAGACAGTAGACTTGTGTAGTCCTACAAATATCCTCATATGATTGAGGTGTTGGGGCGCGCACCTTAACGGTCCTTAACGTTGGTAACTCTGTGGTTTTTGTGGGAGCTTGTAAGCAGAGTTACGACTCAAAATAGTCTTAGGGGTGTCGGGGTTAAGTCAAAGCCCTCTTTTTGTAATCAACCCATGGTTTAATTCCAGGGTTTAGGGTTCGGGGTGCCCATGGTTTCAGCCCATGGTTTTGTAATAAGTGCACTATATAAATAAGCACTCTTGTAAATAAGTTAGTTTAGGCTTTTGATGTAAGATGAATTGATGCGAAGCTAAGGCTTGTTTTGTAAGAAAGGTTAAGTCCCAGCTATGTGCATGGACGACCTCTCCAGCTGTGTGCGCAAAGGGTTTTTGGGTGATTAAGAAGATCTGCAGCTGTGTGCGCAGAGATCTACAGCTAAGTGCGCAGCTTTGAGGAGTTGAAGGGATATGCAGCTGAGTGCACAGATCAGAACTGTGGTTTTTGTAAAGAGTTGAATAAAACACAGTTCTATGGATGTAGCCCCTAAATTGGGGGTGAACCACGTTATATCTTATGTTGTGGTTCTTTTGTGTTGTTCTGTTATGTTCTTCTATGCATTGATAATTATATAACTGATAAGTAAGATCACTGCTAAATCCTAACTTCGCTGTGAATTCCCAGTTAAGGGTTAAGCAAGTCACTGTTTGTTTATCTAATTGCGAAGCTAAATAAGTGAATGTCGAAGCTCTGTATTGTATGATTATTATTTGTTAAAAGCTAAAGGTATAGTAATATCCCTCTTCTGCTTGCAGAAACCTGATTCTGCGGCACCCCATAGCTGTTTTGGGTGAGACTGCAACATGTTCACAGGTTGTTGCAGAAAGGGCCAACACTGTGGGTCTTTTGTTGGTGCGAAGACAAAAGTATAGAACCCGGGTCTGCCCTAAGCCCAAAAAATTGGTTCCGTTGCCAGTTGAACTCAGTATCTGCTCAAGAGGGGTTTACGTCATGCCTAGAGGGCTATGTTTTGGAGGCCCTCAGTGAAAGAAATTGGTGATTGAATTGAAGAGACTTATATGAACTTTGCTGAACAAGAGAACAAATATCCGCGTCGTAGTTCAAACGAATTTTTACAAAGGTACGTTTTTTCTGATGTTTATGAAATTTTCTTTGGTAGTATCCACATAGAGTTGCACCAGTGGTTATCTAGGTTGATAGAGAGACAGACGAACTTCCAAGAAGGTCAGTTTCCTGATTGGACCCCCACAAGAATTAATATATTGAAAAGGGTGAACAATGAGATATCCCGAGCTGTTGATTTCTGGACCACGCGAACCCTTGAAGCATTTGTGACGGAGTTCTCCATTGACACAAGTACGTCCTTCACCAAAGTCGAACGCCAGTTTTTCAAAGGACCAAGGGGTAAGTACTTGAATTCATTTAGTTTGTGAATTAAAATGCTATTGGCTAAAAAAGGTATATTGCTCATTGAATCAGACTGTTAGATTTAGTATTACTAACCTATGTTTACAAGTGAAAGTGCCTTCGACGAGCAAAGTGGTTTGCTGCGATGTGGAAAAAGGTACAAGAGAAATTTTGAGTCCTATACCCTAGGTCAAAATAGCGAGTCTACCCCCATAAGTACAGCTTCCTCAGAGCCCAAAGAAACCCCTTCTATTGGCAACCCTCAGGTAACCCCGCAGCATAGACCTGTTATCCCTGAGAACCCATCACAGTCTTAAAGTAACCCTAGCCCAAGTATTCCTGTCGCAGGTCAGTCTACCCCAGTAATTTCCCCCCCATCTACTACCAGTCCCCCTCCAACCCCCCCTAGATCTACTATGGCCCATATGAATGATGATATTAAGCTCCTTGTTTTCAAAGGAACTGGATCAGAGGATCTAGAATAGTTCTGGTTATTATGTGAAACAGTGTGGACTGCTAAGAACATTACAGATCAAGATACAAGAAGAGCGCAGCTGGTTACTTCTTTTAGAGACCGCACTTTGACCCGGTTCATGAAGTTTTCCAGTACTCAGAACCATGTCTTGGATGATATAAAAGCAGTAATGATAAAGGAATTTAAGAAGCCTAAACCAGAGTCGCAGTGTATCACTGAACTAAAGAAAATTCAGCAGAGGCGAGGAGAATTAGTGTGGGACTTTGACCAGAGGTTCAAAGTTCTGCTAGATCAAGTCAGTTTCACTATTGGACCAGCGCAGCATAAGGAATGGTTCATTGCAGCTTTGTTACTGCATATCAGGACTCCACTCATGCAACATAAGGTTACCGACCAGCAAGAGGCTTTGGAAATTGCTATGAAGCTTGAAACCACTCCTGTCGAAGATAATTCTGGAATAGCCCAAATACAAGCGCAGTTGGCAACGATGGATTTGGAGCTTCGCGACATGAAGAAAGGGAAATCTAGTCACGAAGAGGTTTGGTGTACATGATGTCGGACAGAGGGTCACGACAAGGAACAGTGTCCTGTGGTAAGAAATTACCTCAATTTTGGTGCGCCAAACCCATTCAACCCTAGTGTTCTATATTGTGAGATCTATAGGACAACTGGCCAACATCGACCTGAAGACTGCTATCTACTACAAAGGTATGTGCAAGTCCCTAAGAACCCCTATTGCAAGTTTTGTAAGTCAGTTGGACACAACAAAGATGAGTGTCACAGCTTTGACCTCATGAGAGAACAAACTTATGATGCTTATCGGGTACAAAATGATGGACAAGGCAATGATGGATATGGTTACCGTGGTAGTCAATCGAGTCGCGAAAATTTTGGAGGTCGTGGTGGTATGGCTGGAAGAGGACGAGGCCAGGTTGTGTGTTATAACTATAACTAGGCAGGACATCTAGCCCGAGACTGTTGGAACCCAACTACGACATGTCAATATTGCAGAGCCGTAGATCATGTCATAGATCAGTGCCCGCAGTTGATAGCTAAGATTCAAGAAAGAAATAGTGCCCCTACTCAGAATATTTAGCTAATTGCCGTGGAGCAACGACCTGTCCCAGCCATTAATGTTGTTACCAGGAGTGGAGCTATGATGGAAGTGCAGAACAAGGAGAAACAGCCTGACGAGGCTTGGGTTCGTAAGGCCCCAGAAAAAATCCCAACATTTGATATCGAAAGAGAAAAAGAGACATTTATGGAAGCCAAGAGAGACTTTGCTGACCCAAGCACATTAGTAGCACCTACGCAACAACCTCAGCAGGAGTCACAGCCACAAGAAGCTTCGACGGATAAAGTAAGTACACTGTCCTCCTTTTTACAGAGTTGTATGAAGCTCTTAAGAAATCAGAAGGCTTTAAATGAGTTGCAGAAATTTATTGCTTCTTGCGAACCTCAGCGAAGTTCTGGTAAGGAAAAAACTGTTAATAGGGTCGGAAGAACTGGCAGGGAAATGAGATTGAATGCTCAGATAGGAGAGTATGACATGACTGATGTCATCTTGGACCTAGGATCAGAAGTAAATTTCTTAACTAAGAAGACCTGGGAACAAATGGGAAAACCTACTCTGGAATGGTCCCCTATACAGTTGAGATTAGCCAATCAGCAAAAGATTGTGCCCCTAGGAAGATTCCCTAGTGCCCCAATAGATATTGATGGAGTCAGTACCTTAGCAGACTTTGAAGTCATTGAGATAATTTTTGACAGCAACCCCTATCCAGCCTTGCTAGGTATTGAATGGGCACTAGACAATGATGCAGTCATTAACCTTTAGAAGAGACAAATAAATTTTGAAGGGAAAGGTTTGAGAGTCATAGTACCATTGGACCCTTCTCAAGGAGAAAGGTACATAGAACCACTCCAAGATGAAGATTAGGATGTTTTGGATCATATCTACAACATCACAGCTAAGGAAGAAGATTATGTTAACCCTAATACTAAAGGAATAATGGATTGGCAGTGTGACAGTTCTTGTATGACTGACTCAGATGACGGCCTAGAGAATTGGCAGAACAGACTGTATGAGCTACATGGACATCGATGTGCAAGAATTACCAAGTCTCTCAGATGGCTCAGCTCACAGACAAGAGCCTTACTTGTTTTTGATGGTTCGACAGACCCAGAAGAGTTTATTGTATGATTCTCAGAGCAGGTACCAGACTCATAGAAAATGGAGACTTTAGATTCAGCATTCAGAGCCACAGCAGCCAGATGGTGGAATGGTCACAAAAAGTACATTCATAGTTGGGAATTTTGTCAACAGTCCCTTCTCCTGATATTCATGGATCGACCTCAGGAGGTGCGACGCATGTTTAATGGTAAGACTAGTCCTCAGGAACATTTGGAGCAATGCTACGACACGTGGAAGCATGTACCTCGTGAATAATGGGTACATAGGTTTGTGCACACCCTGGAACCTATAACAAAGAACTGGTATGCGGAGGTCAAGCTTCGCCATGGTACTGTAAGTTGGGATAGTCTTGTTGATATTTTTGTGCTGACATTTTCTATTAATGAGGTTTTCCCTGCTTTGGACGCAGCTATTAGGTTGATCCATACTAAGGTGTTTGATGATCAAGAAATAGAAGAATACCAACCTGATTGGAAGGAACAAGAAGCTAATGCAGTAGAATGTTATAACCTCACAATTGACGAGGATGATGATCCACGTAACATTAACATTCCTGAGTCAGAAGGACACTGCGAAGTACATGGACCAGCAGTCGAAGCACCTAAAGTGACTCAGCCCCTGAAGACGCAGACCGTAAATATTGGATCAGAAGAAAACCCTAAGTATGCTACCATTGGAGATTATTGGGATGAAGAAATGGTGAGCAAAGTGACCCAACTTCTCCATGAGTATCAGGATCCATTTTCGATGAAGTTCTCAGAAATGAAAGGAATCATCAAAGATGTGGCGGACATTCTATTGTGGGACGAAGGTCGAAGCTCTGTCGAAGTTAGTGTCTGGAAGTGTCGAATGTCCTTGTTGTGGCACAGCCAGAGCTACTGGCTGTACCAAAGAAGGAAAGATGTGTCGTAGCTTAAAATATGACTGTTGCAAGAAATCAAATCTGGTGGCGCTGGTACATTAAGTGTATTAAATGCTTGTATTAATGAGATCTTGCGAAATCTATCGCCGTTTGGACAAGATCTCTGTCAGATCAGATGTCTTCAATGCACAATTAGGGTAGATCGGACCGATGGATTCTATAAGAAGATACCCCAGCCTGCGGAAATCACATTATGCATTTCCCTGAGTTTTACAATTGAGCCCATGACAGCTGAGCGTGAACTTCAGGAGTTAGTGAGAGATTTTGAACAGGGGGGTCTGCAGAACCTTTTTATCCACCCACCTACCTCTGTAACCCGCGAAGAAACTCCCCCGGCACCGACTCAACCAATGCAGACACGGTCTACCAGGAAGAAATTTAAACCAGAAGTATGCTCTAAGTAGAATGAATACAGACACAAGCAATCAGGGAAAACATCAGGGGAACCCGAGATGAATCCCTCTGGTTCAGCAGAGATTCCACCGGAAGGGGATGAGAACATTGCACTGCAACGTCCTTCATATCTCCAGCCTGTTCGACCAAGAGTTCAGCCACCTTGGCGGAACGCCAAGTTCACAGTATGCACCCCTTCGCTGCCGCCGGGTGTGCAGTTGGTTGGAACAATGATAGGGAAAATCAACCAGCTTAAGTATGTAGACCATGATACAAATGATCATGGCAAGTTTCCTCAGTTCGCACCAGGGACATACATGCACTTCGTCAAATATCCGGAGACTGGAGCGACATTACTAGAAGTGAAACAGTGGGCTGCTGGCTTGGATAAAGCTGGTTTGTTGAAGATGCTCGATGTTCCCCACTTTGGTCGAAGCACACAGGTAACCATAGTGGTCAAGCAGCTCTTAGCATTAGTGCATGATGGGCACCTATGCATAGGAGACCAGCAAATCCCTATTACTGGAGAACTGATTCATAGGATCATAGGCTTACCAAAGGAAGGGCCTGATCCAGGGATCGAATTTCCTTCAAAGCACGAAGATACGAAGCTAGCACAAAGCATGAAGGACCACTTCGGCCTGACGAAAGGGAAGCGAGGGTATCAAAACTCAACCATTGATCACCAGAACATTCGATTCACAAATGAGCTTTTAGCATGCAAGCTAATGCAGAAGTGCAGACCAAATGAAGTGCCTGCCCCGATTATCAGTATTGCTGCGAATTGTGTCGAGGGCTACAGTTACAACTGGGCAGCGTACATTGCGAAGGAATTCCTTGAAGATGTCCGCGACACGCAGGAGAAAGGTAGACCCTTTCACTATTCATGGTTGCTAGTCCTTATCGCACTAGTAGGATGGAAAGAACCTACCGAGGTGCAGTTTGTTGCTGTGCCTCCGAACATGCCTGGTGCAGCAAGGTACGCATCTCTTTGGGTGTCATAGGACAAAGCATCCCAATAGATGATGAACTATGTGTTCACCTTTTATATGATGAGTGTCTCATATGAGATCATAAAGACACCACGGCTTAGTAATGAGCTATTTTCTCAATATGATGGAGTGGCCAACTTCAGAGCCGACATGCACAATGTCTTCATCCAGGCCCACGCGGATAAGAAACATGCATACTAGAAGTTTGCATACAGAGTGACCAGGGAAGACATCCTCGCAGTCGTTCAGCAATGGTTGGCTGAATGGCTCAAGGACGCAGGGACGAAGCCCAACATTCCAGTCCCTCCAGTCACCAATGTGGGCACAGGCCCTATCCAGACGCAGCAGCAAGACCCACCAGAGGACAGTACAGAACAAAGTGAGTCACAGCAAAGTGAAGGCGACTAGGATGGAAACAGTGGACCTGGAAAAGAAGAAGAAGAATCAGTCAAAACCGTCTCAGACCCTAACCGGCCAGACCAACACAAGTCTCTAGAGATAGAAGAAGTGACCAAGCCCCAGTCTAGGAAGAAAGCGAAGGAATCAAAGGACAAAGATATCGATGAAGAGGCCGCCCTGACAAGTGAGGAGCTTGATCAGGCTTTGATGAAGTCCACAACAGTTCTCACCAAGAAATGGTCAGATTTTGCAGCTACGCACCTTAATGCAATCACTGGTGTAGCTCGAGGAATCTCAGAGCTAAAAGAGCTAGCAGAAAAATCAGTGACTGGCGCTGCAGCAAGCAGTGCCCCAATAAGCGCGCAGCCAGATACAAGGCATTGGCTAGCTAGAGAAAACAAAGGACAAGTGTCAAGCACAGCTCTCATAATAACCGATGTAGCATCTCGCTCACAGATGAGCATGATAGTGGGAATAGACTACACCAAGATGTCTATGACGGAGCTGCATCTTTGTCAGTTGGCCATCATGAAGGAGATTCAAGCACGAGACAATTACGCACAAATGTAGCTACAAAAGGCCACAGAGCATAATGAGAGCCTCATAGCACAGCTACAGGAAGCAGATTAGAGGAAGAATGCAGCAGAAAGTAAGCAGGCCACACTAGCGCGAGTAGTGGATGAGGCGTGTCGAAGTCTCCCTGACTTCGACATACAGGCCGAAGAAGAACTAGAGCGAAGGATAGTCAAGTTGAAATACTATGCACTACAGTCATGGAACCAAATAGAGACGCTGAAAGCAGAGCATGAGGCTCAGATTGTGGAGCTTCAACTTCGCATCAAACCGGAAAGTCCACCAGAGGTTAGGGAGCAGCGTCGCAGGGACATTCAAGCTTCAGCAACAAAAATCTCTGACCTTGTGAGCAGTGCAGCAAAGCTTCTAGAGGACAGTGTCGAGGCTTGGACAACCTTATAGGAAAATCCTGAAGTAGAAAAGATGCAAGAATAAATCAAGCAGTGACAGACAGAGCTGGACATAGTAAAGGAAGAAATTAAGACTCTGCCTCCTATGCAGAAAATGCTCAAGGTAAAACAAAGCAAGGAACTCCAACAAGAAATCGAGTCATGCCAAACAAAATCAACACTGTTGGAAAATTCTATGCAGCCCCTTATCAATGAATCCTTGGAGTTGAGCACTGCTGCGGACAGCCAGCTCAAAGTTTTGAAGGACTATGATGCATTTGCACAAGAAAAATCCAGCGAAGCATCAGCAGCAGCACTACAGGAGTTGGTGGAGAAGGAGCAGGTAGCCGATGATATTATGCATGGCCTAAACAAGCAGTTTACCCTCTTTTCCAACAAGGTTCGTCCACCAGAAAAGTAGCAGAGAGTCCCGGGACGGGACACTAGTGAGTCTTAGGGGCCTGTTGGGGCGCGCACCATAACGGTCCTTAATGTTGATAACTCCATGGTTTTTGTGGGAGCTTGTAAGTGGAGTTACGACTCAAAATAGTCTTAGGGGTGTCGGGGTTAAGTCAAAGCCCTCTTTTTGTAATCAACCCATGGTTTAAGTCCAGGGTTTAGGGTTCGGGGTGCCCATGGTTTCAGCCCATGGTTTTGTAATAAGTGCACTGTATAAATAATCACTCTTGTAAAGAAGTCAGTTTAGGCGTTTGATGTAAGATGAATTGATGCGAAGCTAAGGCTTATTTTGTAAGAAAGGTTAAGTCCCAGCTGTGTGCGTGGACGACCTCTGCAGCTATGTGTGCAGAGATCTGCAACTAAGTGCGTAGCTTTGAGGAGTTGAAGGGATCTGCAGCTGAGTGCGTAGATCAGAATTGTGGTTTTTGTAAAGAGTTGAATAAAACATAGTTCTGTGGACGTAGCCCCTAAACTGGGGGTGAACCACGTTATATCTTATGTTGTGGTTCTTTTGTGTTGTTCTGTTATGTTCTTCTATGCATTGATAATTATATAACTGATAAGTAATGTCACTGCTAAATACTAACTTCGCTGTGAATTCCCAGTTAAGGGTTAAGCAAGTCACTGTTTGTTTATCTAATAACAAAGCTAAATAAGTGAATGTCAAAGCTCTGTATTGTATGATTATTATTTGTTAAAAGCTAAAGGTACAGTAATATCCCTCTTCTGCTTGCAAAAACCTGATTCTACGGCACCCCATAGCTGTTTCAGGTGAGACTGCAACCTATTCATAGGTTGTTGCCGAAAGGGCCAACACTGTGGGTCTTTTGTTGGTGTGAAGACAAAAGTATAGAACCCGGGTCTGCCCTAAGCCCAACATGAGGTGGTGATGAAGTAGACTTCTGTAGTCCTACAAATATCCTCATATGATTGAGGTGGTGATACAGTAGGATTGTGTGGTCTTACGAATATCCTCATATGATTGATGTGGACAATAGGCTTGTGTAGCCCTATTAATATCCTCATGTTGTGAGGTGGTGTGCTTTACTATGTAAAGTAGATATACTATGTGGTGTATGGCTAGTCATGGTCAACATGTGCTAGAAGTCCCTTTCGGGATTAGCTACACCTAGAGTGATTTACTTTAGCATGTGACTATATGAATCGGGGCTATACATATGATCATAGGTTTGAAAATGATCTTATGAGTATGATATGATAAAGATGATTATTTAATGAAATCACATATGGACCATGAAGAGATATTTAATATAAGCACACAGAAAGAGAGAGAATTCAAATTGCATATGTTGCCACCAATTGATTAGATATCAGTTGAGTATTATTTATGGTAAACAAGTTCAATTAATTAAGGAATCAACTCCATAATTTATGCAAGTGATTGTTGGAAATAAACACTGATGGAAAAGCACTAGTTATTGTTCAGTTACATTCAGTTCAATTTAGTTACATTCAGATCGGTTACATTTAGTTACATTCAGTTCTATTCAGTTACATTCAGTTCAGTTCAGTTACGCTTAGTTGTATGTAGTTACACTCAGTTACATTCAGTTGCATGTTCAGTTCAGATCATCTAACAACTCAGCTAGATTTAGTTAATTAATGGAAGGCACATATCTTCTTGTGGGAGATAATTATGGAGTGTCAGCTTGGCACTAGATCAGGGGGGCGCATGATTGAAGATGAATCAGTGTTCAAAGTGTTAACCAGTTGCTGATACATGCAACCATTCTATTTTTGTTGTAAAACCTAATCTGACTTGTTATTAAAGTGCTATTCTCTTGGAAAGTTAGATACGGTGTTCCATTCGATCTCCTCTCTTTGGTGCTCTCAGTGAAATCAATCTACTATTGTGTTGTAATCATTCTCTGCTACTAATATATCATACTTTAAGATCGTTTGCTGGGTTTTTTATCCTCTGAATCATTAGAGGGTTTTCCTAGAATATATATTGTGTTCTATGGTTTGATTTATGTCTTTGGATTATTGATGAGATTTATATGCACTGTTATTATGAGTTCAAGTTTTAAAGTTCAAGTTTCTTCATATTTTGCTCAGTCATTAACACCTCTACTCTCCATGGTCAATGCATTACCTGATTTCTCACCTGTGTTTTTTCTTCGCATTTCCTTGCTAAGAATAACACCTACAACATCATCAAATTTCAAAGTTCCTCAACTAGGAACCGAGTTACTTACAACCATGACCAAGTTGCTCCAACTTTCTGGAAATGAGAACAAGGCTAGAAGATCCCTAACTTCATATTCAAAGTTCACTTTTACAAAACTTAGCTTACTAGTAAGCGTATTAAATTCATTTAAATTATCAGCAACAAATCCACCTTCTAACATATTTATATTAAATAAAACTTCATTAAAAATACCTTGTTGGAAGTCGAGGGTTTTTCATAGAGATTAGACAATGCGCTCATCACACCCTCTGTTGTATTTTCTTTTGAAATATTGAAAGTCATAGATGAAGCCAGGCACGGCTGTATTATTCCCAATGCCTTTCTATTATGAACCTCCCATTCTTCATCGTTCATAGTCTTCGATTGTTTTTCTTTTCCACCCAATGGTAGGTATATATCCTTATAGTATAGATAGTCCTCCATTTTCATCTGCCATAAATGGTAGTTTTGGAGGTTAAATTTATCGACCCTAAACTTGCTTTCTCTTCCATTTCTCCCACTCAAACCAGGAACCCTTCTTTCCTAGGAATTTACCATCCAAATAAACCATTTGGCTCTGATACCAATTGTTAGAAAAATAGGATCATAGATAAATAACAATAAACAATAAACAAGATGCAAATATTAAAACACATTACAAGAGAGAGACAGATACAACGTGGTTCACCCAAGATGGCATACATCCACACATAAATTTCCAGACCTTTATTATTATACCATCTAACAAAATGAACGGATACAACCTGCAGCAACCCCGTTGCACTTCCTCCTTACTCTCTCATGGCATCCCTCACACAATGATAGAGATTGTTTTACAATGCTATAATACATTACATAGTCGTATTACAATGATTTCCTTTTATAGGGGAATTACCATAGAAAAATACCACAGGTCACCCAATACCATAGGCTTGCAAACTGTTGGCTAACAAACATCCAAAAAAATTCTTTCAAGGGGGCTTCCCCTAGACCCCCCAGCCGATGGGGATGGTACCCCCTGCACCCCCCTGTTGGGACGCGTGTACAGCAAAACTGGGGTACAAACATGGCTGAACAAATAACATCCCTGAATATGGAAGATCGGGCTCCACAACCAACAATTTATGCTCTCGATTTTGAGTAAACTTGGCCCAAAATTCTTAGCATTCATATCTACCTTTCACTCTAGGAGAATGACTATTCCTAATTGACGAATTTCATCCCTTGAGGCCTTCATAGAGTCTCTAAAAATGGAACAAGACAAGTGGATGCAGATGGGATCCCTCATGGCCTCTATAAATCAATCTCTCTTAGCTGGTGAGACAAAGAATGTGCAATCAAGCAGGAAGCAGAAAAGAAAAGAAAAAAAGAACACTGAATTTGAACCTGAGGAAGAGTTTGATCCAGCATATGAAGCCTCAGGATCTAAGAAGGACAAACATCATAGGTTTTACAAGGGAAAGTGCTCCTCCTGTAAGAAAGGAAACCATACAGAGAAATATTGTATCAAGAAGACCATAGATCAGATTTCAAAACTCCTTAAGTATCACAATATTTCCCTCCCTGAAGGCGCAAGGAAGGACGACTCTTGAGACAAGACTGAAGATCATGAAGAGAGATGTCATGCACTGAAGGTTGGTTTTTTAAAATCACATGCCTTCCTCATTGATTTAGAAGCCTCCAAACACATGGTTTCATCCAAATAATCATTATCTTCATTACAAATTATCGATGTTCCAAGTATTCACATGGGAGATTACACTCAAATCCAAGTTGAAGCCAAGGGTTAAATCAAGTTAGAGCATGGTGTTCAAGAATGTACTCTATGTGCTCTCCTTAGTAGTAAATTTGTTGTGTGTATACTAGATGACTCATACAAGATCACTGAAGCGAGTGGTATTTGGTCTTGACTTAGTGGAGATATCCGAAATATCTCAATTGGGAATCTTATAGAGAAAGGTTTGCAAACCATGCCTCTAAGGCATATGAATTCTCACACTTTCTGCCATACTCAAATCCAGTGCCATCTTTGTTGCCACTTGAAGGGGAAGGTAAATTCATCCTACCTAAACATTTTGCATATGATAATGTTTCAAATTCATAATATGAAGCAGAGGATCAAGTTGAAACAATTTATGGAATTGAAGATGAAGTTTGAGTAGATCCAGATCCAAATCCATTCCCTACTCCCAATCCTAGGAATAAATGGGCTCAAAAGGTTATTGAGGCAGATGGGAACATGATTGAAGAATCATCTGACATGGGGAGAACAATATCCCAGTTTCAAAAAGAGATCCTTGAACTATGTCAAGAAAATTCACTTCCTCCATAGAGGTGCTACAAACTCCCAGAGAAATGGTACATGATGGTAAGGTCTTATCAACAATTATGCTCACTAAAGAACAAATTGGATCATGCCACTCTTCCTACAGAAAGAAGAGACAAAGGAAACATGTATTCTCCTATATGTCATCGGATTGGAATAAGGTGGATAGGTTCACATGTACAGTACTAGGAAACTAGTACACACAAGAACCATCACACTGCACTACTGCTCCACAGAGGTGCAAATTCTATAAATATTTTCACAAGTTTTTACTCAAGAATAATTTTTTTCTCTTAATATGAAAGCTTGATATTGGTTTTTCCTGCTTATTTTGAGGGGGAGGGTTTCCTATGAGGTTTTCCCCATTTCCTTGGTTTGTTATGAAACCATTTTTTACATTTAGATTGTATGGGTGACCTTTGGCCTTAGTTTACAGGGACCAGGTTGTCCAATTTAGGATTAAGGGGTGGTGTTAGGATTAGTAATTAATCCTCCCTTGACCACCATAGTCTATTTATCTTTTCCTAACTTAGGAGTTCATTTCCACTTCACTAGTGCATGGGAGACTCACCTGGGGGCCACCTACCACTTAGTGTTCTTGTATGCATGATTTTAGGAGCTCTAGATGTTATAACTAGATATTGTTCTTAGTCTATGTGTGTGTGTGTGTGTGTTTTTAAGATTGATTTCTTATTACTTTGCAATTTTTAGTTGGTTTTGAGGTTTCATAGTGGTAAGTACATTTTTGTTTGATTTTATGCTTATAATTGTTTTGATTTATTTCATTTTATTGGCTTTAAAGTTTCTTTGGGCTTATTAGGTGTATATATCTTTAAAAGTCTGAAAAACTTATAATAAATTTTATTCCAAGCTTTAGCTTTATGACCTAACCCTTGTTTTTGAGTCATTTTTCAAAAATATTCCCAAGGGGGATTTCTGTATTGCAAAGTGAAGAGTCAATGTAATAAGGCGCTACAATAATCTCGAATCATTGAAAGGAGTGGTGAATAATCGTGGCTGTTGAAGAGGAAAATAGTGAAAGATTTCAGACATCTGTTGAAAACATAATGACGCATGTTCATGACCCCAATCCCTAATCATGACAAGTGTATGAGGACGTGTAGAAACCATTGAGAAAATCATGGTCTGGATTGACATGATTTTGATTACGTAAGAATTATTGGGAAAATCATGAGCCTGCCTATCATGATTTTGTTCTAGTTATTTTTATTGTTGCAGGGAAGGAGCTTGAATATTTTTGAAGTTTTTTTGAAGAAGTATACAAACAGGTTATGGTGCAGAGATGAAGAAAAGTGGAAAGACAAATATATACAAACCTACTGATACGAGTTGGGAAAAGGATTTTCCTGAATGTGCAGCACTGTTTAAAATGGTAGGATGGTTCACTTTCTTTCAAAGAATCACAAGTTTTAATCCAGAAGTATGATCATATCGTTTCGCCCAGGGTTTTGTTAAGGATACAGTTATATTTGATACTCTTAAATTTGAATTGACAGAGGAGTTGATAATAGAAGCTACAAGTATATTAAGAGATGGAGAGATTTGGTTTCAGAATATTCCTTTCAGCTTTAACCCAAAAGATTTCTTGCTGCCAAAAATTGAAGCCCTAGATTGGGGAAAAGGCGTTCAGTTAGACAAATTCAAGCTGGAGTGGAAGGAAGCTATTGGAATATTGCAGAGCTACATTACATGTGAAGGGAGGTTTGCTTTGGTTTTCAAATACCATATTAGGTTTTTGCAACATTTAAATCAACAGTCAAAGATGAACTTACCCTTCTTCTTCTTGAAAAGTATTCAAAAAATGTCCAACAGAATTAAAGGGAATATGGATCATACTCACCAGTCTGTTTTTCATCATGGATTAATAAAATTAATTATTTGCACAAACTTACAGAAGAAGAGCAAAAGTTGGGACTATTTTCTGTTCTTGTCAGGTTTCCCTAATGAAAAAGAAGATCAAATGAAGAAAAGTCTGATGAACAAGCAGTTTGGATTTGCTAAAAGGTTCAAGAAGGAATTAATGAATGAGCTGGTATAGGATAATGTTCAAGAAAAATTTTCAGGTCAAGGATTCAAAGAACCTTTGAATGAAGATGCAAGAGAAACACTTGATGGTAACTTAGAACAAGCTTTGAAGAATGATGAAAAGGAGCAGAGGTCTGTTTCAAATCATGAGAAGTTAGGTTTAACAAAGCAAAAACAGAGTTTCATATCTATACAGGAAAGCGCAACAAAGGTTCATGTTGTATCTGAAATGAGGAATGATACTTTACAAGTCTCAAATGTAAAGTTTCAAAGGAAATCTCTTGTACAGGTGAAAGAAGTAAATTGGAGGCCAAAAACTAGAGTTAAGAACAAACTTAGACTTAATATGAAAAAGATCCTAAACCCTAAATTAAGGAAAGAAAAGATTATTGTGATTGAAGACTCTTCAAATGAAGAAGATATGGAAAATGAAGAAGACTTAAGCTCTCAGCCAGGTTATATTGAGGAAGAACATTCAATGTTATTAGCGTCATCTCTAGGAAGAGATAAAGTTTCAGAAGAGCCAATCACTTTCAACATAGAACGAGGTATGTCTTCAGAAGTTCCTATTGAAGAAGAAATAGTTAAAGATGGGGAAGAATATGACATCATTTTTAAGAAAATTGATATCCCTTGGTTTTCAAATAAAACTTCTACATTACAGGGAGGAATGTTCATAGATTCATAAACTGAGAACCTTAAGAAAACTGTGAAACAATACAAATATCAGATTGGTTTTCTTAGTGAGACTAATGATGGATTAGTAATGACTAATAGAAGACTAAGAGAGGACCTTGATGATATAAATACACACTATCAGGAATTGATAGCTATCTCAAAAGAGGCTTTGAAGAGAAAAAGACAGATTCAGACCCAAGCTGAAGAATTAAACCAAAAAGTTCAAAGTTTGACCCAACAGAATGAGGTGTTATTAAATAGGATTAAAAGTTTAGAGAATGAGCAACAGCGAAGCAAAAAGCAATCACATGATTTAGAAGGAATTGCTTTGTTGGTAAAGGTAGCCAAGAATCTATAAATGCTTTTAGTGACCAGGTGTCAAGTATTTTAGTTTGTGATAGTTAATAATTTATTATGTTTTAAAATATAAGTACTTTTGTAACCGTTTCGAACTCAGACCTAAAAATTAGTTTTGACAGTTATGTAACCATTTTTTATGAAAAAAGGATAAAAGTAGGAAATGAAATAGAAGTAGGGTTTGAATTTTGTGAAAGAAGAGGCTCTAATGCTGGATGTATTACAAGCTAAGACTCGTGACTTTTATGTAAGTTTGAAGACTGATATTGATTTTATACATACCGATAAGCCACTTTATCTGTCATGCTGGTTTTATTTATGATCTATCTAATTACTCAATATACAACTTCATTTCTTGTTTAATGTTTTTACTCATGCAAATGCTTGTATCTTGTGGATGAAATCAGTATTATATTTGTAATCTTTATGGTTTATTTTTATGTGTTTTATCCCCAGTTCTTCATACTAGTTCATGATTCAGTACTTGTGTTAGCTTGTTGATGTTTTACCTTCTTGTTCATAAATTTTCAGACCAAAATTATAAAACCCAATTCCATTTTATTTTTATTTCTGAGATTGTTCTAGCTTGTTATTGTGGTAGTCTAGGAACAATTTCTAGCACAAACACCAAGGATCAATCCCTATAATTTAGGAATCCACTCTTAGTGCCACCAGTAGTCTCTAGTAGTTGACCATAGTTGATGTTCAGTTATGTCAAGTTATTCTCTAATTTCCATCAGTTAGTTCACTCTCAGTCATCCTAGCACTAGTTTGCATGATTTAAGGGAGGTAGGGCGCATTTTCTCACCTACCTACATCAATTACATGGTTTTGAATTGATTCAATGATCCAGATTTGCATTAGTGAGCTCTACTTGTGATTTTCTTACATCGAGTTATCTCTGGAGTCAATCTCGGTTGGTAGAATTGAATCCTATATTAGGCATTTAAAGTCTCCTATTTGTAACACCATTGTATTACATATTATTCACTGATTAATGGATGTAATGTTATTCTTCCAATTATTGGTCTCATGTGTGTTTAATTTGCCATGAATTATTGATAATAGTTTATTGTATTGCTTCTCTCTCTTCTACAATCTTCTTTCACATTTGATTTCATTTAGTCATGAGGATCTAGCTTCACAAAATTAAACAGGATCTTCATTGTAGGTATCAACAAATTCAGGTTCATAAGGATGATATTCCAAAAACAACTTTCTGCACACATGATGACCACTATGAGTTTTTGGTCATGCCCTTTGGCCTCACTAATTCTCCTTCCACATTCCAGTCATTGAGGAATAAAATGTTTTGGCCCTACTTGAAGAACTTCATTATGGTCTTCTTTGATGATATCCTCATCTATTGTAAAACATGACTGATCATCTCCAGTATCTGGATCTTGTACTGCAACTTTTATGTGATCATCATCTCTGTGCCAAACAGTCTAAATGTGTTTTTGGGAAGGAGGAAGTACAGTATCTCAGGCATATTGTTTTAGCACAAGGGGTTCACATGGATCCTACCAAAATAGATCCATGAAAAAGTGAGCGCATCCTCAAACACTCAAGAGCCTTCGTGGTTTTTTGGGACTGACTGGATACTATCGCAAGTTTGTCAAGGATTATGGGAAGATTGCAGCTCCATTAACAACTCTATTGAAAAAGGATGCTCTTACATGGACACATTGTTTTGAGTGTGCATTTGACAAATTGAAACAAGATATGTGTACCACACCTTTTCTAGCTATGCTCAATTTTTCCAAGCCCTTCACTATTGATAGTGATGCTTGCGACAATGGACTTGGTGTTGTTCTCCTTCAAGTTGAACATACCATTACGTTCATAATCAAATCCCTTTCCGGTAATAATATAGTAGCCTCTACATATGAGAAGGAAATTATGGCTACTTTGCATGTAATATGGAAGTGGCGGCCACTCCTATTAGGGAATCATTTCTGCATTAAGATTGATCACTAGAGTCTGAAATATTTCTTGGAACAACGGGTCTCATCCCAAACACAACAAAAATGGGTTGGAAAACTCATGGGTTATGACTATGATATCACTTACAATAAGCGTAGGGACAATCTTGTGGCAGATACTCTCTCTCGCACATTTTATGACCACATTTCTCTTTCAGCTATTTCTATGCCTATTCCAAATTGGTTGATATTCTTATGTCAATGACTCTTCATTATCTGGAATCATCTGATGATTGGACAATAACCCTTCTATTGTACCGCATTGTTCTTGGGATAGTGCTTCTATGAGATACAAGGGTCGCATGGTACTTCCCCAAAGCATATATTTTCAACAGGTTGTCTTCTATGAATTCCATGCTTCTCTATCGGTAAGGCACTTTGGGTTCCTCAATACGTATGAGCGGTCACGGCATAGATTCTTTTGGAAGGGAATGAAAAGGGAAATTCAATAGATGGTGGTTGAATGTGATACCTTCTAGCGCCACAAGGGTGAAATGACACTCCTTCTAGGATTGCTCAAACCCTTTCCCATCCCTACACAGATTTGGACGGATATTTCGATGGATTTCATTGAAGGGATCCCTAAATCTGGAGGGAAGACAATGATATTGGTTGTAGTTGATCGCCTCTCCAAATATAGTCATTTTTGTGCCCTAATTCATCCATATACTGCTTCCTCAGTCACACAAATTTTCATGAACCAGACCTTTCATCTTCAGTGAATCCCTTATTCCATTATCTTAGATCGCGATGCAACTTTCACCATGCACAAGTCCGCAGTCTCATCTTCAGTGAATCCCTTATTCCATTGTCTCTTTAAATATGGCTACTATTGAGAACCTCCAATTGCCTAAGACCAGGAAAAAAGGAAAAATCAAAAGATGAGCATCTCATTGACACATAAGGAGATATGTTTGACGCCATATTATTTATCCTTGATCTTCATAATTCCATTACCAATTCTCAATCCAAATTTAAAGACTCCCATGACTTCATCTACATGTGGGAATCAAATTTATCCCTAGCTGCAATACCCCAGACGTTATTTTTTTTAATTAGTTACTTAGTGTGTATAAATTTACTCCTCTGAGAAAAGAACAATGATGACATTTGATCCATCCACTGTCATATATCCTGTAACTAAAGAAGCCATTTGCCAAATGTTAGATATACCTAATACCCAAGACTTATAGAAGCTAGATGAAGCCTTCCTTTGGAAACAGATATCAGTCCCTTAATCAAGAAGAAAAGAATAAGCCCCTCAACATCCTTTTATCTCATAATGTATAAATCCCAAAGGGGTCACCCCCTACAAAATCGATATTTTCTGTGACATCACCAAGAAATCAATTCCTATGGTGTGCCAACTACTTGGGCATGACCATGATGATAGGGTAGTGGATAATATTGTTTTAAGATTTATGGCCACTATCTATCCCCTATCATATATCCTTGTTTCCAAATATGATTATGCTCATTTTATAGTTGAAATGGTACATGGTCAATTATTGAACTTCCCTACTCTTAAGTATTTCAGGTATCAATCCTATATTTTATATTTGATACTAAATCATCAATTTTTTTCTTTCCAAGAGATGGAACTTCAGATGACAAATGCATATCCATGGAAATGAGTGATTGACTAGACCCCGAAGATCAGAAAGCATCTAAATAATAAGGGCTTTAGTTTTTTTATTAAAACAAGGTCATGTATGTTACCTACACTGATGCATGGTAATCCTCCTCCAATGGTTTTTCCTAGGTACGAAAGACTAATGCAATTAATCTAGGACACCTAGGTGGAACATTGGTTTTTGTTTGGAGAGTATACAAAAATCAAAGTCTATGGTTCAGAATTACAGCCTTATCAGTGACCTTCCTTCTTAACTCCCATATTATTTGCATTAGAATACATCATGAAGAGATTTGATTTTGATAATATTCACTTTGCTGAGCATAAAATCTCCATCCCCTTCAAGTTGCCTAAAGAAGTGGGACCTTTTATTGTTAAAACCAGGGTAGTGTAGTTTGTTGTTTAGAGCATGTTGAAGGAACTTGACCTCCCAACAGTGAAAAAGAGGGAAGATATTATTTCAGAATTACAAGATGCTATGAAAAAGAGGGAAGATATTATTTCAGAACTACAGGATGCTAAGAAAAAACTATAGAAAGATGTATACCAAGCAATTAAAAGGATTTTGGGAAGAGTTGCATTAAAGGGGGGAAATAATTTATTATGAGATCAAATAGCAATAGAATTTACCAAGTATTGGGGATATTATATGTTTGTTTAAAGGATGATTTTTGTTGGCTAGCACTTCTTCATAGGATAGAAAAAGATGCTAGAATGAGTTGGAAAACAAACCAGAAATTGCTAATATGTTGACAAGTATCCTAAATACCAAAAGAAAAGAAGAATTGGAAGCTGTGTTAAGGATAGAACAAGCACAATTATGGAAGCAAACAAAGTTATTACTAGAATAAATATAGTATAAAAATCTCAGCCAAAATTCCTTCAACTATTGAGGGACCTGGACTCCTTCAAAACTATTTTTACAAAGGTGATGGAGCTAGGTTTTCCTTTATTATTGGATGGTAATGGATATTTATACCTTGAGGAGCACTATGATAATATGATAGCTAATTTTAGAAATGATGATGCAAAGTTTATAGAGATGGAGGGAGCATTAAAGGGACATGTGATAATGGATAAATTATCTAATGATTTTGAATTACTTGTGCATGTAAATGCCATATTCAAAAGTATGCATTCCCCCACTTATGCTCATTACATTGAACTAGATATGGAAATAAAGAAGATCAAAATCCATAACTATCCTATGGGGAAGGCATGTAAAGGAATTACAAAGAAATTTTTGTTATCTTTAGTAATAGCGGAACATTTTCTTCACATCCATTTCAGCAAAGATAGAGTAACACTTAACCAAAAGATAGTCAATGTCTGAAAAGCCATGCAAGCACATGCAAAGATGATAGAAACCTCACACTATTTTTGGTTAGAAAAACTACAGTTTAAGGATTAGTTGTCTTCTCATTGATTCCAAAGAAAAAAAATATAAAAAGAGTAGGGCCAAAAGTAAAGGGTCAACAATTTTCGGACCAAAGTGTAGCTTTCTCTTGAGATAAAAGATCTACCAGAGTGTGTTAGGATTCAAGAAACAATATATTTTTATATTGTAATTCTCATTTAGATTCAAACCTTTATAAAATATCAGTATGTAAAATCTCCAAGCTTATGTAATTCCCTCTACGATTCCAAACCTTCTTTAAAAAAATATGTAATTGACTTCTTTGAATAATAAAAGCCTTGAGGAAACCTTTCTATCACAAATCATGGTACATGTGTTGTGTTACAAGTGAGCTTTAATTTGCTTGAATATATTGTGAAGTATTCATAATATGTTCATTACATAAGATATATTTGCCTTGCATTTCTATTTTGTTGATACTCAGTTATATTATGTTTTGACTGTTGAATTCAAATTTTGCTTAGCATGTTATTCTACTTCAAGGTGGAACAATATGTATTCATCATGATACCCTTTTATTCGTAAATATGTTATTTCTTTCACCTTTTCATACAATAATCTAGTTTTCTAATACCCTAGAAGGAATGCCTTATGAGTTAATAATATTTCAAGTATTCTTGGTATTATTGATCCTAGTTATTTGTGACAATTGAGAGAGATATTATAGGTTTTTGTTCCTTAAACATAAATCTGAAAATTCATACAAAGTTTTACTCGAGTGACTTGGCATAGTTACCTATCTAGGAACATCTCAATGAGTAACACAGCCCATAAAGAAACAAAGTTGCAGGAAATTCAAAAAGCTGATGAAGAATTGGATAGATTGTTCAATTCTTCCCAAGAAGTGTAAACATAGTTGAGGCAACTCAAGCCAATGGTGATGGAGTGATATAATGCACCAGAAAGGCTCAATAATTTTGTTAAAGATAAATAGAATACAGTCTAGACTCATTGACCCTGTGAACCTAACAATGATAAGGTAAAGCATACATGATTGGCATGTCAATTTTGGAAGGGAAATGGACCAAGGAGTTGGAGGCCATCCTCCAATTATAAAGAACAAGTTTTGGATCAAATCCTTGAGTTGGGCCCTTCATTTGGGGAAACAAGTTGAAGTTGACTCTAGGTTCAGTTAACAAGTGTGGTTAGGACTTGTTGAACCCTTCATTTTTTTTGGAAGACATGGTAGTGCCAGTGCAACAAATAACTATATGCAAAGTCATGTCAGTAGGGATGAAAACTATTGACAGGAATAAAAGGAAACGATGACAAGAAACCGGATTTCAAGTGAGCAAGAAGCCGAGTGGTGGAAGATAGAAGACCCCTAGCCAAAGATGATATAGATATTGCATAGCTCATGAATAGGGGAATTGGATGTATGTTAACAACTTTACTTCTTTGAATGAGTCTTTCCGCCTTCAAGCGCATGTATATTAAAGTAAAGGCTTCACCCAACTTAAGGGTTAGATAATGGGTGGTTGGTTAGCATCTGGATGTACTAGCATTGAGAAATATTATGTAATTATGGCATGCCCATATCAATGATTAGAGGCTATGTCATAATGTATTGGATTATAATGCAAATAAATGGAATGAGACACCCCCTTCAAATTCCAATTTATATTATATTGTATGTTGATGATATCTTTTCTTTATGTTGTTTATCTATTATGTATACTGATTGTTCTTTGATTGCCCAAGTCATTTTGTCTTCAAGTTTAAATTATAGATTATTTAAATGATGGCAGTTAATACTTAATGCTTTGTTTGGGGTTACGATTTGAGGATCAAAGATCTTTAGTATTGATTGTTTTCCAAAATCAAGTCATAGGATGGAGATTGGTCGCCTTAGTCGTACTAATTAGAGCCTTGCACAACTAGTTAGGCCTTGGCATAATGATCTAGGTGAGATCTTCCCCTTTAAAAGGATTGAAAATGTCGATGCCTCGATTACAATGAACTCCTTGTCAGACACCAATGCAAAACTAAGCCTCAAATTGAGTCAATGTGCCTTATTTAATAATCACAAACATAGTGGACCTAATCACTTTATACTAAATAGGCACCATAACTATAATATTATTACTCTAATGGGCCCTTTGCACACCCCCCCTCCCCCTCCCCCTCCCCCATTACATCCAACCACACCATGGAGTTTCCATTGACATTGTGCATGTATGATTAATACATGTATTCTACTTCCTTTGTTCTACGTCTCAATATCCCACTCCCTCACTCTATTCAAACATAGAACAATAATCAATACAAAGAATAAACCCCTTCATTTCCTAGTAGCCCAATATTTAACAATGTTTTGATAGTCATCTAGAGTTAAAGTTAGGAATTTTGCATGCATCAACTCTCAATTAGGTTTAGGCTTCTGGGCTCTCTAGTATCTTCTTGAATGCCCACAACTAACTAGCTCCATATGTGATTAATCATAGCTAACATGTTATCCACTCAATACCATAGTAGTCAAGAGCATACTTTAACTTGCGGAAGTCAACTTCCCAACATATGAACTATAATCAAGGTGATTTGTGTACCATTGGAAAGATCTAGACATGGAAAACATAAAGGTTAGGGGTTACATTAACAATTTGTTTACCCCAAAAAGGCTATTTAATGCCCCAAATGGGCTCTAAAAGTTTCCAAACCTTAAACCAACAAATAAAATTTTCCACTAAAATGGGCCCTACAATTCAATAGCTCCAATTTTCCACTAAGAAAGTACCAACAAAAAATGGCAAGCCTGTCAACTCTCTTGAGGATGATTTGTTTAGAGAGCTGTAAAATGTTAATTAAACCATCCATTTCAAATCAATGCGAACAATTTTACCACGGATGCTATCCACAAATTTGGGGAAGCATGCCTTGAGTTTCCCCATGAGGTTTTCCTTATAAAAAATAAAATAAGTATGGATCCTTATAGATTTCCCCAACCTTAAATAAATCAATGTTTGCATTTTTTTGCAAATGAGATAGTCATGGTTCTCTGTAAGACATACAAAGTCCTACTTCGCAACTCAGAGTAAATTTCCTCTAACTTATATAAGAAGAGTCATATGGCTTGCCTGCATACATCATGTTGTGGTAAGGTTTGGGCATGGACTTTCACACCATCATTGGTCTAATATTCCTCGTTCATCCTCCTACCACACTTATCCATGTTCAAAACAAGATTGTGTTCACTATTTTGACTCAGGTTGGATTTGAACTACTTTCTCACCTAATCAAATTCATACATTGGAATGATTATCCATCCCATTATGGGTACATCATTAGTTTATGTTAGAATGTACAACAATGCTCTTAAGTGGTCATTTCTCTCCCAAGTGGCCCTATAAGTTGGCCTCCCTCTCATCCACCTTCTTCATTTGCTATTATGTTTACTTCAATGTTCATAAACACCTATTATGTCCACCCGAGTGGCCATAAACACCTTGCCCTTAAAAATATGGAGGCTAGGGTATGTATACCTCTACAGGCTTTAAGAATCAAATCACTGCACAAACGGTCCCTCGTCCCACAAATAAGGTATATAAAAAGATCTCATACACCAATTTGGAGTTGACCTTAAATATAGATTGTTGTTATTATTATTGTTATTTTAAATCTATTTTGATTTTAGTAATATGGTCCCTTGTCCCACAAATAAGGTGTACAAAAAGATCTCATACACCAATTTGGAGTTGACCTTAAAAATAGATTATTGTTATTATTATTGTTATTTTAAATCTATTTTGATTTTAGTAATATTTTCCTTTGTTTCAACTTATATTTATTTATATACATATTTTTAAAAATTATAAGTTACTAATTTAGAGTTTACCTTAAAATAGATTATTGTTATTTTAAATCTATTTTGATTTTAGTAATATTTTCCTTTATTTCAACTTATATTTATTTATATACATATTTTTAAAAATTATAAATCAATTTTCCTTCGTTCAAAATTAAGGAAGAATCATTTAAACCAATATCAGTCCAAAGCTAAGCAAAATGAACTTTATTTGCTAAAAGAAAAAGTCTCCATAATTTAACTTTTTAAGTTAATCCATGAGAATACGACGAGGCTACAAAATATAGACAATTCCTCGCTAAAACAAACAAAAGTTCCATACAATTTACGCTGGTCAATATTATGCATAATGAATAAATATATTAACAATGTTTCATTAAATATGCATCTTGGTGTTATCATCAACTGTGTCTTGAAAAGCTAAGAAATATATATATATATATATATATATATTTTAAATATATTTCATATAACTCATTATTTTTTAATTTTCCTTAATCAAACTAACTTGCTAGAGTTCCATACAATTTACGTTGGTCAATGTTATGCATAATGAATAAATATATTAACAATATTTCATTAAATATGCATCTTGGTCTTATCATCACCTGTGTCCTGAAAAGCTAAGAAATATATATATATATATATATATATTAAATATATTTCATATAACTCATTATTTTTTAATTTTCCTTAATTAAACTAACTTGCTATTGATATTGGCCAAAGAAAAATAAAATTATAGCTAGTACAATCAGAATTTTACGATGATTGACTTTAAAAATTTTAATTAATCAGACTAACTTTCATGGTCATATGCATTATTAATAAATTCTTAATAGCCTTTGTAATTTACTTCTTATTTAAATAAAACGTCATTATTTTGTAAAAAATAAACTTTTTTTTTTAAGTGACTTGCTATTGATGTTGGCCCTACGCTTATTCTATATTTATTATTTATAGGTAGAAAATCATTTAAGAAACTCAATAACAAATTTAATTTAAAATCTTTTATAGCTAAAACTCATATCAAAATTGCAATCCAATTAAAAACTCATACCAGAAATGCAATTTAATGAAAAATGAACATATTTTCATCATGTAAATTATATACATTCCTTCGAGGAAGGACAGAAATCTGTATGAAACCTTGAAGTGAGAGTTATGGGCAAGTTGAAACCATGAGATAATATGGTTCCAACCTGCCCATACTGTCTTTCATAAGCAAAATTCTATCTTGTAACAGGTCAGGAAAGACAAAATCAAAATGCTTTGAAATATGAACATGATTTATTTCCAAAATGTTTCCAAATTTAACTTAGCACCATAAGCATTGGCTAGCTACCAGATGGTGCTAAAACAACTCCATCAGCCCTGGGCTGTTTATATGTCAAGTGGTGACCTTCTTCCCTTTCTTGTGAGATTGATGGGGTATCTCTTCACTGTTCTTGTAGTAGGAAAGAAGATGAGCCTGTCTTCCTCTACAACCTCCCAACTACAAATACATATAACCAGTGTCATTTCACAACAAAATCCCAGCCACAAATACATATAACCAGTGGCATTTCACAACAACAAAATCCCAACTACAAATACATATAACCAGTGTCATTTCACAACAACAAAAAGACAACCTCTTTTTTCCCTCTAGAATGCAGACTTAGATACCAACACACAGGAATGTAATAGAGAGTTCCATGTAAAATCCTACCTAAACAGAGTCACCAGATGATGAAGAAACACTGAGATTTCAACTCTTGCTAGTTCATAGCCGGGACACAGGCGAGGCCCTCCCCCAAAAGGTGTAAAGACGCTTCCAGAGGTTGTAGGTGGATGGTTTCCCTGAAATCATTGAACATGTTTGACAACAAAATTGAAATAATTATAAGGTAAATTCATAATCTCTATTGTTGTAGGGATGGGAAAAGAGACTAAAAATCAAAATTATATTTGATATTTGTATCTACAATTTTTTTGGACCTTTCTCCCTGCTTAAATAAATTTAGAGTACGAGGTCTTTCTCCATGTTGAATAAATTCAGGATAAGATAGTATTAGGAAGCACTTAAAACCTGATATGTAAACGTTGTATATAAGAAAACAACTGGTGATAGTAAGATCAATGCTTACTTGCCACCTCCATGGATCGAACTTCCGAGCATCAGAGTAGAATTCTTGGTCTAGATGGACTGCTCTGAAACATGGAAAAACCAGCCAATCTTGGGGAATATTGAACCCTAATCAACATCAAAATTGTAGTTAGGTCAGTTAAGGTATTGATGCTACTAGTATATCATGAAAACAATAATGCATATGAGCACTTTCTTCAATCTTTATACCACACAGTGATTCATCCCTACCTTTAATTTCAACATCGCATAAGGCTCTTCTAAACACGCCTGAAATTATATTGGCAATTCTGAGAGTCTCACTGATAACCTGCGGTTACCAAATAACTTTGAACAATCCTTGTTTGTCAACAGAAAATTATTTGCAATGCATGGCAAGTAAAGTTGAGGAAGAATGCATGTGAAGATGAAAGGGGTTGCTTTGCTTGCTTACACACTGAGTAAATGCCATTGACTTGTAATCACTCCACTCCAACCTTTGAGCTCCGGTTTTTTGCTTCCTGATTGCTTCATGCTCTTCCTGCAAAACGTCACTCTATATATTTAATCACAATATTCAAGTTCCTGAAAAGTCTGCTTTGTATATTTAATATTTTTATTCAAATTTTAAGAAAATATCAATAACAACTTGGGAATAAAATACGAGGATCCATTATTTATAACAGAATATGGGAGCCAATCCAATTGATCACTGATAATAATATTGGTGCTAATTGAAATAGGGAGTTTTTATGTTAATGGCAAAAGCTCAAATCATTAAACCTTGGATTATAAATTTTCTGTTAATGACACAAGTTCAATTCAACAAAGGATAAATCTATGGAGATAAATTAGCAAGTTTGACACAATTCATATAAACCTGTGGAGATAAATTAGCAAGTTTGACACAATTCATATAAACCTGTGGAGATAAATTAGCAAGTTTGACACGAACCTGTGGAGATAAATTTGCAAGTTTGACACGATTCATATAATCTGTGGAGATAAATTAGCAAGTTTGACAAAATTCATGTGATGCATTAATTGAAAATTTTAATACCCAATTAAAATGTAAAATGCATTAGCTGTTTATTAGCACATACACTTACTTATATAACCAGTTCTAACTTCTACATAAGAGGAAGGTGGTTATCATTATACTCATGCACCCACACAAAACATCTCACAAATGAGAAAAGAAAACCCAAACAAAAGAAGTTGAAAATTATGTTTTTTTTTATGAGATATCCACACAACATCTCCCATAGATCATGAGTTCACCTTTACAAAGAGGGATTGAAACAATTTCATACCTTTGGTAAGGCTTTAGCAGCAAAAAGTCATTGAAATCTGATTACCAAAGATAGGGGAGGCTGAGCAAATGGAATGTAACATTGGATGATCCCACTCTATGCCGGGAGTGAGAGCGAGGAGCGCGAAGCAGGAGCAGAAAAGCTAAATTTTCAAAAGCTCCCATTTTGGGAGCGTTTTTTTGTATAGTATATATTTTAATATATTTTAATGGATTTATATCTAAAAAACATATAGGATGTTGAATTACCAAACCTATAGAATGCATGGATAAATCATAAAACCATATAACATCAATCATATAGTAGTTATAACTTAAAGCATTATCATCAAATGATCAATCATAAAAAAAATTATAGGAGCTTAGCAAAGAAGGGAGGTACCATAGCATTTTCATCAAATGATTAACCTAGTATAGGAAAGAAAGGGAGCGCGTGAAGAGCGCCTTGGAAGCGTTTTGGGAGCAAGCTTCCAAAAAAAGCGAGCTTCAGGAGCGGGAACGAGGGGGTGGGGGGCGCTCCCACCCAGCATAGATCCCACTACACCATTAGCCTAGCATTCTCAAACAATCTTAACTTTAGTTTCACTTCAATCCAATTACATTGTTGCCACTCAAATTTGATTTGAGCAGAGGAGGAGGTGCAGCCATTCATTACATAGAGTACCCAACTTAGATTCATTAAAAGGTTTACTTGATACCAAACGAGCAGCAATGTGCATTTTAGACTCTGGTTGAGGTGGAGGAAATCTCTGATTTTGGTTTTATAACTATGCCTTTTTTATAATTGAATAGAAAATGACTAACAATGAACATTAAACTGTAAATAGGGCAAGTGATTTCAAAATTGGATGCCAAGCCCCTAGATTAGCATAACTGTTAAGCTGGGGAGTGAGCTAAAGTCTAGACCTAGACCATTTGCATTTTTGCTGGCGAAATTTGTTGGAATCCGGGGAGGGAATTTTTGCTGAAATTGTGATTTTGGTTGCTGAAATTGCAATTTTGGTTGCAAAAAAGGATTCAATGCCATCGATAACCATTCGGGAATTCGGATTATGCAATTTCAACAAACTGAAACTACAATTTCAACAATTCTTGCCGGTCAGAATTTTCGCCAAAAAAATGGTGCAAATAGTCTAGAGTTTAGCTCACTCCTTAAGCTGGCAATGCTTTCCCAGAAAGTGCACTGAATGCTTCCTCATGGAACTTATATTATATAGGCATATTGGGATATGGGGCATTTTAGGCATGTTACAGTCAGTAGCTGACAGGCTTTTGGGGAGATACAGTTTATTGCAGTCTGTACAAGGGATAAGGCACTTGCAGCTGTCAAAAACATTCCTAAAAACCTTAGAAATAACAAAGCTATGTCGGCCCGCAATTGCATCAAGATAATAGAAGGTCCATTGAGTCATTGTCTGCGTGAAACAAAGTGTTGAATCTAAGAAGGTGCACTGTCAGGCCAGTTCCAATTAAACCGGATAATAAACCTCAAGGCTGCCAACACAATCGAGTTATTCGCGGCCAACATAATCCGGCAGGTGGGACGGAATAAGTTGGTAGGATCGAATTGAATAATGAAGAACGGCCCAGAAAGCAGGGCCGAAAACAAATTCTCCACAACAAAAAGAAGGCCCACGATCACGATTCGCCTTTCACCTTTATTTACCAACTCCAACTCCAGAACGGATCGTACATTCCGAAACCCCACAAGCCCAGCCATCACAGACAAGTTCGGCAGGAATTGTGTGGTCCAGGAACCTCAACTTTCCCTCAGTTCCCCACCATGATTTCACTTTTTTCAGTTCGGTGGGTCAGATCTGTCTGATATCCAAAGCCCATGCACGTATTGGGATTCTAAATTCTTTATGTTTGTGGGTAGGGCTTATTAGACATATATAACCCCCACATGCAGCATCTATGGCAGTATTATCGATGTAAAGGGGAAAAAAGATTAAAAAAAAGATAAGATTACAAGTACCTTTAATTGGGCCAACGCATCTGGTGTCTCGGTGAGGAACTTGACAGCCAAGGTCATTATGGTGGATGTTGTCTCATATCCAGCAACCAGCAGAGACAAAAGTAGATCAATTATGTGATCATCGGAGAGACCATCAGATGTAGTAGTGCTCTTTTCATTTAGAAGTGCGGCTAACATGTCATAGTGATCACTGCTCTCAGAATCTCGTCTTCGCTTTAGTACAACCAGCCTAAGTTCTTCTGCAACTTTGGCCCTGGCCTGAAATGCACACAAGCCTGAATTATAGTAGGATTTTTATTGATCCCATTTTGGCTCAAACATCTTATATGGAAGAAATGATATTTTACATTGAAGAAATGATATTTTATAGTTGTATAAGCAATTCCAACAAGCCACAGGATAAGAGTAGAAAAGATTTTATAATAATAAAGGAATTCCAAGAGCATAATCATACAGTTCCGTTACTGCTAACATTTAATTTGGTTACATATATACTTATAAGCAGTATAAATAAGCAAAAACTGACTACCTTCAGGGCCTTGCCATAAGTTGTGAATGGCAGTGGCACTGGTAATGAAAAGAAACCATCAATAAGCTGCAAGTACTCTTTCCTTAGATTCTCAGACCATTGGCCAGGATCAAAGCTCAAAAGCTGCTTCAGTGTTAATTCAAAGGTTATCTGCACAACCCACCAATATTTTAGCCAAAATAAAGCTTTTATAATACTTTTCAAACATTTCGTGCACTGAAAAGAACGGGTAGCAGAGGGCCTTAACAATACACCCATTCATACACCCAATGGAATAAAATATAATACTGCCATTTACCTTAAGGTTTACCTGCTCTATGTATTCTATCGATCAATACTCGTGCTGCTTTTGAAGTTCTATAACATTATTCATTAACCATATGGACTGTGTACCTTTTTCGCTTCATCTTGAATAAGAACGTGATCTTTCCAGCCATCGAGAGTGAGACAAACAAGCTTCTCAATGTCGAACATGAGATGGTCTTTGAGAACAGACGAGTTTGCAAAGCTTAGTGTGAGAGAATGTAAACGTTTGTGCAGGTTTCCTTGCATCAAGAGCAAAGAATGCTTCCCAAGTAGATTCGCTATAGAGCTTGGATAACTGGTTGCAAACAGCTTCCCTTCATTTTGCAGTATGAACTTGTTCACTTCTGGATCTGTGGAGAAGATTGTGGGCTTTCCAAACAAGTGGGTTTTGAACACCTTTCCATATCTGCAAAAATCCAAGCAATTCTCAATCTCATAACCGTCTCCTACTATTCTGGTTCAGCACACTGAAATTTCAAATAAATTCATGCAAACAGTTGCAACAAGCCTACAACATTTTGTTTTAACAAATTCATGCAATTAGTTGCAACAAGCCTACAGTAATTTATGCATTGTTATGGTTCTGAGTCCTGACCACACCTCTATAATAACCCAGGATTTGCCATCCGTCCATATCAAATTCCTAAAAGTCTTCTGAAACATGGAAGAAACTGATACCTCTAATGACAGTTATAGCAATGAAAACTGAACAGGTAAGACATGAAGCAAACATACCGGGACCTCCTGGTGTCCACAAATGGTTCTGGATTTGTTGTTTTGTAGGCTGAAATTAGCTGGAGAGTCTCCCCTAACAGAGGCCATCCCATGCTTCCAGGAGGCAATCCTTTTCTAGTTCTCCTGCCCTTGCCAAAAAACCATTGCAGAACCAGCACCAGGATAGTCAATCCTGCACTAATTGCCAATAAAGAGGCTCCTCCCTCCAACTTCAGCTGATATGCCATAGCGTATAATGATCAGGCCAGCAACCCTGTACTCTACTGCCACAGGAATAACCAGAATAAAATAAGAAAGGAACAAGAAGAGAGAATAAACATCGCTGGCCAGGCTATGAACACAGATTCAAAGCCCAATATATTCTTCCCCCAAATTCCAATATCATCGGCTTCCTTTTCACCTTTTTTTTATTCTGAGAGACCATGCATTCTTCTTCGTGCAGAGAGCGATGTAATATTATATGAGAATTAGGGTTCAAGGTCTTGTAAATTTTGAAACTTTCCAAGTTTCCATGGATGGATTATCTGTGGCTGTGGGTCTGTCTGACATCCTGCAATTGGCAGACGACAGCGACGTTTCGTGCAGTGTCGGATCAAATGGACGAGCCAGCGGAGCTAATTTCTATACACCTATGTTTTTGTAATCCATCGACTTTTCGAAGCTAGCGCCACCCTTGCACAATCTGGTGGTGCCCTCCAGGCTCCCTCTATATAGATTAGGCTGAGTAGATTTCTCTGGATAGTTTTAGGTCTGGCATGTACCATTATTCCTCGATTGACCGTATCTGATCGGTAGAACCAACATTGAATCTTTCAATATGGTGAGGGCATATTTATCATTATTATTTTTTCAGTTATCATCATAACCTCGATGATAACTTCTCCATGCCGCTCAGCAAACTGTATTATATAGATACCTAAACACATAAGCCAAGGCCAACCCTCACAGCCGGGCTCCATTTTGTATGTATCATAAGCTCCATTCTAACTAAATTTTGGTGTTGACCAACTTAGTTGCTTAGATCCTTATTTGTAAATCAATGTTTTATCGAATATTTGTGCTAATCGATATCAATGTTTTTATGGGGGGTATTGTAACTATATTTAGTATTGAATTCCAGCATTTAAGGTGAGTACAATTTTGAGGCTGATAGGTTATCTAAGCTTGGTTTTGCATTCAGAATCTTAGATGGATTTTTGCATCCATTATGAGATCCTGAAGGATTTCACTTTTTCTTCAAGGGTTTCATTGCTTTTGCCTAATTTTGGAGGGTTGTGTGGATGTGGGTTTGGAACTGTTATGTTTTTTGGGATTTTTGGTTTTGTTTTTTTCTAGACATGTGATATAGATTTTACCAGGTGTATAGAGAGTGGTTAATAGTTTTCATGACTGAATGATTTTTGGTATATGAAATGTTTTGTACAAGTCATAATGTATGGACAGGTTTCAACTTTTTAATTTAAAGGTTAAACATTTTTTAGCTTTGGAAAAAAAATCATATTCAGTAAGGTGGTTGGGCTTTAATCTAGTAATTGATTACTATAATTATAATTGTGGAGTGGTAAGTTTTAGATCTTGGGTGGGTAATTGATTACTATAATGGTAAAAATTAAATTTTTAATGAGAAAAAAAATTGTTTTGAGATTATAATAAATGTCATTAATTATAAATAGATATATATTTTTTAAATTAGTATTAATAAATATAATTAATAAATTTTAATTTAGTGATATAATGGTAAAGATTAAATTTTTAATGAGAAAAAAAATTGTCTTGAGATTATAATAAATGTCATTAATAAGAAATAGATATATATTTTTTAAATTAGTATTAATAAATATAATTAATAAATTTTAGTTTAGTGATAAGTTATTACGAGTAATTAACAATTTTTTTTTACATCCACCATTTAATAATCTTAAAGGCTCAGTAGAACCTTGAAGGACCCAGAGAGTTGATTTCTTGAGAATTGAATTTCTGAGCTCAATATCAAACAATCTTTGAAATTGAACTCCAACCAACTACTACCCATTGAGGCTAGTAACTAACAATTCTTAATGTGACAATTTATTAATTAATAAAATATTATGTTTATGAGTTTATAAATAAAATAGTTAATATACAAAATAGATTGTGTATAATTGTGTATAAGTAGATCTTGTAACGTGATGTAACGTTACTAACATGTCGGCAAAAAATAATAGTAATAGTGAATATTATGGAAGAGATCTTGTAACATGATCTAACGTTTCTAACATGTCGACAAAAAAGTAAAAATTTAATTATCGGTAAAAAAAATATGTGGGTCAAGAAGAAAAACACAAAATTGAATTATCCCCCAAAAAATGTTGGCCTTGCACATGGTTTTAAAACCATGTGCAAGTCATTCTAAACAACCCATTGTTTTAAAAACCAGCGTAGATCCAAATCCTAGGCTCTATCAAGCGCCGAGAGGGATCAAATCTCTGGAGGTGCAAAGCTCTCCTCGAATGGCTCCTTGCATACAATAAGTGAGAAAACCTTGGGCTATTTAAAAGCCTTGCATGGTTGTTTAAGAGGCCTCTCAACACAATAAACAAAATAAAGATTTTATATATTAATATTTATTGTTATTTGGAATAGAGTACACATTGAGCTGAATTTGAAATGATTTAAATAAAAAAATATACACACCACTTTAACTAACATTTAAATATTTACAAAAAAATAATTAAAAGATAAAAAACAAAACTAATTTTAAGGAATCCCTCCCTATAATCAATTACAACATGGGACTTTTATTAAAATTCTAGAAAACCGATCTTTTATGAAAATAGTTCACTTCGAAATGACATAATGATGTCATGGCTAACATCACATTAAGAACAAACTTTAGAATCTTTTATTAAAAATACTTATAAAAAAAAATGTAATATACAAACTTTAAGCAAAATATAATCTGTAATTGAAAAACATGAAAGAAATTTAGGAAAAGCCGAAATTTTTTGAAGGATTCGCTCCCTAGTCAACAGAACCTTTTATGAAAATATTTAGAAGAATTCGATAGTCCGATCTTTTATGAAAAATACTTCACTTGGAAAATTTGTCACGTCTAACATCACATTAAGTCAAAGTTTAGATCTTTATAAAAATACTTAACTTCCAAAAAAATAAATGTTATCTACAAACTCTGAACAAAATATTATGTGTAGCTTAAAATTTTGAGAATAGAACTTTCAAAGTGTTTTTTAGAAATGCCAAAGCAAAATATTATGTGTAGTTTAAAATTTTCAGAAAATAACTTTTAAAGTTCTAATTTTAAATTGAAATGCCAAAGTGGTTTTCAAAAATTAGAAAATGCTTGAATGCTCATCTTCTTTATTTACTGGCATAAATCTGCTGAGTAACCCGAGTAATGGAATAAAGTGTTTGATTAGGTATGTTTAACTTGGACACACAATATATATTTAATTGCAATCGCTGGCAATGTCCGTGTCGAAATAATTTTTTCAATATTTTAAATTTTCAAATATTTTCCAGCGAATATCATTAATTTATAAAAATAAAATTAAACATCTATGCACAAACCAATAAATAAATGATACATTTTAAACTTCCAAAGTCTTCGCCAAACAATATTAAAGATTTAGATTTATTATTCCCAAAATGTTTTAGTCCGCAATAGTAGGCATTTATATTTTTTTGTTTTCACTCAAAATATTCCCAAAAAACCAAGAAGTTCCCATTCATTTCTTCTTACAGTAAGAAGATGGCCCTCACTAATTCGATTTCCAGTTTCTCAGACATACATCACTTTCAAACTACAGGACTTATGTACTCAGCTTTCTTACAATGTGCTTCTCGAGTTGATATTTTGATATTTTAAACTAACAGTTCTATTAAACCCACCATTTTACTACGCAATATTAAACGGGTGAATAAATATTACTGCAAGATGCAAGCTACGGCGACCTGGAATCGAAATTAGTTAGATTATTATTAAAAAGCTAACCAAGAGATTGGTATATAAAGAAAACGTGAGAACAGTTTTTTCTATCATGGAATAGACTATGAAACACCCTGGGCGACTTGATGAGGATCTCCCCCGGTGGATTATTCTGGTTTTGACGAGTGCATATTGTCTGGTCGTGGTCGTGGCTGTGTTGCCGAATGTTTCAGAGTAGTCATTGCTTGCAATTATTGAGTTAGGGTTGTATTGTTCACAAAATTCAACCCATCTATTCCTAGGATATTCAGAATACATATTTTTATTTAAGGAGGAGGAGGGGAGGTGTAGGCGGCTGCGCAAGGGGAGGACGCGTGGGAGGAGGAAGAGGGCTGCACAATGGGAGGAGCATGCGGTGCACTGGGAGGAGAGCTGCAAGTGGAGCTGGAGCTGGAGAGGAGGGGGAGCGGATTTGGATTTGCATCTGAGGAGGTTTGTAGAGCTACCAATAGATTACTTGATCATATAGCTGCTTGAGAATAAAAAAAAAATTTCTAATAGCGAGTGTGTTTCAAACGACCTTACATTATTAGGCCTACAAAATATTTACTACTTTTTACATTAGTTACATCGCGTTACAAGATCTCCCCCATAATATTCACTTTTACTATTATTTTTTGCCGACATGTTAGTAACGTTACATCACGTGACAAGATCTCCCCATAATATTCACTTTCACTATTATTTTTTGCCTACATGTTAGTAACGTTACATCACGTGACAAGATCTCCCCCATAATATTCACTTTCACTATCACTTTCACTATTATTTTTTGCCGACATGTTAGTAACGTTACATCACGTGACAAGATCTCCCCCATACTGGGCTGTAGAGCGCCTCTCGGCGCAACCATGTGCAAAGCCTCCTAAACAACCCATGGTTTTATTGTACATGGTTTAGGAGGGCCTTGCAAATGGTTTTAAGACCATGTGCAAGGCCTCCTAAACAACTCATCATTGTAGGAGGGTCTTGCATACGGTTTTAAAACCATGTGTGGGGAAATGATGCAATGTTAGTTCCTAACAAAATAAAAAATAATAAAAAATATTATATGTAGGCCATAAATAATATTAAATGTTAATAATAATAAAATTATATGTGGACCTTAAATAAAAAGACGTGTCTTTTGGTTTGAATCAATCAATGGATACCTAAGAAGAGGTTTACACCTCGAGAGATTTGATCCATCTCGGCGCTTGATAGAGCCTAGGATTTGGATCTACGCTGGTAAATGATAGTTTTTGTGTTTCGTTTTGAAGAATGTAGTATCTTTCTAGCAAGAATCTTATGTTATGTTTTGAGAAAGTTTTTTTTTGGCTATTTTGTGCTAATGGCTCAAAAGAGTTAGTAGTGCAGTCTTTTAGAAATGAAGCTAATAACTCTTGTAAGGTTGGGAAGATCTCAAAAGATACAGGGGATGTTTTTTTGTAATTTCTTTGATTTATTTTTAAATATCAAAAAATATTTTTATTTTTATTTTTAGAAGTCCACATCAATTTTTTTCATATTCTCTTATTATAATAGATTATAAAATTATATAATATTAAAGCTTTCCCATTAAAAAAAAAATTATTATAAATCCAAATTCATTATTTTATATAATAATGTGTACTAAAGTATAAAATTATATAACCTTTAAACTTTTCCATAAAAAAATAATTTATTGTAAAATCTAAATTCATAATATTATATAATGATATGCAATATGATAAGAGACCGTTCTCTCATGCTTCACATGAGTAAAAAAATCTCCATTAAAAAAAATGCTCATTTTCCAATTCATCGTGTTGTTAATGATAACACCTAACTCAAACATGATCCCATAAATTGCAAAATCGTGAGCACCCAAGCCCAAAAATGGTGTGTACTCTTCGTCGTCTCCCCATCAAAACTCAACACAACAATAACATTATTTGCAAGTTTGTTCATTTAAAGAAAATAAAAATATATTTATTTAAAAGTTTATGCGTCTTTTGAATCCTTTAAAAGTTCAACCAGAAATACTGGGTGTTGGCTAAAACAAGATTAGGAAGCTAATAATTAGAATCACCTTTGAGGCCTTAGAAGTAGGAACATGAAATTAACTCGTGCCAGCATGTGCATTGGGAGTTTGTTGAGATTAAAGTCAATCAAGTCAAATCCTTTCAATGTAGCGTCAACATCCTCATTACCCGTTGTGATTACCCGCGGTAAAATTTGCACTAGCCGCACTTTCTTACCCATTTGTACCTCGACTACTCTTTGCAACACACCATCCTGTGGTATCCTTGTCTCTAATACTACATTTGTTAGTGTCTGCAGCAACCCTGTGATGCTGACACCCTGCTTGAACCAACGCTTCACCCTTGCCTCTTCTCGTTGCTTCTCCAACTTTGATTCTATTGGAGTTGCAGACGATTCCTCTTGTGAGTGCTCTTCTTATTCCTTCGGCTTATCCTGCTTGATTGGAATATCTGGTGGAGACTCATTTTCTATGTCTGACAGCTCCTCATCGTTGACCTGAACTTTCCACTCTAGTGGCCATTCATCAATGATGGTGTCCAACTCTTCGTCAGTCAACTTAAATTGTGTCGTAAACCACTAGTTATCTGCGTCATGTCGCGCCTAAATGTGGATGGCATGCGGTCCCATTACTAATCGTGCAATCATCGTGTACTTCTTTGCGACCTCATCTGTAAGGAGCAACATCTTTACTGCTACATCCCGCAGTGCGTCCAAGTACAAATAGAACTAAATGTTGTTATCGGTTTGCCTTTCCTTATTTTTGAGCACCCATGAGTTCTTGTATGGCGCTCCTATGTAGATGTTGGCATTGACAACCTCCATTCCCTAATAGTGTGTTGGTTCCATCCAACCAACAAGTGCGATCGGTATCAACAACCAAGGGTAGGTGAATGGATTTCCCACCTCTTGCGCCAACACGGCATCCTCCATTAGTTCGTTTAGTAAAAATAAATACCAATTCATCTGAACTCCCGCTGCGCACTATGATGCGCATGTGATAACTCCCAACGTGCACTGATTTGGCCTGTTCTTTCACACTACCTTCACAACCAGGAACTTTGCTCGAATTCTGACTGCCTAATCATTGATGGTGTTAATGATGTACACTCATTTTTCCTTGACAATGCCATACTTCTTCTTCAGTCTTGCCTCCAATTTCTTGTCGTTGTCCTTCCCTCTGAAGTATTGGGAGGGATCAACCCCTGCCTTGGGCAAGCCGATGATTTGCAATATCAAATCGTCCATAATCGACACCTTCGTTCCCAACCATAGATATCCTTTGTGGAAACATGCCAATAGTTGCTTCATGCATGAATTGACCTTTGGAGATCACCCAAAATGCGGCATGTGGATGACCGACAACAACCCGGAGCATTTCAGTCCCAATTCCCATTGTGTCGATTCTCTTGTGATTGGGCCCTTTTCGCCATGCTTCCTCTGCTCATATGTGCCCGTTAACACAAAAAATTGTTCACCTAGCTCTACATGGCCTAAACCACATACATACATCATATTCCTACCATATTTCCCTTACTTTTGACCTTCACAATTGTATTTTCCACAAAAAAGGTCTAAAACATTATTATTTACTACAGTTTGCCTTCACTCTCTCCAAAAAGGGTGAAAAACCCTAAAAAAGGTTCCAAAACCCTAAACAGGGTGTAAAAGCCTTAAAAGAGAGAAAACCATAGGGAAATACCATGGAACATAAAAAACCATGGGTTACCACATTGGGTCAAAAAACCCTAGATCCATTCTATAAGTACATTGTGAAGGACTCTCCCAAAATACATTTTTCACATTTTCATTTTGTGAGTACGTTGGGACACCTTTTGCTCTCAAGTATTCACACACCATTTTGCCACCATCCCATTGCCATACCATTCCCACTTAGTGCGTCGAGACATCCTCTGTACCCACCTGGAGAACCTGCCAGTTGAGAGGCAAACCACTTCCGAGATGGCCACTGTGGCCCACTTTACCGAAAGAAGGTATAAAATTTGTTTATTTTGTATTTTATTTAATTTAGCCCTCATATATATATATATATATATATATATATATATGCTTTTGTTACTAATTTTTTTCATTGTTATAAGTTTTTCATGAACTCTCCCTTACTGTCCCATTGACGTAAGGTTGGTGCTTTTGCACATAACAAGGGAGAAATCCATGTTACAGTTTTGGCGACTCTGCTGGTCGATCCTCTCAGATCCCTATTTTTGCAAGTTAGCTACAGGTTTGTTTTCAGTTTCNCCCCCCCCCTCCACCCCCCCCCCCTCAACCCTTGTTGGCTCTGTCTTTCTGATTTTTTCCTGTTCGGCACCAGTCGATCCTATCAGCCCAGAAGCCGCGACTCAGTCACTCCTTTCCGCCCAATAAGTGCGACCTAGGTCATGACTGTCAATTTACAGTATGCTTTCTATGCCTGGTTCAGGCCCCTGTCTGTCCCAACCCTCTGTCCAGGCCTGTTTTTCCTGTCAAGACTTGCCCTATTAAAGCCCCTTGTTGATTTCTTGCAAAAGTTCCTTGTTACCCATTGTGTTACAAGATTGGAAGGAAAATTTTTACATATAGGTGCACACACTCACACCATTAAGTGAACATGCTCGGTTCATTACCCCGAGCAGAGATTAAAAAGAATCAATTAACATAATAACATTCGGATTGGGACATAAGTCCCATCAGTAAAACTGTGGGAAGTACTTGGGCATAGCCCTAAAACTCATTGTGAGGATGTTGGGTCCTGTAAATGGCCCTTTTTTACCACACCCATTATACCCTTTTTTCCTTGTCCTGCTTCACTTTTAAACACCCGACATATGTTTTCCTTCACATTGAGATTAAATCCATAAATGTATGATTAATTATTGTTTTATCTATTTAATTCCTAGTATTGTTATGGTTAGGACTCTGTCTCTTGGATTATGCTAACATATCATGATTTTATAAAGATAGTTCAAGATTTGAGGAAACAGGTGTAGTAACCGCGGGGTTTGAAGAGGAAGATGAACATCTTTGTAGCAGTTGTTACTTACCAGTACCAACTCCACACGTTGGACGCAATAGAGCTCATCATTCCATGTGGTGGTTGTAATAGACCTAGCTGCAACAATGCATCGTTGCTTGAGGAATAGTTGCAACAGACAGAGTATCTCCCATTCAATTGATTCCATCTATTCATTAACGGCTCAGCAACAAGCTTTCCTATATTCTCTATGTTAATTCAATTTTACTCACTGCTGTAACAGCTCGTTGTAACAGGGCATCCTGAAGATCGTAGATATTCATGGCTGCCTGATATTAGTGGGTGAAGTTATTATCTCTTATGTATAAATGTGGGAAGTCATTCTGAGCCAAGGGTGGGCGATTTATCAGTTAGACTGTGTGAGCTGCGACGGGGAGTTGTACTTTGTAATTCACCATTTTAATATAAGGAGTAGGATTCTTCAGACTTCTGCGTTTTAAGATGTGTTAGTTCTGGCGTCTCTGTTCGAAGGATGGGCCCACCTTCCCACAGAGATTGCCGAGTTAATTAAATGTTTTGATTATTTTGTTGTGTGGTGTGGAAGTTACAGTAGGTGCATTATTTCTAGTAGTTGCAACAGTAATGATTAATTATTATATTTCCTTTGATGATCAATGGCTGCATTCCTTTTAAGCTACAGTAAGTGTGGTGTGATAGTCGACTATGTAGATTAGTTTCCATTACGCATGTATGCCAATAGCTGTTATAGTCAAGCTCAACTCTAGTTTCTTTTAATTACCTGTCTTTCTCAAGTTTGTTAATTTAGTCAGATTGTAGCTTAGAGTTTGTTTGGTTCAATTGTTGTTATTCCCAATTCTTAGATTAGTTGAATTAAACTAGTTATGATGAATTCCTATATGGTCTGATAATGTTAGGATTTAACTTTTTGCAAAAGTAAGGCTGGTTATTTATTTCTAGATTCGTTAATTGCTGGATTGATATTGTGGGAAGTTAATTGCAATTCTGGATTTGTAGGTAAGTAATTTATATTAGTTAATCATGAGCGGAGTTTGACTGAGCAGATAGGTAGGACAATAAATCTTTCATTCATTAATCAGCTACTTAGTGTTTATGCACAGACAGTGTGAATTATCTTTGAAATAAAAAGACTTCCCTGGGTTGACAATTTATATTGAGCATTCTGTATGTTGGATGTAATTAACTAGCATATAGAGTGCCCAACATTTTGGCGCCGTTATCAGGGAAGGTAATTGATAGACACAGTAGTAGTTTCATTTACTCATTTTCCTTCAATAATTTTTAAGCTTGCATGATTTCTTTTGGGTTGCATGAATACAAGGAGAGTTCAACGTGACATTCCCAGAACCCCTAGAACTCCCCAGAATACTAAATTTGCAGGTGGTCGAGGTCGCGGAGGTAGTCCAACCTTGGGAAGGAGGACGATCATTGACGATCTAGTTGCTAGGGAAAATTCCTCTACCGAAGCTCGCCATCAGGGACCACCATCTGTCAGAAGAAGCTCAGTTACTCCAAGGGTGGAAGTTTCATCTTCTATAGTGGAGAGAACAGGAGCAACTATGACACCATCTGGTGTCCCTGCAGATGAAGATAGAGTTATCACAGTGGGAGTAGGTGAGCTAGAGGTGGTTTACCACGTTGACAAGAAACAAGTCACAAAGGAGGAGTAGTTACAGATCCAGAAGGAGTGGAAAAATCAGAGGAAAGAAAGGCAGGAAAGATCAAAGGAAAACATGAATAACGGACGTGACCCTGAAGATCACGAAGAAGTAGTAGGGGATAACCATCACAATAATGGCAACCCTCCACATGAGGAGACTGTTGCCACACTTCAGTTCCCCATCCGATGACCAATTGGTTAAGCCCCCATGAAGAACATCTCACCATCAATATTACCATGTTTTCATGGGAAGGCTATAGAGGACCCAGATGAGTTCCTCTTCGAATTTGACATCCTCTGTCGTAGCTACGACTACACATCTAGTGAACAGAAGTTAAAATTTTTCCATGCCACTTTGAAGGACAATGCACTACAATGGTTTATGAGCCTGGAGGTGACACTGTTACCACCTAGGAGTAGATGAAACAAGTGTTCCTTGGGAAGTACCAGGAGTACTGTAATACTAAGGACAAATGAGAAGAATTGTTCAAAATGGTACAGAAGGATGAAGATTTCATAGAGAGGCTTCTGTACAATGTACAGAGGGCAGGACATACCGACATGGGGGTAGATGTGCTCAAGATCATATTACTTCATGGTATTAGAGAGGATTTCCTGGACATGATGAACTTGCTGGGAAAAGGGGATATCTGAAAAGAACCATTGGATAAGATCATCAACTTATGTCGAAGGTACTCCAGAGGATCCTCCAAGACCAGCAAATAGGACAAGGGACTAGAATGAGATGTCTTCAGCAGAGCACATAAGTCATCTAATGGAGGATCCACTCGGGCAGAAATAGGCAACCTTCTCAAAAACTTCAAGACATAGATGATGAGTTCCATCTCCTAAAAAATGGATGTTCTGAGGGCCAAGCAGAGGCAAGCAGTAAAATATCTGACACTTGGCGTATTCTGTCCCAGATGTAGGAAGAAACATCCACTGAAGGAGTGTCCACTTGACAAAGTGGAAGTATGCCAACTTTGTGAACTGAATCATGACACTAAGGAATGTCCTTCACTACCCCAAGTGAAGGCAATCCTGCAAGCATCTACTCTTGATGTAGAACGAGCCTACTTCATTGCTCAGAAGAAGCCTTGGCAGCCTCAAAACCAAGGTATGAATCCAAACTCATTTTTTTGAATAATATGAATACCATGAATACACAATTCCCTTCACATTCTTCTAATAATCAATGGCATCCATCTCAACCTTTTGTGCAGAACTCTAACTCTTGGACACCTTGGGAAGAATAGACAAACCATCACACTTCTTGGTCTCTTAGTTAGAGAAAATCCCATCTAGGAAATCAGTTCCCTCATAACCAAATTCCTCACCAGCAGTTTCCCCATCAAAAGTTTCCTCATCAGCAATACCCTCTCCAATAGTACCAGCAGTCGCAACTCCAACTCCAGAACAATGTTGCACCAATAAACATGCATTTATGACCACAACTACCTGCCCAACCTAACCCCAACCCAAGTAATAATAAAGCAGTTCACCCATTGGAGACTGCCAACATGCTTGCTTACTCCATTACCCTAGTTCCCTGCCATGATATACGCTTACAATCAGGGAGGGTTGTGGAGCCTCTAGTCATTGAAGATGTTCCATCTTCAGTGACCGAAGTGAGAATGAACCAAGAATACCCATCTAACACAGCAATCCCCATCATTGAGGATGCTAAAAGTCCTACCAAGACACCGGCTGAAACACAAGGAGAGACATTCATCGAAACACAACCTACACAGCTAATCAGAGAATCACCTTATCCTGAATGACTGACACTATAGAAAATAGTGGAACAACCTCATTTTAACCTCTTAGGAGAGTTAAAAAAATTATATGTCGAAATTCTGTTGTTGCAGGCCCTTCATGATGTGCCTATCTATGCTAAAACAGTTAGCGATCTATGTGTAAGAAAACCCGGGAGAAAACTCAGGGATCCTCCCACTGTCCATGTATTGGGAAAACTTTCTGAACTAATAATGGGGAAAAACCTCCTAGCAAAATATGACGACCCTGGGAACCCTACAGTCAAAGTACATATTGGGAACACTTAGATACCAAATGTTCTGGTGGATTTAGGTGCAGCCATTAACATTATGACCATAGAAATTGTACGAAAACTTGGGCTCATGAACCTTCGACCGACCCCTACCATTTTGGAACTTGCTGACAGGTCCACCATCAAACCCGAGGGAATATTGGATGACCTCGTTTTCTCAATTGATTCGTGGGAATACCCTATGGACTTCTTGGTTTTACAACCGAAGTTGTTACGGAGATAAACTTCCTATGGCTTGGGGTGTACCACAATAGACAGATAAACTGCAGAAATCAATCATTTTCCATATGCAAGAGAAACCAAATATCTAACACTAAGGGATCATGGGTTGTACCTTATTCCGGATGGTTGAAGTAGATCCCCGTTGAGCTTTTTCCAATCCCGCTTGCTTTGGTAATTCACTCTCAACAACAGTAAACAAGACAAGCATGCTATATAATATGGTGTTAGATATACTCTAGCATATATATTCATCAATGTATAAGGAATTAAACATATCCATGGATTAAATATTCATTCAATTGCACATTAAATGGACAGGAAAAGATATTTCTATTAATTAAATTAGAGATTACACAAGTGACAACCTCTGTCGGCACGTCTATGAACCGGAGAAACTGAGTCCTCCACCCGGGCCTCCACCACCTCAATCCTCCATCTCTCGATAGCAAGCTCACAAGCAAAGGCAAGCTTGGGAAGAACACAAAGTGCTCCAAAGGGACAAAGGGATGCAAACTCAAGTATAAGCAAGCTATGGCAACATTGGACTATAGTTTCCTTACTCTTCAATTCCTCCTCTTCAATGTATCCAAGGGGTTCCTTATATAGCACTCCAAAGGGGTAATGGAGGGTCAAATCCGAGCAATCTCGAGGCATATGGAAGGCCAAGAGTCAAGTGGTTCGGACACACATAAAGGAAAACTCCAAAAATATTTGGATTTATGCACACATCCTGATGTATGCGGGTTTGAGGTCAATATCCGCATATATACGCGAATATGGGATTAAAAGTCACGTACAACAATAAACATGTGTTTTTAGGGATGAACTTGGAAACATCAAAGTATAGTATTGGTCCATGGGGTCTAAAGTGTCTGCAGTTGGACAGGGAAGGCCATGAATATGTGATCAACCATGTGTGGTAAAATCAGCTGTAATAGATGCCCCCTAATGTGTGAGGTCAAAGGGGTAACATGATGGCCGAAATACATTATAAATTCATCCCAGAAGTGGAGTGATGAAGAACAAAGTGGAAGAACCAACCATCCATCAGTATAGTACAACAATCAATCTCTGCATATGACTGCAAATACATAGAGAAATCCCGGATACATAAGAGTACAATGGCCATGAATAGGCATGATATACAAAATGTGACATGTGTGGTCATCACCAAGTATAATATATAATAGATCAGAATCTCCATGATGAAGATATACAATGGATCAAGATCTCCATAGACTCTGAAGATATCTGACATACACTGGAATCAAATCACGAGAGCTAAAATCTCATGAACCCTGGTACGATCAAGGAGGTAGCATATGTGGAAAGCCACCAATTTGGAAAGTCTTCTACACAAACCACTACGAGTACATGTCCTACTATGTGAATAGAGGTGTCGAGGTCGAACATAGTAGTCCATCGTCTGATTACCGATCATTGATGTATACCGTTAACATATGCGAGATCACCCACTGATAATGAAAATGGAAATAAAGGTACTAGAGTGCAATCTAACAAGTGTGAATAGATGTGTTGAGGTCGAACACTTGGAAGAATCCATCGATCAAGGGACATTGATGTATTCCCAAAAATATCAATGGAGAGAGAACCTACCACTGATGACTGTAAGTCTCAAGGCACTCAAATGACTCTAGACTCCTATCCCATAATAAATGATCTGAAGTCGATGGGATGGAATCCACTGGAAGAAGGGCATTACGCCATCCCCCATTAACCAACAGGAGGTACTCAGCGATGTTGTATAATGTGGAAGGAATCGAACAAGATGTGCATGAACCAGTAACAGTACCAAGAATGGCCGACATGCAAAGTCAAGATAACTGTTGGAGGAGCAAGTCGGTATGCCGACTTGAACTATAGCCGACTTAGTCGATCAGCCGACTAAGTTGGTCAGCCGACTAACTAGAGATTAGGTCAGCCACCTAAAAGTTGTGTCGGTTCACCGAACCGACAGGTAGTTATTTTGTAACTGTTTTGTAATAATATATATTAGGCTGTTGAGCCAGATGAGAACTCGGTTCAGTTCTCTGTATTGTATGGACCCTCTTATGCTAATATAATCTATTATTCTATCTATCTATTCTTGTCTCTTGTCTCTGTTATGTATGTATGTTTTAGTATGTATTATTGGTAACCTTATGTGATATGTGAGATTACAACATTGGTTCCGTTGCCGATAGTACATGTCTGAGATGTATGCAAGCAGATGATATCAAAACAGGAGATTAAGGACTGGTGAGAGCGTAAAGTAGCAAATTATTTGCAGAATTACGCACGAAGAAACATATTGACGACCGCACAAGCAAAAGAAAGATTCTTTACAGAGACGCATGAGAAGTTTGTAGAATTTGTGCCCCAACTTCTGAAGAAACTCCTGGATGAAAAAGCTGGAAGGGACTAAAGATCAACAGTTACTAGAAAAACTAATTCATGAGGGAAGAACAAACTTGTCGAAGTGGTTCAAAAAGATCGTCGACGAATTCTGTGAGGAGCAAGCAGTAGAAGACATAACTTTGGTGGAAACCGTCAAGAAGAAATTCTACACAGAACTCACCGAGCAATTCTTCTGTTCCTTACCGACCTTTCTGTTTAAATTCCTAATCGAGAAGGGAGTAGGTCATATTGTCGAGCCCTGTCCATCACTTCACGAACCACCATTAAACCCTAACTGGGCGGAAAAGCAAAAGAGGTGGGAAAAATTCATTGCAGAAAGGGAGTGGGAATACTTCCTAATCAAGTAGACAAAACTATTCGGGCTTTCTAAAGCATCGGGTAGGCTATGGGGGGGTGGCTGGTCATATGTCGGAATAAAGTGGAGTGGATTCTAGTTGACTAAAGGAAATATCAATCACCAGTAATGAGAAATCAACCTAAAAAGGAAATTGAAAAGACAGTGTCACACAAAGGTATGACGGACTTCCAGAAAATAGAAAGGGAGAGGAGGCTACAAATTAGGGAAGAAAGAAGAGAAAGAGCCTTAGCGTTGCAGAGAGGAATGAGTACTAGGGTGACCGACCAGGAAAGAGATCCGCTGGAGTCGAGTCGTGACTAACAAGAAGAAGGTGTGGAAGAAGAGGCGTCCCGTATGAAAGAAGAATTGTGGATAGAGCAGCTAGAAGCTCTCCAATTAGAAGTTCCCTAGGAAGTAAAACCTCCGATAGATTCACGTACTCGGATACAAACTATTGTCGAAGAGGACCTCAGACTAGGAGCTGGTGACTTCGGTATCTGGAACCGACTAGACGACGAGACATACATTGGTATACATCTAATTATCCATCAAACAGAATAAGGAAATTTGGTTATGCTTCAAGTGTTACCCTCTAACCGAAGTATTCACTTACTTTTACCGACACATGAAGGAGCACCCCCCCTGCCAAATACAGCTTTGGAGAACACAAAACATTCAGAACTGTGGACAAATAATTGCAGTGGGACATCGACAGAAGAAGTTGACACTAACTGACCATTGGTCGAAGAAGAATAGACAACCAAAACAACCGACGGGAATGAGAGTTTTTTCGACCATAGTTTCGCAGAGACGAATAAGCCAATAACCCCACTACCCCCACAACCACCTCCACCTCCACCTCCACCACCGCCACCTTCCCATAGTGATAGTGATTCCAACATGGGTCATGGGTCAGCACACATTCCTCTATATGAGGGGGATGAGGGCCCCAGATGACACTGGTTCGTCTGTGAGTCGACTTGGGAGGCTAACCAAGTTACAGATGAAGACAGGTAGATGGCGCAGTTCACTGGTGCCTTGAGGAAAAGGGCATTAACTTGGTACATGACCCTTTCTGAGAGAACACCCCGAGCAACCAAAGCCGAGATCAAAGCGTAATTTCTATCATTCTTCAAAACTCCAGATGCAAAACATCTAGCAGCAAAGAAACTAAAAACGACATCGCAGAAGCCAGGAGAAACTGTTTGTGATTACGATAAATGATGGAAAGACCTTCTTATCCAATTGGACTATGTTATTGATGAATAATCATTAATCCAATGGTTTCTTGCAGGTTTATCACAGAAAATTCGTCGACACATAAGTCTAGAGACATTTAAGACTTATGAAGACGGGCTTACAAAATCTCTCCAAGTAGAAATATATGAGGACATACCAGCATACTCCACCGATCACAGACTAGAAGAATAGCTTGAGAACATACATAAGTCATTAAAAGAATTAAACCTCAAAAATCAGGATATTTGGTGCACGAAGTGCTCGACGGTCGGACATTCGAAAGACAATTGTCACCAAGACATCCACCGACATGACATTTGATTCGTGCAGACTATATGTTTTTGCGACATTTTCCAAGAGCATGGAGACCACTCGACAAAAGATTGTCCGTTCAACATGAATAACGACAAGGCATCTTGGTGTGAAATCTGCGAAACTAAAAATTATGAGCATCTTGGAGCTGTTAACAGACCCAGAGAAGGAAGAGGATTATGAGCTCAACCTCTGCATTAGTACTTTTATGTCAGAGGAGACACCGGTTGAAACCACTGGTCGACTACAAATCATCATCAAACCTCCGACGACACAGAGGGTAGAAGCATAGGCAGAAGAAACACGAGCAGAGCAACAGGTAACCAACTCAGCTGAAGAAATTCCATCCCGACCCAGCAACTAAGGGAAGAGAGAGAAGCTGAAAACCCAGAATACGCTATCACTAAGAAAATTATAAGAAAATTGTCGAAAGAGATAGCAGCTGCAAGAAAAAGGAAAAGAACACAACAACAACAACAAGGAAAAGGTAAGTGTAAGCTTATCATTGCAGAGTCATCAGATGATGAAGAAGAACTGACAGCCACAACCATCGACATAATAGAGGATGCCTCAGCAAATAAAGTGCCGGTGGAAACCCAATTCCAGAGATTTGTCAAGGCAGGAGCACTACAAGGTCGACTAAAGAAGGCCAAGATCATACAGACGACAACACCTGAAAATTTTGTATATCTTGTGTCTACACCTCCACCTCCATCCTCGACAAAAGTAATAGAGGAGCTAGTACCAGAACAACTTTCAGTAAGCCCACTCAACTTGTGCAAAAGTGCTATGTCAGAAGCTGTGAAAGAAAAGTTTGACAGAGACAGAGACCTCCAGGCTTACATAGAAAAATTGCCTGAGATATTCACCAAGGTACAGAAGCTCTCCACAAAATCACCTCTCTTCGAAGTCGATGGATACCAACCTAGCCATGAACTCTAGAGGCCAAGAACCTTTGCAACTATCACTTTGACCTTCGAGAGAAATCCTGAAAAGGGAGCCAAAGTTGCTGCACGTCGGACCTCGACTATCACTCCGACTGTACCAAAACCCCACTTACTAGCCTCTAAATCGACCGGAGGTGAGGAAGAAGAAAATGTCGAGGACATAAACAGAGAAATCAACCAACTGTTCTCTGACTTCGACTCGCCCCCTCAGACGGACAATACACCACTCGACCGCATTTATGCCAACCCAATCACACCCGACCATTCACCAACCCCATCACCACCACCACCACCACCCCTTGACTCAGAACCCCTAATCCAACCAGCTTCACTAGAACCAACCCCACCACAACCATCAGTACCAACCGCATCCACTTTTGGACCACCTACATCCGAACAACCAGAGGCAACAGTCATCCCACCACCCCAAATAGAAATACCATCAACCACTGCCGCACAGCAAACAAAAAATCATGACTCAACTTTTGCAGGTACACAGATGCCGAAACAAGTTGAAGTAGAGAAGCACAAAAAGAAGAAAAAGAAGAAGGACCATCATGGAAAGCTAGCAATGGTCCATATCAATCTAGTTGGGTCGACCACTGCGGTTGATGCAACCAAACTGAGAGATACAGAGCTAGAACAACTACTGGAAGCGCTAGCAGTTGAAGCAAAGACAAGGAACCAGCACAGACATATGGAACAAGACAACAAGGAAAAAGAACAAGTTAAGTTCCTTAACAAGTGTAGGGACCTGGTCTAGTATGTCATACTAGGACCAATAGAGGTCAACACCGACAAACTGCTAGAATAGCTTATCAACTGTTTGAAAGTGTGGTGTCGGCGCTCCAAGCACAGATTTAAGAAACAAAAGAAGAGCAGAAAGAAGAAACCGTCCAACTATTGATGGCGTAGCACACAGCCTTTTTCGAAGCCTACAAAGTGTTGCAAGATCACATGGAGGAGTCTTTAATCACCGAAGAAGTACTGAGAGACTAGCTTGCTTACTACAGGTAAGTCTATCAACACACTAGACAGACCCGACAAGGGATCCAAGCGCTTGAGAAGAGGAAAACCACTGACGAAGTACTCAAAAGCAAAATTGAGGAACAAATAGTGCTTGAGATAGCTAAACTCCAGAAGCTTGAGCGGAAAGCACATCATTGGGTGCATCAAGCCATTCCCAACTTGGAAAAAGTAGACATCATCTGCCCACAGATGAAACGACTTAGAGAGACAGCAGAAGAAAAGGACCAGTTTATGGGTCCCGACATGGAGAGAATAGCTAAAATCTCCATTCCATAGAAAATGTCAACTTTATCAAGTTTGACTACACTTGCCATCGACATACAGAAAATATTGCAGAGTTGGATGGATTTCCAACATCACCTAGCAGTGACAGCTCCAACAATTGTCGAAGTCTGCATACAGAAAAGACCAACCATCAGACTTCACAGGCCATAAATATCAAGCACAAAATAATGACTACTTAGAAATTTTTGTACCTCCCTATTTCTTCGGGAGGAAGAAACATTTTGTTCATGGGGAAGATGTTGGAGGAGCAAGTCGGTATGCCGACTTGAACGATAGCTGACTTAGTCGATCGGCCGACTAAGTCGGTCACCCAACTAACTAGAGATTAGGTCAGCCATTTAAAAGTCGTGTCGGCTCACCGAACCGACAGGTAGTTATTTTTTAACTATTTTGTAATCATATATATTAGGCTGTTGAGCCAAATGAGAACTCGGTTCAGTTCTTTGTATTGTATGGAACCTCTTATGCTAATATAATTTGTTATTCTATCTATTTGTTCTTGTCTCTTGTCTCTGTTATGTATGTATGTTTTAGTATATGCTATTGGTAACCTTATGTGATCTATGGGATTACAACAATAACTGAGGAATGGCTGACTCAGGTTTCAACTTCCTTCGAACAAGAACATAGAGGAAAATGGTGATTGAAGAGAAGCAGCATGGACTCAATATAGAAATTTTTGTACCTCCCTGTTTCTTCGGGACAAAGAAACATTTTGTTCGTGGGGGAGATGTTGAAGGAGTAAGTCTGTATGCCGACTTGAACGATAGCCGACTAACTAGATATTAGGACAGCCACCTAAAAGTTGTGTCGGTTCACCGAACCGACAGGTAGTTATTTTGTAACTGTTTTGTAATCATATATATTAGGCTGTTGAGCCAGATGAGAACTCGGTTCAGTTCTCTGTATTGTATGGACACTCTTATGCTAATATAATATGTTATTCTATCTATCTGTTCTTATCTCTTGTCTCTGTTATGTATGTATATTTTAGTATGTATTATTGGTAACCTTATGTGATCTGTGAGATTACAATAATAACTGAGGAATGACCAACTCAGGTTTCAACTCCCTTCGAACAAGAGCATAGAGGAAAATGGTGACTGAAGATAAGCAGCATGGACTATTGTGAACTATGAGATTACAACAGTCACCAAGGGGTAGCCCAAGAGTTTTGCTTGTAGTATAAGTATAGGAGAGTTAGATAGTGGGAAGGAATTTTTCCCAGATAGATTTGTGAGAGTATGTTGTAAGAAGAACTATTTCCTTTTGCAATAAAGAAATTACAAGTTTCATGTTGGAGAAAGCTTGGTGGAAGGTTTCAAATGCTGTGCTATGGATTTGTTGAATGTGAACTATTTCGTTTTCAGCTGTTGTCCATTAACTGTGAGATCGTTCTAACTCTTTGAACCTATGTTCTTGTTATGAATGCGCTCTATTTTATTCTATGAAATTTCCACTATGAGTAATTAAGGCTTTTCATAAACAATGAGCTATCTTGTTGTTCATATATCTATTAATGTTCATGTGTTTTGAATTAAATAATAGCTATCTATGATTTTTCTTAATGCATGCGCAGAAATACATTACTCATTGATAAATGATAATCTTGCTCCCTAGGGATAGGTTCGATAGTTAGTTTTAGTTTCTTGCTGTGTGTGATTTAGATGCGAGAGAGTTAAGACGAGAGGTAAGAACCTGCACATCACATTGTGACCACTCCTCGTATTCTCTATCAATCTGCATTCTTAGATAGGCACTTGCATATCATACTTAAATTCAAAAAAATAAAATATACACAGTGGACCGGGCCGTAACCGGTAAAACCTTGTATTTTGTTACTTGACCTACGGTAGCCGGACCGTAAACCGGACGGATTTCCCATACCAAATAGTAACAGGATAGTTGGGAACATTTACTGGGGAGAATCCCTAGATGTTGTTACCTGCGAATTTCCAGGCATCAACATAACTATAAAGAACTTTTATTCTTTTTCAAGCTTTTCAAAATATCTGAAAAAGTCCAAAAAAAAATCAAAAAACCAAAAAGACAGATAGGAAAAGATGTTATCTTTCATAGCAGTCGTGTCGTGTCTCCTTCGAACAGATCACTGTATATCACATCCATTGGTTGGGTTATTAGTTTGACTTTAGGAGTTGTACTCGTTACTCTGAGTTTATATCCACCGACTAGTTAAGCTTTCAGTCCCTATGGAGCCTCTATTGATGCCTCCTGCATCACAGAGATGTCCCAATTTGCATATCGAGTCCATGCTTCTTATCTTCAGTCAGCATTTGCCTCTATGCTCTTGTTCGAAGGAAGTTGAAACCTGAGTCGACCATTCCTCAGTTATTGATGTAATCTCATAGATCACATAAAGTTACCAATAATACATACTAAAACATACATACATAATAGAGATAAGAGACAAGAATAGATAGATAGAATAACATATTATATTAGTATAAGAGGGTCCATACAATACAGAGAACTGAACCGAGTTCTCGTCTAGCTCAATAGAGTAATATATATGATTAAAAAATAGTTACAAAATAACTACCTGTCGGTTCGGTGAACCGATACAACTTTTAGGTGGCCAACCTAATCTCTAGTTAGTCAGCTGACCGACTTAGTCAGCCGATCAACTAATTCAGCTATCATTCAAGTCAGCATACTGACTTGCTCCTCCAACATCTCCCCCACAAACAAAACATTTCTTCATCCTGAAGAAACAGAGAGGTACAAAAATCCTCTATCGAGTCCATGTTGTTTATCTTCAGTCACCATTTGTTGACTAAGTCGGTCAGCCAACTAACTAGAGATTAGGCCGGCCACCTAAAAGTCGTGTCGATTCACCGAACCGACAGGTAATTATTTTATAACTATTTTGTAATTATATATATTAGGTTGTTGAGCCAAATGAGAACTCAGTTCAGTTCTTTGTATTGTATTGACCCTCTTATGCTAATATAATCTGTTATTCTATCTATTTGTTCTTGTCTCTTGTCTCTGTTATGTATGTATTATTGGTAACCTTATGTGATCTGTGAGATTACAACAATAACTGAGGAATGGCCGACTCAGGTTTCAACTTCCTTTGAACAAGAGCATAGAGGCAAATGGTGACTGAAGATAAGTAGCATGGACTCGATATAGAAATTTTTGTACCTCCCTGTTTCTTCGGGACAAAGAAATGTTTTGTTTGTGGGGGAGATGTTGGAGGAGGAAGTTGGTATGCCAAATTGAACGATAGCTAACTTAGTTGATCGACCGACTAAGTCGGTCAATCGACTAACTAGAGATTGGGTCGACCACCTAAAAGTCGTGTCGGTTCACTGAACTGACAGGTAGTTATTTTGTAACTATTTTGTAATCATATATATTACGCTGTTGAGCTAGATGAGAACTCGGTTTAGTTCTCTGTATTGTATGGACCCTCTTACGCTAATATAGTTTGTTATTCTATCTATCTGTTCTTGTCTCTTGTCTCTATTATGTATGTATGTTTTAGTATGTATTATTGGTAACCTTATGTGATCTATGAGATTACAACAATAACCGAGGAATGGCCGACTCAGGTTTCAACTTCCTTCGAACAAGAGCATAGAGGCAAATGGTGATTGAAGATAAGCAGCATGGACTCGATATAGAAATTTTTGTACCTCCCTGTTTCTTCGGGACGAAAAAACGTTTTGTTCGTGGGGGAGATGTTGGAGGAGCAAGTCAGTATGCTGACTTGAACGATAGTCGACTTAGTCGATTGGCCGACTAAGTCGGTCAACCGACTAACTAGAGATTAGGTCGGCCACCTAAAAGTCGTGTCGGTTCACCGAACCGACAGGTAGTTATTTTGTAACTATTTTGTAATCATATATATTAGGCTGTTGAGCCAGATAAGAACTCGGTTTAGTTCTCTGTATTGTATGGATGCTCTTATGCTAATATAATCTGTTATTCTATCTATCTGTTCTTGTCTCTTGTCTCTATTATGTATGTATGTTTTAGTATGTATTATTGGTAACCTTATGTGATCTGTGAGATTGCAACAATAACTGAGGAATGGCCGACTCAGGTTTCAACTTCCTTTGAACAAGAGCATAGAGGCAAATGGTGATTGAAGATAAGCAGCATGGACTGTTGTGATATGTGAGATTACAATAGTCACCAAGGGGCAGCCCAAGAGTTTTGCTTGTAGTATAAGTATAGGAGAGTTAGATAGTGGGAAGGACTTTTTCCCAGATAGATTTGTGAGAGTATGTTGTAAGAAGAACTATTTCCTTTTGCAATAAAGAAATTACAAGTTTCCTGTTGGAGAAAGCTTGGTGGAAGGTTTCAAATGCTGTGCTATGGATTTGTTGAATGTGAACTATTTCGTTTTCAGCTGTTGTCCATTAACTATGAGATCATTCTAACTCTTTGAACCTATGTTCTTGTTATGAATGCGCTCTAGTTTATTCTATGAAATTTTCACTATGAGTAATGAAGGCTTTTCATAAACAATGAGATATCTTGTTGTTCATATATCTATTAATGTTCATGTGTTTTGAATTAAATAACAACTATCTATGTTTTTTCTTAATGCATGCGCAGAAATATATTACTCATTGATAAATGATAATCTTTCTCCCTAGGGATAGGTTAGATAGTTAGTTTTAGTTTCTTGTTGTGTGTGATTTAGATGAGAGAGAGTTAAGACGAGAGGTAAGAACCTGCGCATCACATTGTGACTGCTCCTCGTATTCTCTATTAATCTGCATTCTTAGATAAGCACTTGCATATCATACTTAAATTCAAAAAATTAAAATATACACGGTGGACCGGGCCATAACCAGTAAAACCTTGTATTTTATTGCTTAACCTACGGTAGCTGGACTGTAAATCGGACGGATTCCCCATACCAAACAGTAACAGGCTAGTTGGGAACGTTTACTGGGGAGAATCCCTAGCTGTTGTTACATGCGAATTTCCAGGCATCAAGATAACTATAAAGAACTTTTATTCTTTTTCAAGCTTTTCAAAATATCTGGAAAAGTCCAAAAAAAATAAAAAAACCAAAAAGCTGGACAGGAAAAGATGTTATCTTTCGCAGCAGTCGAGTCGAGTCTCCTTCGAATAGATCACTGTATATAACATCCGTTGGTTGGGTTATTAGTTTGACTTTAGGAGTTGTACTCGTTACTCTGAGTTTATATCCATCAACTGGTTAAGCTTTTAGTCCCTATGGAGCCTCTGTTGATGCCTCCTGCATCACAGAGATTTCCTAATTTGCATATCGAGTCCATGCTGCTTATCTTGAGTCACCATTTGCCTCTATGCTCTTGTTCGAAGGAAGTTGAAACCTGAGTCGGCCATTCCTCAGTTATTGTTGTAATCTCACAGATCACATAAGGTTACCAATAATACATACTAAAACATACATGCATAACAGAGACAAGAGACAAGAACAGATAGATAGAATAACAGATTATATTAGCTTAAGAGGGTCCATACAATACAGAGAACTGAATCGAGTTCTCATCTGGCTTAATAGCCTAATATATATGATTACAAAATAGTTACAAAATAACTACCTGTCGGTTCAGTGAACCGACACGACTTTTAGGTGGCCGACCTAATCTCTAGTTAGTCAGCCGATCGACTAAGTCGGCTATCGTTCAACTCAGCATACCGACTTACTCCTCCAACAGTGACCTTTGGGCTCCCTCCAACCGTTCAAACCCACCCTTTCGTCTCTTTGTGAGTGCTCATGATTTATACAATATGTTACATTTCAGATTAAGTTTTAAAAGCACTTTATAAAAAGGGACCAGCTTGGTAACTGACGGACTTTTCCCAAGCTTGGGCCTCTGCTGCTATCAATTATGCTCAGTAATCCATTGGTCTTTTTGAGATCCTGTTAATCTCATACCTTCACTCTCTTCTTTTTCTTGAGCAACATATATGCTTCTTTATGCTTTAGCTTCTTCTTTCCTTGCTGACTCCCTTTTGCCTTGTCCTTTAGCCATATCTTCTTTGTAGCAATCATCCTATCATGAATATATCAGATTTTTAGACCATTTAGCGTTTAACAAAGTAACACAAACTGTATCAATACATGCATTCTGTAAAATGAACTATAAACAATATTAATGCATGAAAATTTAAGGCAAATGAAATCTTGCAAACTAGGTCTAAAATGCGCTAAATCCACTGTCCAAACTAAAATCACAAGCCCGATAAAACAGGCTCCCTGTCTCAATCCACGCTGCATCTGGACCAATTCAAAATCCTCCAATGAAAGCGTGAATCATAACAAAGTAACCACCAATTTGAAACCCCAAACTACGCTCTTCATCTCAGAGAAAACCGCCATGGAAAAATAGAGTAGAAACATACAAAAAGGCGGAAAAAACCCTCACCGGCGGGAAAAACACTCAGCATCGGGCAGAAACCTCCTAATCGGTGAACGGAACAACCATATGTCGGATGGTTAGTTCACTAAGCCACCGCAACAGTGGAAACCATATAGACTAAGGGTTCTGGGGCAAAATAAAATGTTGATGAAATAAAGCACTAAAAGCTGTCGTCCATGCATCAGAGATCAGAACCACTAATCATAGGTGAGATAGTTTACTAGAAAACCGCAACGGTGGAAAGTGGATAGACATTGGGTTCCGCAATAACAAAAAACATCGGTGATCGAAAACTTTGAGGACTATGTATCAGCTACCAAAGTCTCAATGCTACCACCATGTCGGCAATGCAAAGGACTAGCCTCCCCGATCGATCATCAACTATTTCGATAGCGAAAACAAAACACCGCAAAGTAAAAGTTGATCAATAAAACCAAGGCATCGATGAAAATCGGAGCTATCCATCGGAATGTTCACCATCTTCCCTCCGAAATGGCGACGACTTAGAAGACTAAAACTCTGACTACTGATAAAATAAAATTGCTGGCAGTCCACAAAGGAAAATTGAAATAAAGTGCATTGACGAAAAAAAGTCATCGAAAACGTTAAGTGCTCGAAAGACTTTTAAAGTTGTGCAGTGGTAAAATTAGTTCGTTTCATCTCCAAAATAGTGGCAGCAATAGATAACTAAAACCCCAACTCAAACATCAACAAGCCTCTGACAACGATAAAACCAAACCACTCAAAAATTAAAAAAAATGTTAAGTTCCACAGTCAAAAGCATTGGCAGTTTTAGATCATTCTACTTCCGAAATGAATGAAAATAGTTGACCTCAATTTAACCTCAAAAATCCAAATTTGTAGCAGAGGAAAAATAGAGTTCAGCAACCCAAACACTCCCAGGCAAGATAAAATTAAAAGGAAGGTCCAAAATAAAAGAAATTTGGGAAAATAGTTGCAGCTACAACAATTGGCGACTACCTGGTGAACCCAGATCTTTGGACAAATTCTTCCTTAAGTAAAAGACCGTTTGACAATAAAACCAACATGTTGAATTCTTCTAGATGTATGTATTCCCGAAATGGAAAATGTATGTACTTTTAATCATTGATGATAGTCCAATTTAGGAAAATGGAAACCAAGATTTCAAAGTCAAGATAACTCTTTTGAGGCCAGGAATATGAGTTTCATTTTTTACCTCTGTCTTTGGGTAGCTTCCAACTTGGACACCACATGATTGTAACATATGGTAAACAAAAATATTCATTTGTTCCTCATTCCCATGCCATTTTGCACTTTTTGTGCTTTTGGACTTTTGTCCTTTTTGAGTCCTCCTGCATGCCTTTCTTTCTGAATTTTTTATTCAGGCTCCTCTATCCATAGTGTCCTTTTGTGTGAGAGATGTATTTAATTTTCAGCTCACGGACGGAGAAGAACTTTGGCAATTTTGTACTTATATGGTTCAGTACTTTGTTTTGATACACATTGCTTTCTTAGGAGATTTTTTTACTCTTATTTTCCCTTTTGGCTTTTAATTCTTGGCATGAGATCATTTATATATAATATACTGTTTACCCTGCTTCCTTTCCATGGGTATTTTGTTGTCACCCCTAAGACATTTTTAAATGTGAGATGGATGGAGCCTTGAAATAGTAATCCAGACCTTTTGATCCTGATTTATTTTACAAGGATTAAGTAGGACTTCAATGTGTTCATAGCCATTTAGAAAAACTGCTAAACTAGAAGGAATTCTTTCAGATAAATCAATAATACACAATCTTATAATCAAGGATTTTAGTTAACCCAAAATTCTGATGCTCTCCATGCAACCAAAAGTTTGCCTCTTTTATTGAAATCAATCAAAATCTAACTAAAAAAAAACATAAATAAAATAAATAAAAAATAAACAACCAATTCAGTTTATTTATGTATAAGATAATCAAGATTAAAAATCAAGAAAAAATAAAGTTTGAGAACTAAACCACAAACTGGTATGTTCTCTGCCCACCCTTGTAAATCTGGCAACTTGTAAGTTGAGGGTCTAGGCTTGACTGCAAATTGAAAAAAGGCCTACCCATTATCTAATTCTACTGGTCTTGAATTAAAAACTACATCTACTATTTTACAATCAATCTCATCAGCCCATGAAAATCGAAGGAGATTGGGTTGGGTGTCTGGTGTACTGCTAGCTTCTTCCGCTTGGTAGTTTCTCGGTTCTAGCTCAATTAGATAATTCACCAACACATAATTCACCGGTTCATTTTTTTCTTCCAATTGAGTAATATTGTGCTTCATGTGGGGCTCTCTTAATATTTTTATCTGATTTGGACTTCCCTTATGCGGCAACCACAGATGTGACCAATCTTATGCGAAATACCCATTTAGCCTTGCTGACCAGTCTTGATTCAAAACAAGTCCATAAACATCAGGTATGTCTGCTACTACAATATTAATGTACTGACATATATTTTCATTAGCAGATAAGCAAATCAGAACATCTTCCATTTCCTCGACTACTTTAACATTGGTCATGTCTAGCTGAGTAACCTACCAGGTAGTTGGTTTAGGTTGTTCGTTGATCTTCTTGCAAACTGAAAGTGGCATAACATTGACTGCTGACCCTGATTCTACTAAACAATTGTGCACATTATGGTTTAAAATCTCAAAAGTCAAAAGGAATGGTGGGGTTTTAAACCTAGCCTTACCTCCCACACTTGCTTCAACAATTTCTTCTGCAGGTTGGTTGTTAGTGGGAAGCTCTTCCTCTGGTACTTCAAATGATTTTAACAATTTTTCTTTCTGTTGAGGTACATTACACATTTCAAATAACAAAATATTTTCCTTAGCCCTTTTAATGTCCTTAACAATATCGTACCCCATCTCAGGTGCTTTGAGATTTTCTTTGACATTATCAACCTTGTCTTCAATAGGCTTAGCTGGCATGTTGACTTGTTTTGGATCTTGACTGGTAATAGTAAATTCAGGTATTTTATCATTTGTGTTGTTCTTCTGAATTTTCTTTACATTCTCTTGAAGTTTCTTAATTTTCGGAAGTATTGAATTATCTTTATTTAACAAACCTTGACTTCTGGTTGTCACATTTGTTTCTGATGTCTCTTCACGTTTCAAAGAACCTTCCTCTTCTATATCAAAAAGTGAGACACAGTCCCATAAAACCAGAGCATCATCCTCTTGTTTTTCTGTGGATTTATTACCCTTTTCTTCCTCATCATCAGCTTCTGTTAGTTTAGAGTCCAATAGCTGATTCATTACTAATGTCATCGAATTGATCCATTGAGGGCAATTTTTTTTCAGACGGAGGCTGCTGATGAAAGGTGCAAAAATTATCCATCCCTATCTCAGTTAAATTCATTGATGCAAGACTGTGTGGAGGAGGTTTAGATTGATTGTTATCTTCTCTCCTTTTATAGTAATGCTTGTATGCTTGATGAGCCTCCTTTTCTTTTTCCAAATCTATCACTTTGTTAGATAGCTTTTGCATCATTTTCAACATTCCTTCAAAGTCATGTGATTTCTCATCCTTAGGCTTAGTCAACAAGAAAGATTTTTTACCAAAAGTTTTTCCTCCCGACTGCTCAGAATAATCTTCTATGCTCTCTTTTTCAGCTTCTACTCTCTCAGCTTCTTCATAAGTTTTTGACAATGTAGGTTTGACCGACATCTTGGCAAACATGCCCAATTCAGGCCCTAGAGATGAAGTATAGTATTCACTCAGAACTTTATCAGATGGTTTATCAGTTGCAAAAAAATTCTTTAGATAAGCAGCAAACCTTTGAGTGAAACTATGCACTTTTTTCTTTCTTTCTTTCTTTAAAGTGCATAACCCTTTCATTAGAGCTGCATGAGTTTCTTGGACTGCATATTTACTTCTAAATATTCTTTCAAATGTATCCCAGTATGTGATTGAGTTTGCAGGCAGGGAAAAATACCATGAGGCTACTGCTCCTTTTAGGGTATGAGGGAGTAATCTGTAGACTACATCTTCATGTTCTTCAGCCCATAGTCCTTCTATAGCCAAGTAAAAGATTTGCAAATGATCATCTACCAGAATATTTTCACTTGGGTCAAACTTAGGCAACATTTTCTCAAAATCCTGAGGTAAGTCATGCAAAGGAGGTGCTAGGTTTAATGGTGATCTATCCCTCCAAGCAGGTGGTGGATTTGGTGGGTTAGGTGGCTGATTTGCGTTTACATCTGCCATGATTTTAAGTGGAGAGTGAGGTGGTGAATGAACAGGGGTATGAACAGGTGAACAATAAGGTGTATCTCGGTCCAACTGATTCAGAGGTTGAACAACTTCCTGTAAGGCTGTTTCTACCAGTTCTTCAAAATATTCAACCAACACTGCGTCTTCCAATATAGGACGATCTTTCTTTCGATATTCTCTTCTGGGTAAGGCAGGGATAATCAGTAATCATCCAATCTTCTTCGTATAAGCCCTACTAAATCTTCTCAAATCGTCAACTACTTTGTTATCAACAGAATACAGATGCTCTTTACCTTTTTCTTCTGGAATTTGATTGGGAAACAAACTGCTTTCAGAACTGTCACCAGTGGAATAATCTCGAGAAAATGGGTTTCCTCGGCCAGCCATGCACTAGAGACCCTCCTTCTAGTGCCAAAAACTGTTGATGCCTGGAAATTCGCAGGTAACAACAGCTAGGGATTCTCCCCAGTAAACGTTCCCAACTAGCCTGTTACTGTTTGGTATGGGGAATTTGTCTGGTTTACGGTTCGGCTACCGTAGGTCAAGTAACAAAATACAAGGTTTTATCGGTTACGACCTGATCCACCATGTATATTTTAGTTTTTTGAATTTAAGTATGATATGCAAGTGCCTATCTAAGAATGCAGATTGATAGAGAATACGAGGAGTGGTCACAATGTGATGAGCAGGTTCTTACCTCTCATCTTAACTCTCTCGCATCTAAATCACACACAACAAGAAACTAAAACTAACTATATAACCTATCCCTAAGGAGCAAGATTATCATTTATCAATGAGTAATGTATTTATGTGCATGCATTAAGAAAAATCATAGATAGCTATTATTTAATTCAAAACACATGAACATTAATAGATATATGAACAACAATACAGCTCATTGTTTATGAAAATCCTTCATTACTCATAGTGGAAATTTCATAGAATAAGCTAGAGCGCATTCATAACAAGAACATAGGTTCAAAGAGTTAGAACAATCTTACAGTTAATGGACAACATCTGAAAACGAAATAGTTCACATTCAACAAATCTATAGGACAACATTTGAAACCTTCCACCAAGCTTTCTCCAACAGGAAACTTGTAATTTCTTTATTGCAAAAGGAAATAGTTCTTCTTAAAACATACTCTCACAAATCTATCTAGGAAAAAGTCCTTCCCACTATCTAACTCTCCTATACTTATACTACAAGCAAAACTCTTGGGGTTTGGTGACCTTTGGGCTCCTTCCAACCGTTCAAACCCATCCTTTTGTCTCTTTGTGAGTGCCCATGATTTGTACAATACGTTACATTTCAGATTAAGTTTTAAAAGCACTTTATAAAAAGGGACCAGCTTGGTAGCTGACGAACTTTTCCCAAGCCTGTGCCTCTGCTGCTATCGATTCTGCTCAGTAATCCGTTGGTATTTTTGAGATCCTGTTAATCTCAGACCTTCACTCTCTTCTTTTTCTTGAGCAACATCTCTGCTTCTTTATGCTTCAGCTTCTTCTTTCCTTGCTGCCTCCCTTCTACCTTATCCTTTATCCATATCTTCTTTGTAGCAATCATCCTGTATATGAACATATCAGATTTTTAGACCATTTAGCGTTTAACAAAGTAACACAAACTGTATCAATACATGCATTCTGTAAAATGAACTATAAAAAATATTAATGCATGAAAAGATAAGGAAAAGGAATGTGGAAATTGAACCAGGTGTAGATTAATTTTACTCACAACAATTAACAATTGATCATGCAAAATCACTCACAAAGAGACTGAAAATTGGAGCTGAACACTAAACTGTATTAAATCAGTGTACAATAGCCAACCCTGTAATAACATAGGTTGCTAAATAAATAACATAAATCAGGGATTCGAATGCATGAGGAGCAATTCGAATCTAGCATAAAGCAGGCTTACTAAAAATAAGCAAATCCCCCATAGGTGTAAAAAGATGATCCCAAATCTGTCATGGAGCTCACGAATTGGAAAAAAGGCTTAGGCAAGCTAAAGAGTGGTGGAATGGCAGCTCATACATGCTTTTGCATGGAGAAAAGAGAGGAAGATGTCTAGGACAAAAAACTAGTCAACCTCACCTAGTCTAGCTTTTCTATTTGCCTTAAAACACTTGAAAAGCAGGGAATAAAGCAGAAAAAGAAGAAGGGCACCTAGGAGGCCAGGAATAAAGCAGATTTGATTCCTTGGGATTTCCCATGCACTACATGAGTCAAATGAGGCAAGTTTGACCACTATGGATAGGTAAAAGACAACTTGCACAAGGTGGGAAACATGAACTAGGCTGATAAGACAGAAATAATTAAATTAATGTCTAAATGGGTAAACTATGGGTTGATTATTCTAACACCCCCCCTTAAGCCTGAATTATGAGTAATATATCAGAAAATTATAGGGCCTAGCAACAAGGCTTAGTCACCCTTTACATACTGCATGTCCATTTAAACAAGGAAAGAGGCAAAACCAACTTGGGAAAATCCTCCCTTAAACATGGACTGTAAAAAAAGATTGTAGAATCTTGTCTCCACTCATGCTTTTACAGCATGATCAGCAATCCCCAGTAGTGATTTGAGATTGCTGAAGGTATTCTCACAAAATGCTTTGGTGAATATATCAGCTACTTGTTCTGAAGATGAACAGAAGAGTAGGTGAATGGTGCCATCATGCACAAGCTCTCTGATGTAGTGCATATGGAACTCAATGTGTCTGGTTCTTTGCTTCTGAACTGGATCTTTACAGATTCAAATGGTACTCTTGTTATCACAATAGATGGTAGTTGAGTACTCTGGTTCGAATCCACACTCTCCAAGTAAACCCTACAACCATAAACATTTAGTTGCTGCATTAACAACTCCTCTGTACTCTGCTTCTGTAGATGAGAGTGCAATGGCACTCTGTTTCTTGCTTGACCAGCTGATTGGCCCTGCTGCAAGCATGAACACATATCCTGAAGTGGACTTTCTATCTGTGCTATCAACTGCCCAATCACTGTCAGTAAATCCAATCAACTCAAGATCAGATTTTGCTTTATACAAGATCCCATGTGTCCTTGTTCCCTGAACAAAGTTAAGGATCCTTTTGGCTGCTTTCCAATGGATCTCTTGAGGCTGATCCATGAATCTAGAAGCCACACTTACTGCATAACAAATATTAGGTCTAGTATGTTTCAGATACAACAAACATTCAATCAATTTCCTATACAGTGTATTGTTTACCATCGGTGAAGAATCAGCTTCTTCCAACTTCACTCCTGAAAGGAAAGGAGTTTTGCTTGCTTTGCAATCCTTCATTCTGAATTTGTTCAGAAAGTCCAAGGCATATTTGGACTGGTGCACCTTGATTCCAGCTTTGGTTTGAGAGATCTCAAGTCCCAAAAATTGACTTAAGAGCCCCAAATCTGTCATGGAGAAGGCTTGGTTCATAGCTCCTTTTAAGGAAGCAATCTCAGCCTGTGAGCTTCCTGTAATGAGGAGGTCATCAACATATAACACAATGATCATTAATGAACCATTAACTAACTTCAAATAGACATTTGGATCTGATTTGCACCGAACAAAATTCAGTGATAGCAAGAAGCTATCGATCTTGGCATACCAAGCCCTGGGGGCTTGCTTTAGCCCATACAATGACTTTATAAACCTGCACACAAGAGAAGGGTTAGTAGAAAAAACTTGAGGCTGCTGCATATATATCTCCTCAGTGAGATCTCCATTCAGGAAGGCACATTTTACATCCATGTGATGTACCTCCCATTGCCTTGAGGCTGCAATGGCTAAGGCTAGCCTGATGGAATCCATTTTTGCCACTGGGGAAAAAGTCTCATTGTAATCTATGCCATGAACCTGTGAGTAACCCTTGGCTACCAATATGGCCTTGTACTTCAGTGGTGAACCATCAGCAGCAAATTTGGTCTTATAGACCCACTTACACTGTACTAGTTTTCTCCCTGGGGGAAGATCCACTAGCTCCCATGTGTTGCTCTTCTGGAGTGAGCTGAACTCCTCCTTCATGGTTGTTTGCCATCTTGTATCTCCTGCTAATTCTTCATATGTTTGAGGATCATACTCCACCATCAAATATCATTTTTCAGCAAACATAGGATCCTTCATGCACAGACAACTCTCAAATTGAGATATAGTCCTCCTTGGGTCATCGGGATCCCCAGCTAGCTCACCTGCTGCATGTAGTGTCTTGGCTTCCCATTTTGTCCTTGTGGGGCTGTTAGGGTCTGCAATAAACTCATATCCATCAGACAAATCAGAATCAGCATGTTCAACAAACTCTTTACTTACTTCTTGAGGTTCAGGTGGTGAAGAGGCTTCACCAACTTCCACTGTTGCAAGGGGTTCTTCTTCAAACTGAACACACCTTTCAATGAAGGCTTTGTTTGTGCTCAAATTTATCAAGTTGTACCCTTTTGAATCTTTAGAGTATCCAACAAAAAGACACTCTTGGCTTTGGGGCTGCAAAGCCTTCCTCTTCTCTGTCGGGATTCTAGCCCAAGCCTTTGAGCCAAAAATCCTGAAATGGGTAACATCTGGCTTGTTCCCACTCCATGCTTCAAAGGGAGTCATGCCATCAAGATGTTTGTGAGGCACCCTATTATGAATATAGGTTGCACAATCGATAGCTTCGGCCCAGTACTTTGGTGGCAAAGTTTTGGCCTCCATCATGCATGTTGCCATCTCCTTCAATGATCTATTCTTCCTCTCAGCAACAACATTTTGCTGTGGTGTGTAAGGGATAGAATGCTGCATCTGAATACCTGCATCTACACAATAATTAATAAAATCAGACTTGACATACTCACCACCATTGTCAGATCTGAGGGCCTTGAGTTTCCTTCCACATTGGTTTTCAACCAAAGCCTTAAAGACTTTGAATAGGCCCAAAACTTCAGACTTGTGTTTCAGGAAGTGAACCCAACAATACCTGGAAAAGTCATCAATAAAATTCAATGCATATTTGGCTTGACTCATGGACATATGAGGGAATGGTCCAGCAACATCACGGTGGATCAGCTCGAGGGGTGCAGAGGTTCTCTCATGACTAGCTCTCTCAAATTTGTGTTCTGGGTGTTTTCCTAGGATACAGCCTTGGCAGACTCCTTTGGAAAATTTTATCTTGGGAAACCCTATGACCATCTCTTTTTCACTAAGATGTGATAGATATTTGTAGTTTAGGTGGCCAAATATTTCATGCCAAAGCTTGCTTGCTTCATTAGCATGAATCAGAAGAGCGGAGGGGTTTGAGTAAGGTAGGAAGAGTGAGAACATGTATACCTTTTGAGCATGATTCACAACTCCTTTTGCAATGACTCTACCAGTTGAAATCTCTGTGATCTCAACTTCATCGAGGGAGAATATGACCTTCTTCGGAGACCCAGTGTGGGTCATCTGGTACACTGACAGGAGGTTGGAGGTGAGACCAGGCACATACAACACATTGCTAAACTTACCATGATCAAGATCTATCCTTCCTTTGCCTTTACTTTCAGTGAGAGAGTCATCTCCCAGTACAATAGATGGTCCTTTCGACATATCTAGTGAGGAGAAGGCCTCCTTAGTCGAAACCATGTGTCTTGAAGCTCCATAATCAATGATAAAACTGGGTGAGCTTGATGTGCCAGCAACTAGAGCATGAACTCTCTCTCTGTCATCTGAACTTGATCCTCCTTCTCTCTTCTTTGAGCTTTCTGGAAGGGATATGCCATTATTCTCCAGGAGTTGGGTTAGCATGTCTATCTACTTTTTCATACAAGAGCTTTCAGAGTGATTGCCCTTATTGTAGTATGCACACTTGTTCATTTCACCTTTGTTTTTCTTCTTTTGGTAGTTCTTCTTGGGACCTTGTGGATCCTCCGGAGACTGTTTCTTGTCTCTCTTTTGCTCAGGTGGTTTTTTAGCTTTCTTTTTGCTTTTTGAATCCACCTTCAAATCTCCAGCAATCAAAGATTGATCTTTGGATGGTTTGATGGTGCCCATCATCACCAGCTTGTCTTGTTCTTGTGTGAGAGATTCCATGAAATCTACAAGGCTAGGCATCTTCCAGGTTCGAGCTGTCAGTTTTGTGGCATAGAAGGTTGAAACAAACACTGAATAATCAGGGCCCAGCTTCAAGAGGATGGCCAGTACGAGCTGATGATATTTATTTTCGATACCACAGTGTTTCAGCTGCAAAACTAGTGCTTTGAACTTGGAGAAATATAGCTGCAGGGATTCAAAGCTCGTTGGACTCAGAGAAATCAGATCATTTTCAATTTGATGTCCCCTCATATCATCTGTCTTTCCAAAAATATCAGCAAGCTTCTCCCATACTTCATTCGGTGATGTCAATCCATCGAGATGGAAAAGGAGGTCTCTGGAAATACTCAGACACAGGAGGCCATAAGCCTCATCCCTCTTGTTGTGCCATTTTATCTTCTCTGTAGCTGCATTGGGCTCTGCTTCTATTGCCATAGTCACCTTGTAGAGGCCTTTCGCTCTCAACAGTATCTCCATCTCTGCTTTCCATTCAAAGAAATTGAAGGGAGTCAAGATATTTTTCTGTGATTGATCCATAGCTTAGAAAATCTATCCCGGCTGTCAGTAGAAGGCTCCCAGTCACTGATGTCGAACCTGCAAAAATTTTTTTGAAGGAGAGAAACAACCTACAATGGCTCTGATACCATGTGGAAATTGAACCAGGTGATAGATTAATTTTACTCACAACAATTAACAATTGATCATGCAAAATCACTCACAAAGACACTGAAAATTGGAGTTGAACACTAAACTGTATTAAATCAGTGTACAATAGCCAACCCTGTAATAACATAGGTTGCTGAATAAATAACATACATCAGGGATTTGAATGCATGAGGAGCAATTCGAATCTAGCATAAAGCAGGCTTACTAAAAATAAGCAAATCCCCCATAGGTGTAAAAAGCTGATCCCAAATCTGTCATGGAGCTCACGAATTGGAAAAAAGGATTAGGCAAGCTAAAGAGTGGTGGAATGGCAGCTCATACATGCTTTTGCATGGAGAAAAGAGAGGAGGATGTGTAGGACAAAAAACTAGTCAACCTCACCTAGTCTAGATTTTCTATTTGCCTTAAAACACTGAAAAAGCAGGGAATAAAGCAGAAAAAGCAGAAGGGCACCTAGGAGGACAGGAATAAAGCAGATTTGATTCCTTGGGCTTTCCCATGTGCTACATGAGTCAAATGAGGCAAGTTTGACCACTATGGATAGGTAAAAGACAACTTGCACAAGGTGGGACACATGAACTAGGCTGATAAGACAGAAATAATTAAATTAATGTATAAATGGGTAAACTATGGGTTGATTATTCTAACAAGGAAATTCTGCAAACTGGGTCTGAAATCTGCTAAATCCGTTGTCCAAACTAAAATCACAAGCCTGATAAAACAGGCTCCCTGTCTCAATCCATGCCGCATCTGGACCAATTCGAAATCCTCCAATGAAAGCATGAATCACAACAAAGTAACTGCCAATCCAAAACCCTAAACTGTGCTCTTCATCTCAGAGAAAATCGCCCTGGAAAAATAGAGTAGAAACACACAAGAAGGCGGAAAAAACCCTCACCGGCGGGAAAAACACTCAGCATCGGGCGGAAACCTCCTCATCGGTGAACGGAACAACTATATGTTGGATGGTTAGTTCACTAAGCCACCGCAATGATGGAAACCATATAGACTAAGGGTTCTGAGGAAAAATAAAACATCGGTGAAATAAAGCGCTAAAAGCTGCCATCCATGCATCGGAGATCGAAACCACTAATCATCAACGAGATAGTTTACTAGAAAACCGCAACAGCGAAAAGTGGACAGAAAACGGGTTCCGCAATAAAAAAAAACATCAGCGATCGAAAACTTTGAGGACTATGTATCAGTGACCAAAGGCTCAATGCCATCACCGTGTCGGCAACGCAAAGGAATAGCCTCCCCGATCAATCGTCAACTATTCTGATAGCGAAAAAAAAACACCACAAAGTAAAAGTTGGTCAATAAAACCAAAAGCATCAATGAAAATTGGAGCTATCCATTGGAACATTTGCCATCTGCCCTCCGAAACGACGATGACTTAGAAGACTAAAACTCCAACTACTGATAAAATAAAATCGTCGCAGTCCACAAAAGAAAATTGAAATAAATTACATCGACAAAAATAAGAACTGTCCATCAGCGACATAGAGAACTAATGCCCTAATTCGTTGCTCAAATGACTTTCGACAGTGATCAGGAAAAACAAAATCATCGAAACAGGGAAAAAATCATTGAAAACGTTAAGTGCTTGAAAGACTTTTAAAGTTGTGCAGCGGTAAAATTAGTTCATTTCATCTTTGAAACATCGGCGACACAGAGAACTAAAACCCCGACTCAAACATCAACAAACCTCCGATAGCGATAAAACCAAACCACTTGAAATTCAAAAAAATGTTAAGTTCCACAGTCAAAAGCATTGGCAGTTTTAGATTATTCTACTTCTGAAATGAATGAAAATAGTTGACGTCAATTCAACCTCAAAAATCCAAATTTGTAGCAGAGGAAAAACAGAGTTCAACAACCCAAACACTCCCAGGCAAGATAAAATTAAAAGGAGGGTCCAAAATAAAAAAAATTGGGAAAATAGTTGCAGCTGCAACAAGTTACAAATGCAGGAGGAGACGAGTGTCAGAGGTCAAACAAGCTAGTTCCAAGCAGCGAAACATACCTATTCTCAATGCAAGAAAACATGTGTAGGATAACGACACTCAGGGGAATGTCCACTCTGGGTAAAAAATGGGGTATCAAGCTGCAAAAGATATGAAAAAAGGCTCTACCTAACTAGACATGAGACAATCTTAGGTTATATGGCTGATAATTAAAGTTAGGGAAGTCAGCGTAAGGCTCAATAAGGCAAGCAAATATCATGATAATGCAATTACAACTTGACATATACAAGGGGAGTCCAGGGGGAAAGGGCCAGCATAAAGTTCAAGAGGAGTATGAATCTCTTGCTCAAAGTCACGGCGATACTATACAAAGGACTCCCACACCCTAAAGAAGAAATGGTGGCATGGGCACCAAATGCAAAATAGGATCTAACTAGGGTACCCATATATGGGAAAGCTCTACCATTCACAACATGTCACTTCTAAAAGTAGCAAGAAGGTTTCGTGACAAGATAGAATGGGTCTGTACCTAGGGTTAAGATGAAATCGTCATAAGGTTATGCAAAGTGCAAATGGATGTGAAACCTAACCTAAATGCCAGATTAGACATAATACTCGAAATATGCACGAACGGGTCAAAGCCACGATCAAACCGCACTCAAAACGGGCTTCTACAACATCAGTTAGTTCAAACAGTCCAAAATGGTCAGAAATGGTAAAAAACTATAGAAAGTGGGTAAAACTTTCAAATTTTTTCTATAAATAGTAAAAAATTTAAAAATTTTCATACCATTTCTATTTTTACCTAGGATAGTGTATTTGAGCTCAGAACTTTAGAAGCGAATTCTGGGAGCATCGTCCGACGGAATCCCTCCCCATTTGATCCAGGTAGATTCCCTTGCCTCTCTCTTGCATGATATAATTTCTTTTAAATTCCATGGTCAAATTAATTTTTTGGGCCATCCCAACTTAGGAGTTTCGGCCCACACGGAAATTGGGCTTTTTCTGCATATAGGGCTCACCATACGCAAAAAATGCCCCGAAACCCGTGTACATACGCAGCTGTTTTGAAAACAATCGCGTATAGGGATGCGAACAAGGATTTAATAGGCAAATAATGATCAAAAACTTGGTTTTTTGTTCCGAATGGTACTAGAGTGGCGAGAGAGAGAACATGGTGATGTTGAGGAAGCTGTTCAAGCTAATCTCATGGCTCAACAAGCATTACGGGCATGTGGCTTATACAAGTTTTGGTGTCTTGGCAGCTTGAGTGCCAAACCAAGACTACTCCAGCTGCTAGTAGATTATTGGAATCCAGAGTCTGAAACATTTTAGATAGATGGGATGTCTCTCAGCATTGAGGTTGAGGACATATATTTCATCACAAGTTTGTCCTGATGAGGAGAGCTAGTGAACCTCCGATCCCATGGGCCAGGTGGCAGATTTACCATAGATGAGTACATAGCTGTGTATTGTCTTTTAGATACTGACAAGGTTGGGAATCAAATCCCGACAAACTCTATTCAGATTCTAGGGCTAAAACCCATACTTTTGGCCTGAGGCAGGATTGTAGGTTTGGCTTCACTCCACTAGGCCTCACGGCCAATGATGTTCTATGCGGTAGAGTGTATGCGACTTACATTATATGACTGGAGTACTACGCTGCTAAGTAACATGAAACAATAGTTTAGTGACTGCAAGATGGGACAGGTGCAGAAATTTGGGTTTGGCAGTATACTGAGCACATTCTTCTTTGAGCAGGTGCTAGGGCTAGGCCCTAGGGTAGACATTGCTCCACATGGAGTTTGGGATCTAGCTCAATGATGCTATGCTAACGTCATGCGTAGACTAGGAGGTGGCAGGGTGGCTAACCCCTACCTAGGAGAGTTCTTTCCATGGTGGCGGAGACAACTTAGCACCATAGATGACTATCCCTATGTAGGGATTGACTTTCACGGTGATCCAGACATGCCCCTACCTCTAGGAGCTGCTTATGGAGACATAGGTAAAGAATCCCAAACCCACTTTGAATTATTAATTTTTTTTTATGTTTTTTGATATATGAAATCAAAAGACATGTTTTTGGTGTGACGACACATAGTGACAATCTGTCATGTATATGCAGATGTAGGACCACGATGGCCATATGGCTTTCCTCGTCATCGACGGAGGGGAATAGGTGATGAGATTATGGGTGCGGATGCGGAGTGAAAGCTCCAAATCATTCACACAAACTTTGTTCAATTGACACATAGAGTACCCATGGCGCAAGTCGAGGACTTGCTTGAGGCCATGCAGCGCTAGGTGGTTGGAGTACCATGAGTATGGGTTCGAGTGTTTTGTCAGCTAGCTAGAGCCGTAGTGTGCTATCATGATCAACACCCTCCTCCACCTCAGGCTTAGAGAACTGTGTGTATAAATTTTTTTATGACCGTGTAGTATATTTTGGTGGCTCAGAAGCCCCAATTTTGTATATGACACTTATGTATTATGACATCACGTTTTGAACTTACTGAATTTTTTTTTTATGATGATCAATTTTTATTTTATTTACATGTGTTTAAAATGTGTTTGTGATATGCTTATGGTCTGTGAAACAAATGCCAATCTAACACATCATTAGCATATGAGTCAGCAACTTGACTAAAAATTCTTGGAACATGAAAGTATGTTATACTCTCAAATTGTCATTCTAGCAATCTAACAAGTAAGAATATTTGTAATAATGTCAGATCCCTAATACGATACAAGCCATTAGGTTGTGAAACCACTAACTGTGAATCAAGATGTACCTCAAGAGAATGGACACCATGCAAAATGGCATCACGCAATAACTCAATAACGACACTATATTCAGCAAAATTGTTTGACGAAGGCCGTAAACATATGCCTCCTGAAGACAATACTTGACCCGTAGGAGTATAGATCACCCAAGAAGCCCAAGCTGAGTTTTGAGTGTGGCGGCTAGCACCATCAATGAATCCTATGTAAACGGAAGACTCCATCGACATCTTCCATAACAAAAGAAATCTAATCAACAAACTCGATCACCATAAGAAAATGTAACTATGAAATGCAAAATTGTACAATAATATACAAAAATCAGCCCTGGCTGAAGATCATGCATAGTATTTTTTGAGATAGAGCCCATTTCTAGGCTCTGCCAAGGCTGTCCCTTCATAATGAACCAACTCATAGGTGCCTTTCTCTAAGACACGTTTAACCATGTAAGGACCATGCCACATGGGATTAAACTTTCCTGCCCCTAAGGGTTCCTTAGCTTGATCCCACAAAAGGACCAAGTTACCTTCACTAAACCTCCTAGGATAGACAAACTTATCATACTGGACCTTAACGTGACGCTTGTTAACCTCTAGAGCCACTAAGGCATCTCGGCACTGCTCATCAAGCTGCTCTAAGTGTACCAAATGCTCTTCCAATGTGGAAGTGTCTGGTAAAAGCTCCACAACTAGCTTCAGAGAAGCGATTTCACATTCAACCTGTAATACTGACTCCACCCCATGCACATGATAATAGGGAGAAAAATCGATGGCAGCCTTAACCACAGTTCTATAGGCCCACAAAGAAGAATACAACATGATATGCCAATTATTCTTGCTTTGTGTGATGGTTCATTGGAGAATAGAATTAAGTGACTTGTTCACTGCTTCAACCTGTCCATTCGCTTGAGGGTAATAAGAAGAGGAGTGCTCTTGCTTATACCCTAACTTGGAAGCCAACTCTTCCATCATTTTGTTCTGAAAGTGCCTACCATGGTTAGTGACAAGCTCTTTCAAAATGCCAAACCAGGTGATAATCTGGTTAAATACAAAATGTGCGGCTGTCTCACCGTCGGATTTAACTGTAGGCATACCCTCTACCCATTTTGTGAAGTAATCAACAACCACAATAATATGATGGTGCCCCCCAGCCGAAGCTGGGTTGCAATCCATAAAATCAAGCCCCCACTTGGTGAAGGGATCGTTCGTGACAATAGGATGCAAAGGGGCAGGATGCGAGCGCATATTACGTGTAAACACCTGGCAAGGGTGGCACTTCTTGACCACATTAACACAATCCTTAAAGATAGATGACAAAAAATAACCCGCTCTTAAGATTTTTTGGGCTGAAGAAAGCCCAAATAAATGACCACCACACTCCCCTCCATGGAAATAATTAAGCATGACCTCATCCTCATCATGAGTTAAACAACGACGTAAAATGGAATCCACCCCACGGTGGTACAAAGTATCATCCACTATGAGGTAGTTCTTCACTACGTGACGTAGTCGTCGTCGTTCATCCCGTGAGAGGTGAGTGGGGACCTTCAATGTTTGCAAATACACAATGATATCTCTGTACCAAGGGTCCACAGTTGAGATGAGGAATATATGATCATCGACAAAAGAATCGTCATAAACCTCCTCTTCCTCCAAATTTGGGAAATCTGATATGACCTCAGCAAAGATTAATGATTTCTTTGATTTTGTTGAAACGAACTCGAGATCAAACTCTTGCAAAATCACAATCCACTTATTGTATTTTCCCCCAATCATCCTTCTAGTGAGGATGAACTGAAATGGATTGATGTGAGCTACGACCAAATTTTGGCGAAGGAGAATGTAATGTCTCAAACGCTGAACCGCATGAACGGTGGTTAAGGCTAGCTTCTCCACATGGGAATCGTGAAGTTTTGCATCAATAAGGTTTCAGATAAAATAATATATGACATGTTCATGGATCTCCTCATCCTCTTGAACCAATACCATACCAATCGTCTCTTGAGACGCAGCCACATAAATCAAGAAATCACGGCTATAGTTTGGTGGACTAAGCACGGGGGCCATTGCTAAGGCTTGATTAAGAGCATTGAAAGACTCTTGGGCTCACTCATCCCAGTAAAAGGGGTGTCTTTCTTCAACAGATGCATGAAGCCTTTAGTTTGCCATACCTTGTAAACATTGAAGGTGTCGAATGTTATGCAGGTGAGATAATTGAAGTATTGCCTCAACCTTCAAGGGATCGACTCTAATACCCTCCTTAGACACGATGAATCCTAGTAAACTACCAACTGTCACACAAAATATGCACTTATGAGGGTTTAACCGAACTTGATAATGACGACATCTTTTGAACACTAATCACAAATGGTAAGGATGGCGCACTCTTAAAATCAGAGTGAGTAGTGATATCATCCAAATATACTTCAATAATCATTTTAAGATCGTGAAATATTAAGGTCATGGCCCGCTGAAATGTAGCTACAACGTTTTTAAGGCCGAAGGGCATTTTTTCGATATGCAAAAGTTCCCCAAGGACAAATAAATTCAGTCTTTTGTTGATCCTTAGGCTTAATTTGTATCTGATTATATCTAGAAAAACCATCCATAAAAGAAAATACCTCACTTCCCGCACACTCATCCAAAATTTGATCAATAAATGGTGTCAGGAAATTATCTTTAGGACATGCTCGATTTAAATCACGGAAATCAGTGCATATTCGGATCACTCCTTGCTTCTTATCCACCGAAACGGGATTTGAAACCCACTCTGTTAAGGGAACGGGATAGATAAAACCAGCTTTGAGTAGTTTCTCTATCTCATCTTTAATAGCAGATGCTTTTCTAGGATTCACGACACGCAAACGTTGTCGAACTGGTTTTGCATCCAGATAGGTTTTGATTTCATGTTTGAGAATATGAGGGTCTATACGTGGCATTTGTTAGGGTTAACATTGACTTGAGATCAAGTCAAATGTGGTTAGGTCTAGCACATGGTTTGGGCACATGGTTTGTTGTAGCCCATGGTATTGTCCCATGGTATTGCATGGGTTAACCTTGACTCGGGATTGAGTTAAAGGTGGTTTAGGTCTAGCACATGGGTTGGGCACATGGTTTTTTGTAGCCCATGGTATTGTCCCATGGTATTGCATGTGATGAAGCCTTTATAAGGCTTGAGGAGACTCCATTGTAAAATGGCCTGGAGGTGAGCGGTGGCTAGCTCACTTTGCTCGGATGGCCGGTTTTGGCCATGTACTGAAGATCTTCATTGGTGCTGGTTTTCCCCGCATGGGGTTTCCAGGGTATATTGTGTGTCTATCTTGAATGTTGTTCGATATAATGTTTATTTCTCCCTCATTATTATGTTAATGTTGCTTGTTTTAAACCTAACAACTGGTATCGGAGCCATGGTTCGGCTTGGTTATGCTCGTTGGTGTTTCTATGAATCAAATTGTGGGGTGCATGTTCAGTGGTACTCGACACCGTAGCAGTAATTTTTTGGTCCATGTGAACTTAGCCGTAGGCAAGTTTGGATTTCTCTAGATGCTAAAAGCACAAGGTATCCCTCTTATACACAAAGAAGGGATGTTGCATCAAGTGTGGAATGAACCATTAGGTAGGTACGAGGGTGGCAGGTGTACTCGTAGCCTAGCTTGATGTGGATCACAGAGGTTGAGTCTTCAATTGCAGGAGAAATGTGAGATGGTTTAATCTCAGTTTTGGGACCAATATTGATGAGCCATGTATGTGAAGAGAATTCCTAGAGAACTGGAGGTTACAGCGGCCGATGGCCCATGTAATCCAGTAGATGGATTTTTCTTTATATGGACATCAATGACAGAGTTTGGATGCAAGAATGAAAGGAGCATGACAAGTAGACGAGCAATAAAGCGAGAGGATGAAGCAACGGATGGTGATGGCGAAGTCACCATGAAGGAACATGAAAAAAAATGTAATGGAGCGGTTTGCATATAGGTACAAAGGGAGCATGGAAAAAGACGAGCAAGGAAGCGAGCATGGAAAGCGAGAGGATGAAGCAACGGATGGTGATGGTGTAGTCACCATGAAGGCACGTGAAAAAAAAAATGTAATGGAGCGGTTTGCATGTAAATGGGCATATGGCTGTAAGACCTAGTAAGGCATGCATACCCCTGGTAACTCACTGGTAAAGTCGGGAGATAGACCTAGGTGATAGGGGGGTGTATGTAAGATTCCTCGGTAAATACTTGAGGGGAGTTGGTGATTACTCCAAGTCAAGTTTAAAGGGGGGATTGTTAGGGTTAACCTTGACTTTGGATTAAGTCAAAGGTGGTTTAGGTCTTGCACATGGTTTGGGCACATGGTTTGTTGTAGCCCATGGTATTGTCCCATGGTATTGCATGTGTTAACCTTGACTTGAGATTGAGTCAAAGGTGGTTAGGTCTAGCACATGGTTTGGGCACATGGTTTGTTGTAGCCCATGGTATTTTCCCATGGTATTGCATGTGTTAACCTTGACTCGGAATTGAGTCAAAGGTGGTTAGGTCTAGCACATGGTTTGGGCACATGGTTTGTTGTAGCCCATGGTATTTTCCCATGGTATTGCATGTGATTAAGCCTTTATAAGGCTTGAGGAGGCTCCATTGTAAATAGGCCTAGAGGTGAGCGGTGGCTAGTTCATTTGGCCCAGATGGCCGGTTTTGGCTATGTAATAAAGATCTTCATTGGTGCTAGTTTTCCCCACATGGGGTTCACAGGGTATATTGTGTGTCTATCTTGAATGTTGCTTGCAATGTTTATTTTCTCGCATATTGTTATTTAATGATGCTCGTTTTAACCTAACAACTAGTATCAGAGCCATGGTTTGGCTTGGTTATGCTCGTTGGTGTTTCTATGAATCAAATTGTGGGGTGCATGTTCGGTGGTACCCGACACCCTAGCAGTAATTTTTTGGTCCATGTGAAACTTAGCCGTAGGTAAGTTTGGATTTCTCCGGATGCTAAAAGCACAAGGTATCCCTCTTATACGCAAATAAGGGATGTTGCATCAAGTGTGGAATGAACCATTAGGTAGGTACGAGGGTGGCAGGTGTACTTATAGCCTAGCTTGATGTGGATCGGAGAGGTTGAGTCTTTGATTGCGGGAGAAATGTGAGATGGTTTAATCTCAGTTTTGGGACCAAGATTGATGAGCCATGTATGTGAAGAGAATTCCTAGAGAACTGGAGGTTACAGTGGCTGATGACCCATGTAATCTGGTAGATGGATTTTTCTTTATACGGACATCAATGATAGAGTTTGGATGCAAGTATGAAAGGAGCATGACAAGTAGACGGGCAATAAAGCGAGAGGATGAAGCAACGGATGGTGATGGCGAAGTCACCATGAAGGCACATGAAAAAAAAATGTAATGGAGCGGTGTTGACCGGCATATGTGACTATGCACGTAACGGGGGAAAACAACCTAGACCGAGATCCTTAAAGCAGGCTCCAAGCTGTTTGGGATGGTTGTTCCCGACAGGTTTAAAGGCTCTGTTAGCCTGAAAGTCTATAAATAAAACTAAAGCTACTGTTCTGATTAATTAAATCTACAAAATACCTACGTATGTACAAATTAAACTAGTTAATCTGATAACTAAGGAATTAGTAATATTACTAAATTAATCTATGAATTAAATCTACTCAATCAATTTAACTTATAATATAATAATCAAAAGTTAATCAAATATTAACATGTTAAATGAATTACAAGAATGCATTATAAACAAATGTACATTAATCGCAATATCAGAAAATGACTTGATGATGGTATAAATAGGAAATATAATTCAATGGATTTTCAATCAAGTAATTAAAAGAAAAACACTGATCTAATCTAAATCTTATCCTGATGAGGAGCTAGGTGAAATATTAAACTGGAATCGAAATTGCTAAAAAAACTTCACTGTGTTACAATCCTGATCATATTCAAAAGAAATTCCAGATTGAACAAGATCACGCAAAGAAACGTATATACCACATAGATATATTGATGATAACATCCAATTAACAACATGGTATAAAGTAAATCAAACCAGCTTATAAGTCGATAGATTATAGATGATATATTTGCACAGTTCATTAAAAGAATAACGACAAACATAAATATTGCAGAAAAGAATGATAAGATCAATAGATATTATAAATACATTCACATAGCAAAAATACTGTAAATGTATATGTAAATATCACCAGTAAAAGAATACTGTAGCAGCTGACAAGAAACTGTCTGAAGTCACAATAAAATCACAGTGATCTTATCTCTTTCTTTCCCAAACTATCGATCCTGGCTAAGAAAAAAGAATAGCTCCAACCTCTCAGCAATCATGCATTTTGATCTTCTTGAAGAAATAATTCCTCAAATAGGGCCATCCTTCCTTCCCCTCCCCAGCAATCAAATTTTTTGTTTGCTTAAATAAGCCAAGGTAAGAAGAAATGAAAACCAAATTGAGCTTTGAGCTGGCAAATTTTTGGAAAGAACCGTTTCTTTGCCGGTCGCAACTGCAAAAATCGTGTTCAAAAGATCCTCAAAATATCTTAAAATCCATCACCTTTTGGGGAAATCTACCTGAGTAAAGATAAATGGGCCCGTTCTGGAGAAAACCCATGTGGCGGATTTTTGAGATCTGTCTCCATTTATGAGCAATGAACCCCGGAAAAATACCTTCCTGTTTAGCTACGCGTTTTTTTTAACTGGCCGAAAATGAAGTTCGTGGCATACCTTCCTTCGATTTTTATGAAATAAAATGCCAATCAGTTCGTTGATAGATGGAAGGATCTGCAACGAAAATGTTTCGAGAATCCCGGGTATGATCAACCCCTGATGATACCATCATCAGCATTCGATGAACATGACCTCTCGTTTCGCCGTGGTTACCTCCTTTAACCTGCATCATTCCGAAAATCATAAATGCAAACAATTTTTAATATGGCGATTGAATTACTGATATTGTGCATTCTATTTTCCACATTAATTCTAGTAAAAGATATTTATGAAGAAATGATAGCACAAAATATTAACCGACTCCTTTTCCACTCCATGTTTAAACTACACAATAAAACAACAGAATTATCATGAAAGATAAATGAAGTAGAATCAGAGACTTCCCTTTTACGCTGGACGTGGTGTAAATTCGGAATGATCGTAGCCATTTCCTTCATAGGCTGGTAATGTTTAACCTCACAAAAGGAAATCTTTCGTGAATTCGCGATATGTTCTTGATTCTAGATTGCAACTGTTCTTGTATTCCTGCAATTTCTTTGCCCTAATCTACGCAACTGCTGATCTGGATATACATATCACTGTAGACTGCAAACCATCTATAGTTTTTATGATGCATCGTGGCATTCTTTGCTTGAAAATTTGGCGATATAATAGTAAGTAGTCTCTGGCATGATCCTCAACATAAGCTTTAGGTTCTATTTCCATGTAGTATGGAGAAAAATACATGATGATTTAACAAATAATTCCTATTCCTTTCAACAATCCGGCAATAACTGGCCAGCGAGTAGGCAATCGTTATCGAGCAGTAGATCAAGAATTCTTCTTGAATAACTGGGTGAACAATTAGCATGGCGATCATTCTCATCAATCAATTGCTTATTTTTTTTACTTTCACCCTACCTTAAAAAATAGACTGTCTTCCCACCGATTTGATCGCATATCCATAATCTTCACCAACAAATCGCTCCGTGATCTCGTACAGCTCAGCAGATTTGGGCAATGATTTCGCACATAATCAGTATTATTTCTTCCCTTCCGGCGAATCTACCTCGTTGATAGATTATCATCAATTCAACAATCACTCACGAACTATGTGATATCTGATACAAATATTCTTTGAGATCGCCGTGAGGTTGATCATATAACAAAGCAGCATGACTGTCGATCCAGCTGTGTTGGTGATTTATGAAAACAAGATATGGCATTAATTGCAAAAGTGATAAAAGTTTTACTACCATAAATCTCTTTTCAATATGAACATCATATTTTAATCCATGAAATAATTCTTTATTGATTAAAATACTCTTTTGGTTGTCGTTTCATATGGAGAATATCCAATAATATTCATGGTTACTTTGTCTTTCACGCATGTGGAGGAATGTCCACCAATATTACCAATACTGAGAATGCTCATATTGTTTGGGCTCATGCATATTCAAAAATATATAACTCTCAATGACATCCAAGCATCCATCCTTGGTCTTTTGAATAAAATACATCCACATTTTACTATATAATAGTTTCAACCTTCAATGGGAGACATGCTATGCGAAATATAAATCCCATAACCCATAGTATCAACCTCGACTTTTACATGCAATAATAAAGATGACATATGAAGCCCATCATAAAGATCAAGATCAAATAATAAGGTTGTGTTATACGTAATTCATGGATTGAACAAAAAGCCTTGGAAATATAATTCGAATGAACTTTGATAAGGTGCCAAAAATACAATAATCAGCCTTCCAATTTAAAAACCTTATCAATATTTACGATAACAAAATCACATAATAAAATCAAATGATAAATATTTGGATAAGATTTCAAGATTAGGTTATGACAAATTATTAACACTTATCCCTTGATTTTCAATGCAATTCCACTCAAAATAATAATTTCAAAGTAGTGATTCTGTCAACTAATCCATAGTTCGCAAAGGTTTTTCTTTAAAAAAAAACAATTTAATTTCATTGTTTCAGTAGCTTCTGGAATGTCACCATTTCAGTAGCTGTCAATTCTTTAAGTTTGCTATATGAAATTCAAACATTTCATCAAAACAAAATACAATTTTGTTTGATGAAATAATTTTTTTTTAAGGCTGTTGAGCAGGGGCACAACAGATGGCGACTGACTGGGAGAAATAGTTATCTCCACGAAAACATGAAATCTGACTTGTGTATGTAGCAAGATAAGAAAAAATTTCTTTAACTCAGATTAGCATTTTCCTGAAGATAAAAGAACTGTGCCTTGCGAGAAGACTATATTTCAAACTAATACCAAATTCAATTCTTTTATCATTATCTAGAGATTACCTTAAAAAATGATACGAATTTTCAGTTTTTTCAAAAAACATAAGACTCCAAAAGAAATTAGTCCTGGGAAATACAACACAATTTTGATATTTGACCAGTTTTTTAAGATATGATCCCAATACTACAGTCATGACCCTCCCTGGAAGCGTCCATAGCTTCGAAAGGGTTGACTTTTAACCATACATCCTACCGTTCTAGTCCCAAGATAAGATAAAACACAGATATTTAGAACTTCTCAATTTATTAATGGGCAAGCTGCATTGGAACCTCTTCACGAGTGTGGGATGACCTTGGATTCTTATAGATTTTTGTATATATAACAATTTATGATTTGGAATCCAAGTATGCCACAGACGGAGCCCTCTTACCCGCAGGCGTCCATAGCCTCGAAAGGGTACGTCTTTTAACCCATTCTACCCAATGGCTTATATCCCAAGCTAATAAGTTTAAAGAAGGTTTCATACTCAGCATTTAAGTTCTCATCTACAAGAGATTTGCATGTTTATAATGGGGGAACGTAATAGGAAACTGTTTACGAGTAAGATTGCGTAAAGGATCTATAGATAACTGATTTTATTATTAAATTGCAACTGCTTTCCTAGAACTGATTTCTAAATAAGTAATAGAATTCCTATTAATAGTGACTTCGATATCCATTAAATCCAATAATTTGAGGATAATGATAAAAGAAAGAAAATACAGTGAAAGTTTTCGTCTAGTAATTTTTGTTTGCAACAGTTCAATTTCCTTTTCTTTTATTTCTGAGATAAGAATAGATTTTTAAAAGTCTAGCTTTCTTCATGTTTTATATAATCAGATTCCAATTTTAGGACATAAAAACATTCCCAGATCTGAATCATTTTTCCTGGTTTTGAAAAATCAAAAGAACCACAAAAATCAAAAGAAAATGAAAAATAAATTGAAAAGAAAACAATCAGTAATTAAAAATGTACAATATATACATGAGTTTTATTTGACCAAAAACGAAGGATTTCAAAGTCTACCAGAAAACTCTTAGTAAAGAAAATGAAAATTTTAAAATAAATTATACACACATAACACATGAGTTAAATCAAGATCTCATCAAACGGAAAATAGGTTTAACAACATATGACTAATTACCAGCAAAGAAAATGAGAGATAGATAATCATGTTTTAAAGTTTTTTATCCCTATATATATATATTTTAAAATCTTTCAATTAAGTCAAAGTTGTTTTTTTTAAATAATTGATGGGATGTTAATCTAATGTGTTTTATTCAGAAATAAAAGTAACAAAATAAATCCTAATGAGTATGCAGCTATAAAAGGATGAAAGGTTCTTTCTTTTAATGAGAAGATTAAAACAAACAAGAGGAAGTAAAGAACTGCTTCCCTGATAATGATGTCGTCATCTCATTCTTAAAATGATGTTGTCGCAACTCCATATATCTGCATTTATTCAAATGTAAACAAACATAAATCATTCTAAATTATAAACCTAACCTAAACTAATAAAATAAAATATATACAAACTAAGTAAATGAAAATTTCCAATGAAGCCATTCGCGTAGCTTGAAACCTGCCAGAGAAAACAAGTCATGTATGAGTATTGGAAATTGGAATAATTCAAAATGAAGAAAAGAAACTAAATCAAATTTTGTATGTACAAAGCATAAAACATGACACGGAAACCTTTTAATAAATGATTCCTCCCACCATGCATAAATCGGATCATAAAAATCAAGACGAAAGAAGATAGATTTCTCATGAGAATCATGACTAAAAAGAACCTTATCAGAAGTATGATTTAAAATTCGTGAAAAAAGATCAATAAAAAATGTTTCTTTCAACACAATATCATCATGACTAAATTCAAAAAGAACAAAATGACATTTGGGTATTATTTGGAAATCAAATACGTCATTGTGTCTTTTAACATGAAGATTAAAATTGATGACATTATCTTCAGATATGATTATCCTGTTGCAATGAAGAAAATTAATGTTCAATACATCATGAATAAATTGTGCATCACTTTCAATATTACAGATTGAATCATAATCCTTACTGACAAAGATAAAATGGATGAACATGCGTGAGTCTGATAAGTAACGATAGTAGAAAAATTATGATCTTCTTCATGACAAATTTGAAATAAATCCGAATGGATATCAAAATATTCTTTATCTTTAAAAATGTATTTCCTTGTATCCTATCAAAATCTGACCATAATGAAGTATTCCTTAGAAAATCATTAACATGTAAATGTAGTCTATGATCAGCAAAAACATCAGGATACAAAGAGTAGTAAGAGTCAGAGTATAAAAAGGTAAATGCTTCTCTATTGATATGATTTGTTTCATTGACTGCTTTAACAGAAGCATCATTAGCAAAACTCTGATCTAATGAATTTTGTGAAGAAATGAAAGGGACTAACTCATCATGAAAGGAAGATGATGAAATTATATCATCACTAGCACATTCCGTTGAAGAATTAAGAATTTTTGGTTTATCTTCCATTGTCTTGTGAACAACAAGAGTTTCGAAATTATCGCTTAATGTAAAAGTTGAATCATCATCCTTTTTCTCTTGTTCTTGAAATAGCGTGTCATAAAATTCTATGATTTGTCCATTTTTGACAATTTCATTTTCAGCAGTGGAATTAGAAAGAATAGATTCTAAATCATCTTCAACTAATGAACTAACATGCATGCTATCTATTGCAGAATTTTCATTCTTTTCCAAATCATGAAAATTAGAGAGAGAGATAAGATGGAGAAACAAATCCATTTTTTCTTTTTCGGAGAGCTGGTGTCCTTCACGAAACCTGTAACATATTAACATAAATCTGGAAAATAAATCATCAAGAGATTCATCTTTATGTCTACGAATATTTTCTAACTCAAGTCCAAGTTTCTTGTAGCTATAATCCTCATGAGCATTAAGAAATAACTTCATGAAGTGTTCCCATGAATGAATGGATTTTGCTGGCAAGAACTTAAACCAAATCAGAATTCTTCCTGTGAAAGTAGCTGCAAAAAGCCTGCATTTCTCAACCTCATCAAATAGATCTATGCAATCACAAAAAGAATTAAATACCGAAAGTTGATGAGAGGCAGAAATCTTACCTTCTCCATTGAATCTCAGTCTTCGCAAGAAATTAGATAGCTCTGGAGAAAAACTTTCGCCGGATGTATGAAAGATGAAAGCATGATCTAAATTAGTAATATCAGCCATTTCATAGTAAAAATAAAAAAATCAATGAAATAAAAAATCAACCAACTCAAAATGGCCTTCTTGCTGATCAGGCCCTCCTTCTAGCGCCATTGTTGACGGGCATATGTGACTATGCACGTAATGGGGGAAAACAAACCAGACCGAGATCCTTAAAGCAGGCTCCAAGCTATTTGGGATGGTTGTTCCTGACAGGTTTAAAGGCTCTGTTAGCCCGAAAGTCTATAAATAACACTAAAGCTACTGTTTTGGTTAATTAAATCTACAAAATACCTACGTATGTACAAATTAAACTAGTTAATCTGATAACTAAGGAATTAGTAATATTACTAAATTAATCTATGAATTAAATCTACTCAATCAATTTAACTTATAATATAATAATCAAAAGTTAATCAAATATTAACATGTTAAATGAATTACAAAAATGCATTATAAACAAATGTACATTAATCACAATATCAGAAAATGACTTGACGATGGTATAAATAGGAAATATAATTCAATGGATTTTCAATCAAGTAATTAAAAGAAAAACATTGATCTAATCTAAATCTTATCCCGATGAGGACCGAGGCGAAATATTAAACTGGAATCGAAATTGCTAAAAAAACTTTACTGTGTTACAATCCTGATCATATTCAAAAGAAATTCCAGATTGAACAAGATCGTGCAAAGAAACGTATATACCACATAGATATATTGATGATAACATCCAATTAACAACATGGTATAAAGTAAATCAAACCAGCTTATAAGTCGATAGATTATAGATGATATATTTGCACAGTTCATTAAAAGAATCATGACAAACATAAATATTGCAGAAAAGAATGATAAGATCAATAGATATTGTAAATACATTCACATAGCAAAAATACTGTAAATGCATATGTAAATATCACCAGTAAAATAATACTGTAGCAGCTGACAAGAAACTGCCTGAAGTCACAATAAAATCACAGTGATCTTATCTCTTTCTTTCCCAAACTATCGATCCTGGTTGAGAAAAAAGAATAGCTCCAACCTCTCAGCAATCATGCATTTTGATCTTCTTGAAGAAATAATTCCTCAAACAAGGCCATCCTTCCTTCCCCTCCCCCAGCAATCAAATTTTTTGTTTGCTTAAATAAGCCAAGGTAAGAAGAAATGAAAACCAAATTGAGCTTTGAGCTGGCGAACTTCTGGAAAGAACCGTTTCTTTGCCGGCCGCAACTGCAAAAATCGTCTTCAAAGGATCCCAAAAATCTCTTAAAATCCATCACCTTTTGGGGAAATCTACCTGAGTAAAGATAAATGGGCCCGTTCTGGAGAAAACCCATGTGGCGGATTTTTGAGATCTGTCTCCATTTATGAGAAGTGAACCCCAGAAAAATACCTTCCTGTTTAGCTACGCGTTTTTTTTAACTGGCCGAAAATGAAGTTCGTGGCATACCTTCCTTCGATTTTTATGAAATAAAATGCCAATCAGTTCGTTGATAGATGGAAGGATCTGCAACGAAAATGTTTCGAGAATCCCAGGTATGATCAACCCCTGATGATACCATCATCAGCATTCGATGAACATGACCTCTCATTTCGCCGTGGTTACCTCCTTTAACCTGCATCATTCCGAAAATCATAAATGCAAACAATTTTTAATATGGCGATTGAATTACTGATATTGTGCATTCTATTTTCCACATTAATTCTAGTAAAAGATATTTATGAAGAAATGATAGCACAAAATATTAACCGACTCCTTTTCCACTCCATGTTTAAACTACACAATAAAACAACGGAATTATCATGAAAGATAAATGAACTACAATCAGAGACTTCCGTTTTACGCTGGACGTGGTGTAAATTCAGAATGACCGTAGCCATTTCCTTCATAGGCTGGTAATGTTTAACCTCACAAAAGGAAATCTTTCGTGAATTCGTGATATGTTCTTGATTCTAGATTGCAACTGTTCTTGTATTCCTGCAATTTCTTCGCCCTAATCTAGGCAACTGCTGATCTGGATATACATATCACTGTAGACTGCAAACCATGTATAGTTTTTATGATGCATCGTGGCATTCTTTGCTTGAAAATTTGGCGATATAATAGTAAGTAGTCTCTGGCATGATCCTCAACATAAGCTTTAGGTGCTATTTCCATGTAGTATGGCAAAAAATACATGATGATTTAACAAATAATTCCTATTCCTTTCAACAATCCGGCAATCACTGGCCAGTGAGTAGGAAATCGTTATCGAGCAGTAGATGAAGAATTCTTCCTGAATAACTGGGTGAACAATTAGCATGGCAATCATTCTCATCAATCAATTGCTTGTTTTTTTTACTTTCACCCTGCCTTCAAAACTAGACTGTCTTCCCACCGATTTGATCGCATATCCATAATCTTCACCAACAAATCTCTCCGTGATCTCGTACAGCTCAGCAGATTTGGGCAATGATTTCGCACATAATCAGTATTATTTCTTCCCTTCCGGAGAATCTACCTCGTTGATAGATTATCATCAATTCAACAATCGCTCACGAACTATGTGATATCTGATACAGATATTCTTTGAGATCGCCGTGAGGTTGATCATATAACAAAGCAGCGTGACTGTCGATCCAGCTGTGTTGGTGATTTATGAAAACAAGATATGGCATTAATTGCAAAAGTGCTAAAATTTTTACTACCATAAATCTCCTTTCAATATGAACATCATATTTTAATCCATGAAATAATTCTTTATTGATTAAAATACTCTTTTGGTTGTCGTTTCATATGGAGAATATCCAATAATATTCATGGTTACTTTGTCTTTCACCCATGTGGAGGAATGTCCACCAATATTACCAATACTGAGAATGCTCATATTGTTTGGGCTCATGCATATTGAAAAATATATAACTCTCAATGACATCCAAGCATCCATCCTTGGTCTTTTGAATAAAATACATCCACATTTTACTATATAATAGTTTCAACCTTCAATGGGAGACATGCTATGCGAAATATAAATCCCATAACCCATAGTATCAACCTCGAATTTTACATGCAATAATAAATATGACATATGAAGCCCATCATAAAGATCAAGATCAAATAATAAGGTTGTGTTATACGTAATTCGTGGATTGAACAAAAAGCCTTGGAAATATAATTCGAATGAACTTTGATAAGGTGCCAAAAATACAATAATCAGCCTTCCAATTTAAATACCTTATCAATATTTACGATAACAAAATCACATAATAAAATCAAATGATAAATATTTGGATAAGATTTCAAGATTAGGTTATGACAAATTATTAACACTTATCCCTTGATTTTCAATGCAAATCCACTCAAAATAATAATTTCAAAGTAGTGATTTTGTCAACTAATCCATAGTTCACAAAGGTTTTTCTTAAAAAAAAAACAATTTAATTTCATTGTTTCAGTAGCTTCTGGAATGCCACCATTTCAGTAGCTGTCAATTCTTTAAGTTTGCTATATGAAATTCAAACATTTCATCAAAACAAAATACAATTTTGTTTGATGAAATAATTTTTTTTTTAAGGCTGTTGAGCAGGGGCACAACAAGTGGTTTGCATGTAAATGGGCATATGGCTGTAAGACCTGGTAAGGCATGCATACCCCTGGTAAATCACTGGTAAAGTCGGGAGATAGACCTAGGTGATAGGGGGGTGTATGTAAGATTCCTCGGTAAATACTTGAGGGGAGTTGGTGATTACTCCAAGTCAAGTTTAAAGGGGGGATTGTTAGGGTTAACCTTGACTTGAGATCGAGTCAAAGGTGGTTAGGTCTAGCACATGGTTTGGGCACATGGTTTGTTGTAGCCCATGGTATTGTCCCATGGTATTGCATGGGTTAACCTTGACTTGGGATTGAGTTAAAGGTGGTTTAGGTCTAGCACATGGTTTGGGCACATGGTTTGTTGTAGCCCATGGTATTTTCCCATGGTATTGCATGTGATGAAGCCTTTATAAGGCTTGAGGAGAATCCATTGTAAAATGGCCTGGAGGTGAGAGGTGGCTAGCTCACTTGGCCCGGATGGCCAGTTTTGGCCATGTACTGAAGATCTTCATTGCTGCTGGTTTTCCCTGCATGGGGTTTCCAGGGTATATTGTGTGTCTATCTTGAATGTTGTTTGATATAATGTTTATTTCTCCCTCATTATTATGTTAATGTTGCTCATTTCAACCTAACAGCATTTATTCGTATGACCAAACAAAAATATCACGATATTCCTTAAACATCTCGGTATACTCTTTGATCTCATTAGGGGGACAAATCGCCCCAATGTAGACATTCTCAATCTTACCAAGATCACGAGAAATATTGAAAGGAATCGTTGGTGACAGGTTAGCCATGTTCCCTTCAGCCATCTGATCAAGAGAGCTTAATGGGACCATGGGGCTACCAATTTTCTCGTTAATAATCTCCCTAAAGTCATCACACTCTAAACGATCAAGCTCGGGAAGGAAATACGATCCATGGTGCAACTCTTCCCAAGGTTGTTCAATCCCAGACATGGCCTCAAGAATAGCTTCATCTGACAGAAAAACATCATCAAGGTAGTCATGAGAGTGAGATGACTCTACTTCCCATGCAGGTAGCACATAAGGGTCTTCCTCCTCCATCTGTGAAGAGGAAGGACTAGGCTCTACACCATGATCAAGGTTTGCTTGATATGCCACCATTGTTGCAAGAAACGACATGTCTGTCTCGATAGGCACACTCGAAGCACTCAATGAAGAAAGAATCCAAGGATCTCCCATATGAGTAGTGCAAAAAGATACTGAATTCGACAAGGATGAAGCCCCACCAAGACTATACCCAATCATAAGAGCGGGTGTAGGACAAGTAAAGGTTCCCATAAGATAAGGATACATGACCACACCCACATTCTCAGTTTTCAGCTAAGAATGATCGATAATCATGATAGAAGCTCCTGATGATGCGTTAACACTCGGATACTGGAAAGACTTTTGATCAATAGTAACGATCTTCCCATTAAACGAAAAGAAAGCCACTCAAAATAGGGAAGAAGATACAACTTGCATATTGTACATCCAGTTCCTACCCAACAAAAGATTGTACTCAAGGGGTGCATCAACCACCTCGACCTCGATCGCGATAGTCTTCCCTTCCAATTGGACCTCTAGAGAAGGAAGTATACCGTGCGGTTGAAATGACTTACCGTCAAAAGAAGTTAACATGTTGGCATATTGAGACAACGTGGTAGAACCTAAACCCTTCCAACAAGACAAAGACATCATGGAAGCGACAACGCCTTCATCAATGATAGTATGCATGATGGTGTTGTTGAGACACGTAGTAAGGAAAGCGAGGCTAGATTCCACGAGTTTCAAATTTGATCATGGAAGAAGAGGTATCATCACTAACCCCAAGAGAAGATAACAATGCACTTATTTGCGAAGTACAAGTCTGAAGTACTTCTAATGCAGACATCACACAAGGAGTCTGGCCCAAATCCTTGACAACTGAATAGTTCTAGGCATCTCTAGCATTAGGATTGTGCCCCGAGTGCTTCAAGACTCCCTTAGGAATGCGAGGTGGAACTTCAGGTTTATCCGTAGGTTTGTCAATTCGCAAAGAGCTCTCAGGTGGATCAGGTTCTTTCCCAAGGTTTGGTTGTGACGAACCATAATCTTTCGCATGTGTCACAACTTTGGTAGCTTTCACCATGTTGATACAACCGTGACTAGGAGCGACCTCCGACAGGTTTGAATTTCCACCAGAAACACAACCAGGATCAACGGTCCTCAAGTTCATATTTTGATTATTAGGTAAAGGATTAGTAAACACAGCTGAGCCCTATGCTATGAACTTCGAGGCGTCTTCCATACGGGGGCACAAGTGAGTGAGGTGATCTTCCTTACATAACTTACAAGGAAAATTCACCTTACACTTAGGCTACTTGTCCCCCCAGCATTATTTGTGTTCTTGTCATTATTATTACCATTTTCATTTTTATTCCCACCCTTAAGATTATTTTTTCCTTTCTTTTTATTCGTTCCAGGCTGCTGGTTGCCTTTCGGGTTCGATGTTCTCATGGAGAGTACACTCTCCTATTGGGTAGGTTGAGATGAAGCCGCAGCCTATCCCGACATAGGCTGGTTAATCGATAACTAGCTCACTTGTTTCATAACCCAGTCTGTAGGTTTGGTACTTGTGGAGACAACAATACCATTGGCATGTGGCCTAGGTTTGATCTTGGGGTCGAAATTGGATCTTGGAGCATTCGGGATAATTTCATACAAGACTCTAGATTGAGCATAGATCAAATCCAACTCTTGAGCCCTAAAAATAGCTTGGTCCTCATTTTGAAATTCGGATGTAGAAACATCCTTCGCGATGTAAGGTAACAATGACTTGAGGAACCACTCTAGAAGAAACTCTGGTGGTATAAAGGCTTTAATTAATTGTTTTTTCCTACGCCACTCTTGAATATGATCCAAAATATGCATGGATTTGTCTTGCCGGAAGGTCAACAAGGGTTCAGTACCGATGTCGTAATGTACGGGTAGCTGTAAATGATTAAGAAAATTCATGGCAATGCCATCAAATGTATTATAAACACCCCCCCCGGTAACTCTATATACCATTTTGCTGTAGGACCCATGAGGGTGCGTTGAAATAGCCTCAAACGGATGGAATCATCATGTAAGGAATTAGAAGAACACCAAAGGCAGAAGGTTGTGACATGCTCACCAAGATCTTCACCAGTATTACCTTTGAACTTGGGAATGTCTGAAGGAATCTTGGTAGGGACTGCCGGCCATGCCGGATTATGAGACACGGGATCATTCCTCAATCTCGACAAACCAGGTAGGTTCAATGTCGCAAGGAAAGGGAGCCTAGGTTGAGCCGGTCGATGCCACACTCCCTTGTAGGACTGATTCATATAAGGTTGATTGCTATACACACCATGGCATTGGCCAGTGGGATAATAACCTCGTCCCATTTGACCCATGAAGGGCTGCATGGAAGCATTGTGATGCAGAGTACCTTGATTATGAGGTGCTACAAAGCCATAATTAGAAGAGTAATTGGGTTGTTGATACCCATACCCATACGGTTGATAGTTTTTTCCGTACTAGGGTCCATAAGAATGTCCATGGGAAGCTCCATAAGGTGTCCCATGGGATGTTCCATGAGATGGTCCATAGTTAGGTATATAGGGAGCTCCATGAGTTGGACCATGAGATGATCCATGAGGTATTCCATGAGAAAATCCAGAAACAGGTACATGACCTGCTGACACAACAGGAGGCACTTGGATTTGTGATACTATAGTGTTAGCAGTCGCAGGATGAACATGGCTTGAAGTCGAACTTTGGCCCAAAGGACCACTGGAGTTAGGAAGAGCATGCGTCAAAAAAGAATTCGAAGGAATAGGTTGAGAAGACGATGGAATATGTGAAGGAATGTAACTTGTACCCCCAATATTCACATGTCTTGGCTGAGTTCCCTGAGGAGGAACACTAGTACTAGGTCTAGGCTGTGTTTGTGAAGAAATTGCCAATGCACGAGTGGATGGTGCAATGTGACTACTATGACCAAACCTATCCACATGGAAAGGATTGGAAGTGCCTCCAGGCGTAGTACCAGGGTCACCAACCGGCTCGACGTGAGGTGCCGGACCAGGATCGGGAACATCAGGCATGCCATATCTATTGTGGCCAGTGCTGGTGGGTTCATGGCGAGTCTCTTCACTCGGATAGTATAAGCAATACCGGGAGTTAGAGCTAATGTAATCAGGATATTGTGATAAATCATTGTGTGACGGTTCAGTCCCAGCAGGACCAGACTCAGGAGGAGTTCCATAAGTTCTTGAAGGATCAAATTCTGTCGCCAGATATGGGGAAGGTGGAAGCTCCGAGATCTCAGGCTCATGATGACTCATGGCGAGATCTCTGTGTGAACCAATGTGATAACCAGTTCGCCTGGACTGTTTGGCTCTCTCTCCTAAGGGAGGAGGAGACATAGAAGGTGGAAGAATTGCTAAACGACAGGAGTGATAGAGTGTCGCACTCAGATCCATAATGATCAACAAAAAGAAAAGACTCGATCTATTTACACAACCCTAAGTAGAATAGCATACACAGATCATACACCTAAGAAAATCTAAATCCAAACAACAAGCACACTAAGGGTAGGATAAGTGAGCTCTCGAATGAAGCAGGTATGTCTTGCCTAGGAGAGACTTGAGACTCCCATACACAACAAGTGGAGGTTCGTAACCAATTATAGTGGCCCTCAGCTTCAATTCATATAGAGACTATGCCGTCCGACCCCTACCTAGCCAAGACACCTGCAAAATAACCTCTGCAAATACCCCCTCGATAACCTAGGTAAGGAAACTAAGGTAACCTCAATATAACCAATGCTCAGGCAGATAGTTGTAGGTAGGATTGACCGTATGGGTAGGGTAGAAAATCCCTAAGCCTGAAAGCACAACTGGCACCCCAGGGGTGCACTAGCCAATACCTCAAAGGCCCCTAGATATGAATACAACCCTGGAAATATATCCGGTGCTCATAGAAAGTAACCATGGGTCATCCCAGCCACAATCATGTGCATTGTATCGTTCTTAACTTCTGTGTAAGAGGATATTCCTGATAAACACTAATTATACCAAGGGTTTCACACTCTCACCTAGACAGACACCTAATTGTTTTGTTTAGTGTTCCAAGACCCTAAAACCTAATCTTGTTGATGCACCCTAGAAAATAAAAGAGTGTAATTCATTTTATTAAGCGTTGATTTTAGTTGGCTCTTATACTCAAAAGGTAATGGTCGTGCAACTTATGGTGATATGACACAACATGAAGAAAAATGCACACCTAACAATCAATGCAAATGCACCATGTAGAATGAAAAATAGGGTATGCTACTACGTAAAGTGCAAAATTTTTCCTTCAAATGTAAATGCAGTCATTCTTATATGAAAATATAACTAAGATTCACCAAGCAAACCTAATGCAAATACCATGCTGATGCAAAATGCAAACAATGCATAATTATGCAAAAAGCAAAATATTTTTGTATTTTTGAATTGAATGAGATATAAAAGAAAAAATATGACTCTACAACCCTCAGACCTTGAAACCACTCACAAACAACAGCCAAGCAAAGCACCAAGGTAAAAGAGACCTAATGTACTAATCTCAAAACAAAAAAGTAGAAAATGAATGACAATAACTTTTCTAAAAATCAAATAAAAAATAATCTCCAGTCAGAAACAGAGGGTTTAAACAGACTCTAGAATCATCCAAGAAGACTCAGCAATCATCCAAATCACCTAGCAACACTTAATCTTCCCAATAAAGCAAAAAATCAAGGTATACGCAACTGTTCTCAGTAAACCTGTGTACGTACGCGACTGTTTGAGGAAAACCTGCGTGTATACGAGACTGTGAAAGCTAAACCCATGTACAGGAAGAAAAAGAGAGAAAAATAAGGTAAATAGACAAGTTGAGACAAAATTTACTCCTTTAGGACCCTACAAGGAAAACATGTACCTAGACTCGACACAGAAATAGAGAAATTCGAGCAATTCAAGTACATTAAATACCGAAAAACCCCCCAAAGAGAAACAACTAAGAACCTCCCCAGTATGGTTGCCAATTCTGTTACGGAGAGAATATTCATATGGCTTGGGGTGTACCATAATAGACAGATAAACCACATAAATCAATCCTTTCCCATGTGCAAGAGAAACCAAATATATAACACTAAGGGATCATGGGTCGTACTTATTCTAGATAGTTGAAGTAGATCCCCGTTGAGCTTTTTCCAATCCTGCTTGCTTTAGCAATTCACTCTCAACAATAGTTAAAAAAAAGCATGCTATATAATATGGTGTTAGATCTACTGTAGCATATATATTCAACAATGTATAAGCAATTAAACATATCCATGGATTCAATATTCATTCAATTGCACATTAAATGGACAGGAAAAAATATTTCTATTAATTAAATCAAAGATTACACAAGTGACAACCTCTGTCGGCATGTGTGCGAACCGGAGAAATTGAGTCCTCCACCACCTCAATCCTCCATCTCTCGATAGCAAGATCACAAGAAAAGGTAAGCTTAGGAAGAACACAAAGTGCTCCAAAGAAACAAAGGGATGCAGAGTCAAGTATAAGCAAGCTATGGAAACAATGGACTATAGTTTCCTTGCTCTTCAATTCCTCCTCTTCAATGTATCCAAGGGGTTCCTTATATAGCACTCCAAAGGGGTAATGGAGGGTCAAATCTGAGCGATATTGAGGCATATGGAAGGCCAAGAGTCAAGTGGTTCAGACACACATCAAGGAAAACTCCAAAAATATTTGTATTTATGCACACATCCTTATGTATGCGGGTTTGAGGTCAATATCCGCGTATATACACAGATATGGGATTAAAAGTTGCATACAACAATAAACATGTGTTTTTAGGGATGAGTTTGGAAACATCAAAGTATAATATTGGTCCATGGGGTCCAAAGAGTCTGCAGAGGGATAGGGAAGGCCATGACTATGTGATCAACCATGTGTGGTAAAATCACCTATAACAGAAGTCACAGCTAGGGGAACATCCCCTGATCCTGGGAAGACATTGGTTAGCCACGACAGATGCTTGCATCAGCTGTTGGTCAGGGTCTATGACTATATCAGATTGGACCAAGACAAAAATCCTTACCTTATACCCTCCAACTCGACCTAGCTTAGAAATTAAAACTCCATTATGGATGGAGCTAGAGGAGGAAGAAGGCGTTCAGCCATTGCTAACAATAGGGAAAGCATTAACATTCAAAGATGAAATAGAGGACGATGCTATCAGTAGTTTCATCAGTGAGCCTACATCTGTCAATAACCATGTTTAGCAAATCCTAAGCAGTACTTTAGAGGAATAAAAATAAGAAGATCTCACAAAGGAGACCTTAGTTAGTGACACCCACATAATTCCAGTACTCAAGAATTTTAAAAGCATTCCAGTTGAATTAGAGCTGAGAAGAACACTTAACATTAATCCAAATCTCACTTCGGATGAGCTGGAACACCTAATCACTCTCCTGAAACAGCACAAGGGATATTTTGCTTGGGAATACACAGATATGAAGGGTATCCCTTCTAATTTTTACACCCATCATATTTATATTAAAAGTAACTCCCGACCTGTGTGCCAGCCACAACGGGGGATGAACCCTAACCTTAGGGACATAGTGAAAGAAGAAATCCAAAAGCTGTTGGAAGTAGGGTTTATATATCCTATCTTAGACAGCAAGTGTTTTTCTCCACTCGTGATAGTGCCAAAGAAAAATGGGAAATGGAGAGTCTGTGTAGACTATAGGGAATTAAACAAAGCAACACAGAAAGACCATTTTCCTTTACCTTTTATTGATCAAGTACTTGATACCTTTCCTGGGAAGAATTTTTTTTCTTTTCTGGATGGATTCAATGGTTACAATCAAATCCAGATCGCTCCTAAGGACCAAGACAAGACTACTTTCACCTGTCCCTGGGGTACCTTTGCATATAGGGTACTATCCTTCAGGCTGTGCAATGCACCTGCCACATTTCAGAGAGCTGTGATTGGTATCTTTTTGGAGATGGTTAATGACATTATGGATATTTTCATGGATGAATTTACCCCTTATGGTAGTGACTTTGAGGAGGCACTGAAATTTTTTAGAAAAGGTTTTAGTATGTTGTGAACAAACCCAACTATCTTTAAGCACTAAAAAGTGCCATATGATGATGAGTGAGGGGTTAGTTCTAGGGCACTTTATCTCTGCTAATGGTATCCATGTAGATCCATACAAAATTATGGTAATTGAAAACATACCCACTCGTGGAACCTAGAAAGAGGTACATATCTTCTTAGGGCATGCTGGTTATTACAGAAGATTCATAGAAATTTTTTCCAAACTAGCTTCTCCTTTGTTTACTTTGTTGATGAAGGATGTACAGTTTGATTGGAATGATGGCATGTCAAACAACATTCACTGAACTTAAGAAGAGGTTGTCTACAACTCCTATATTAAGGGGGGCCAATTGGGCTCTTCCTTCCCATATTTCCTTAGATGCCTCTGATACTTCCATTGGAGCAGTGCTAGGACAGCATGAAGGTTATGCTCCATATGCAATTTAATATATCAATAAAAACTTAGCCCCTATTGAACTTAATACACTGTTACAGAAAAGGAATTTCTAGCCATTGTCTATTCCATCAACAAATTTAGACACTACATTAGTGGATACCCCACTTTTGTGCACACTGACCATTCAGCCATCAAGTACCTAATGAACAAACCTGTCACAATTGCTAGAGTAACTAGATGGTTTCTACTGTTATAGGAATTTGACATCACAATTATTGACAGGCCTGGGAAGGAAAATGTTGCTGCTGACTTTTTATCTCGACTTACTAACAATGATGACATTTTTCCAGTTGAATATTCTTTCCCAGACGAACATTTATTTACATTTTCAGCTCATTCCCCTTGGTACGTAGATGTTGCTAACTATTTGGTTGCAGGCAAGCTTCCATCACATTTGTCAAAAAGAGAGAAAAGAAAAATTATTCAACAAATTTCTAGGTACTGCTGGATAGATGGGCATTTTTTCTACACAGGTCTTGATCTTGAGATTAGAAGATGTGTAAGGGAAGATGAAGTTTTCAGTATCTTGAAGGCTTGTCATGATGAGCCTTGTGGGGGACATTTTGCTGACAAAAGAACGCGTCATAAGGTATTACGAATGGGATACTATTGCCTAATAGTTTTCAAGGATGCAAAGAAGTATGTTTAGGCTTGTGATAGTTGTCAATGAATGGGCCAACCTAACAGATTAGACAAGATGCCTCTTCAACCACAGCTGGTGGTTGAACCTTTTGACAGATGGGCCCTAGATTTTTTTGGGCCTATCAACCCTCCCTCAAAGCAGAAAGTTTATATCTTAGTTTGCACGATTATATGACAAAATGGGTGGAGGATGTAGCTTTGGTCAAGGCCAATGACCAGGCTGTAATAGATTTCCTATATGGAGAAATCTTCACTCATTTTGGAGTACCCAAGGAGATAGTCACAAATGGAGGACCATAGTTTGTGTTCCACAAGATGGAAGCTCTGTTACAGAAGTGCCATATTCAACAGAGAATAACTTCACCATATCATCCACATACAAATGGCCAAGTGGAAAGTACCAACAAAGTGATTGAAGCTATTCTCACAAGAACAATCATAAGCCATCATAGAGACTGGACTGACATACTTCCCATCTGTAATGTAATTTAGTCATGTCATGTCATAAGTATCTATTGAGACAACATCATCATCATGATGAATGATGAATGATAAGTATATGTAATGTAATTTAGTCATGTCATGCCCCGATATTCCTATCGGAAGATCAATAATGTAAACAAGTCATGTAAAGTCATAGAGGGTAACCCTCCTTATTGATCAAGGGTTAAATTCCCCGTAGTTGTGGGGCCCTAGGGATATTAGACTCTCCTAGAGAAGTCGGCTGTAGTGAGTTATTGTCAAGTCGGGAATTAGTATAAATAAAGAGTGAGCCTCTCTATTTAACACACATTCACTTACACTCAGTTCTATTGCATAACTGAGAGAGAATAAGTTGTTGGGACAAGAGAGAGAGAGAGAGACTAGTGCTATCAGGAGATTATCATACTGTTTTTTGGGTTTTGCTTTTGGTGCTGATTCTATCTCTAAGGAAGTTTCAGGGTTTTCTCCTTTATGGTTTCCCCGAGGAAAATATTTGTGTCCATTGTCTCTTGTGTTTTGTTGTTGTGCTTGTTATTCTCTCGGTTAAAGATCCTAAGATAATGCTAGCTTAAAATGATAAAAATATAACATGGTATCAGAGTTAACCTGAGAAGAAGAAACTGTGCAAATATGGAAACTAGGGCTTCCTATTTTTTGGATCTCTCTCCACATATTTTCAGCAAAATAAGGTTGGGCTGACTCTCCTCTCTAGGGCGCATCTTTCTGTCGAAGAATAATTTGATTCTAAGCTTTTTCAGTTTTTGACCCGACACTACTACCAAAAATTAGGGATTTCCATAGAAGTGGAATTTTTGAGTGAGCCTAGGCATGGATTGATCTCCTCCTCAACATCGAAGTTTAGAGATCAAGATCAAAGGTTTTGGTTGGATAGAACTTCGGGAAATTCAAACCCTAATCTGCTGCTGAACCAACCCTGTAGAAATTCAGCTCCAGATCCAGTTCTGACATCTTGACCTGGTAAGATCTAAATGTTTTGCATTTCCATTTGAGGTTCTCTGTTAAGATGTCTCATCATACTAAGCTTGATGAAAATCTTGAGGGAGCTGATAACTTCTGAGCCTGGAAGTATAGGATTTCCCTGGTCCTCGAAGAAAATGAGTTGGACTCTTACATCAATGAAGAGGTTCCAGTTCCAGAGGGAGATGAGGCTAAGGCCTTACACAAAAATAAATTGTTCATGGCTAAGAGGATTATTGATGATTAAATCAAGGATTACCTCATACCACAAGTGTCCTCCCTAAATACACCTAAATCTATGTTGATGCCTTGACCAAAATATTTGAAGGAAAGAACATAAATCATAAGATGACTCTGAGAAACTAGTTGAAGAATGTAAAGATCCAGAATGAGGAAACCATCCCGTCTTACTTTACAAGGGTCTCTCAGATCAAGGAACAATTGAAAGCAGTAGATGAAGAAGTAGAGAATGCAAAAATTGTGATGACCACCTTGAATAGTCTACCTAGATCATGGGACTCCTTCATTCAAGGGATTTGTGCAAGAAAGAAGCTAGTCAAGTTTAGTAGGCTGTGGGAAGAATGCTCACAAGAAGAAGCTTGAATAATAGCTCGAGAAGAAAAGATGGGAAGTGAAGATCAATATCTCACAGTACACTCCAAGAGTAGCATAACAAACTATCACAAAGGTAAGTTTTCTCACCAGAAAAATAATATTAGAAGACCTAATAAAGATTTGTCTAGAATCGGATGCTATACATGTAATGAGAAAGGACACTATGCTAGAGAATGTCCTAGAAACAAAAATGGATCTGACAAGAAGAAGGGAAACAAGAGAAGACATCATGCTCATGCTGCAGGATGATGAACCTTCCACAAAGAGAATCAGAAAAGTAAGTGATGATTATTCAAGTGATGAAGAATATGTTTTGATTTCCGCTCTCATGGGAACTATCACACATGGAAGCAATGATTGGCTTATATATAGTGGTGCTTCCAAACATATGAAGGGATTCAAAGAATCCTTTGTGAAACTATCTGAACATGAGTCACCTCACAAGGTGAAACTTGGGGATGACTCCCAGTATCCAATAAAAGGTAGCGGTGGATGCTCCTATAAGCTAGACTCTAGAAAGTATATGAAGATGAAGGATGTATTGTTTGTACCAGGACTAAAGAAGAACCTCCTCTCCATATCTGCATTGGATACAAAAGACATGAGGGTTTCATTTGTAGATGGCCAAGTTCTTATGTGGCCAAAAGGAAAGACCATTGATGATGCAGTAGTAATTGGGGAACAAGAAGGAGATCTATACAAATTGAAGGGCCAACCAGAACAAGCTTTTGTTCATGACTCAGTAGAACCAAATGAACTTTGGCATAGAAGGATTGCACATGTGCACTATAGAGCACTACCACTTGCAAGAAAAGTTGTTGAACTTGTATTCCAGAAATATAGACAAAACATGACAGTGTCTGCAAAGGATGTGCAAAAGGAAAGAACACAAATAAGACATTTCCAAGTAGCAAGAGCAAGGAAAAAGGAATCTTGGAAATCATCCACTCTGATGTCATCCAGTTCATTAAGCGGGTATGTATACTATGTTTCTTTCATTGATGATTTTTCTAGGAAGACATGGATATACTTTATGAAGAACAAAGATGAAGTATTCAACAAGTTCAAGGAATTCAAATCCTTGATCGAGAACCACACAAAAAAGAAAATCAAGACCTTTTGATCAGATAATGGTGGAGAATTCATATCAAATGAATTAAAAGAGTTATGCAAAGATTTAGGGATTACAGAAAGGAAGAATAGAACGATCATGGAAGTTGTAAGGGACATGCTTCATGATCAAGACCTTCCCATGCATCTATGGGCATAAGCTGCCAAAACAACAGTGTATGAACAGAACCATACTCCACACAGAGTACTCGAGAACAAGACACCTGAAGAAGTCTTTTCTGGCAAGAAAACTGAATTCAGCCATCTAAGAATATTCGGTTGTCCTGTATACATACACATTCCAAAAGAAAAGAGGAAAAAGTTAGATCCTTCTGGAAAGAAGGGTATATTTGTGGGATACTCTGACAGCTCGAAGGATTACATAATATAATTCCCAGGATTCTAAAATATTGACATCAGTAGAGACGTAACTTTCGACGAAGATTTAGCTTACAACAAATCTAGAAAGAGACCTACTGAAGAACCTGAAGAAACAGAAGTACCCAAAATTCATGACACAACCATGAACGAAGAAATTCAAGAAGAAGATCAAGAAATAGAAGAACCCCAAGAACCTGTAGATCCACCCCAAGAGAAGAATCCTCACAAGAGGAAACCTGCATGGGTATGAGAGGCTATCCAAGGTGCAGAAAGATATGGGGCTCCAGAAGAAACACACAGAGAAAGAGAGAGAACTAGATCCTGCTCTAGTTATGTAGCCCTGCTATGTGACATTATTGACAAAGAACCTTCCAACTATGAAGAAGCAGCAAAAAAAAAAGAATGGGAGAATGCTATGATTGAGGAGTATCAATCAATCATGAAGAATGATGTCTAGGATGTTGTTCCTAGACCAGAAGGGTAGCCTGTTATGACTTCCAAATGGATCTACAAGATCAAGCATGCTGCAAATGGGAGCATAGAGAAATATAAAGAAATATTTGTGGCTTGTGGCTTCTCCCAGAAAGAAAGAATAGATTATGAAGAAACTTTTGCACCTGTAGCCAGACACACTTCCATTAGATCAGTACTTGCTCTGGTTGTAGTGATGAAATGGAAGCTACACCATATGGATGTCAAGACTGCTTTCTTGAATGGTGTAGTGGAAGAGGAAGTGTATGTGGAGAAGCCACTCGATTTTGAGACACATGACAGGGAGACTCATGTGTGTAAATTGTGGAAAGCCCTGTAAGGTTTGAAACAAGCACCCAGGACATGGTACGGTGGAATTGATAGCTTCCTATCCAGTTTGGGCTTTACCAAGAGTAAAGAAGATTCCAACCTTTACTACAAGGTTGAAGAAGGGAACCCAGTGATACTCCTGATGTATGTAGATGATCTATTTATAACAGGTATGGATGGGTTGATTGTTGATATGAAGAGGAAGCTTGTTGCCGAGTTCGAGACGAAGGACTTGGGTATGATGCATTATTTTATAGGCATGGAGGTGTGGCAGAATGCATATGGAATTTCCCTGGGACAAGGGAAGTATGCGATAGAGATCCTAAAGAGATTCAGGATGATGGACTGCAAGGCCATGACCACACCTATGGCATCGAACCTGAAGATATTGAGTGATGCTTCATCAGAAACGGTTGATGCTATGATGTATCATCAGATGATTGGGTACTTGATGAACCTGATGAATACAAGACCATATATTTGCTTTGTTGTGAACACATTGAGATAGTGCCTGACAGATCCTAGACATGTTCACTTGATTGCTGCAAAGCATATTCTGAGGTACCTAGAGGCTACAGTTGATTATGGGCTCAAGTATGAGGAGAATCAGAAGATTAATTTGAAAGGTTTGTTGGCCTCCTATTTTGACTGTTCAGCACTATATTTTCTAGTTTCAAGTCTCATGAACCAAGTAATAATCAACTTCATTTAGTGTTGTTTTATGCATGGTTATGCCTCTTGAAGATCAACATTGCTAATTGCTTTGGTAAGTGACTTTTTAATTGTTTAGTTATTATTTTGCTTTGTTTTTATGTATATAATGGAACTTTTAGTTTTTATTTAATAATGGGTCAATTAATAAATCTTTATTTCTTTCATGCAGTGGTCTTTTGGTTGTTCGATTCAACGCTTGTCTCGGCACTTGAGGAGTGTATGTCGACTGTTACAGAGATTTGGGGGATTTTATTGCTCGGGATAACATCTTGTTTGATTTCCAATCGCTTCCAGGATGTAGGTGCAGTTATCCAGTGCTGTTTTGAGGATGTCATTTGCTCAAAGTGGCATTCCCGTCATTGATCAGGAACCTAATTTCAGGCTCAATTTCTGAGCAATCGGTTGGGAATTGTTCAAAAGGGTTCGAAACCCACTTCACAAATGGCCCCATTTACACCTATACGTGAGCAATTTTTAGAATTTCTGAACGAATGTGGAGAAATCCTTTCCGGAACAGACATGGTTTTTCCAGATTTTGGTGTTGGCCGTTTTCTAGGTAGTTGCTTGAATTTCTGAATTTTGGGATGGATCTTGTCCATCTATCCATGTATAAATAAACCCTTAGAAGGAGATATAAAGAAGGGAAAGACTATAAAACTCTATTTTGATTAATCGATCAAGCGTTTATTTCCTTAAGGCTTTGATTTCAGACTTGTAGGCGTTGAGGGCAGGGCCCACCTTCAACACCGATCATTTGTGTTTAAGTGTTGCTTGTACTGCTGTAAGTAGAGTGATGTTGCATACTTTGACACTGTTTTTATGATGGAATGTTAATGGTTTTGTTTACTTGTGATTTGGAATGGGATTTATGTTTGCAAAAGATTAGTTGATATCATGTGTACTCAGTTTAGCCTGTAGAATCGATTCAGCAGAGTAGTAAGAGTGGATTTGGATTTTAACCCTCTTTGAATCCCAGCGTGATACTGCTTGTTTGATCATTACAACCCTTGTTTAAAGAATCCATTCAGAGTCACAGAATTTATAAAACTGTATGATGAATTTGATTGTATTCGGTTTGCAGTAGGATCAAGTTAACAGAGGACTGAAAGTAGATTTGGATTCCATACTTCTTTTATTTCCAGTGTGATATCAATACTTGTTTAAAACTCTTTGTGGCTGTCAAGTTTACAAGACTATGGAGTATTCTAGGATTGCATTGTGTCGATATTAAAGAATTTGAAATAATTTACAGTACTTATTGAATCAGCAGAGGGTTTAAAGATCTTAGCTTACAGAGTATCTAAGGTTTTCCAAACAGTATTTTGGATTGGCTATATAGGGATTGGAATCATGCTTTTGTTTACTTCATGGTGTTGAATGGAATTAAGGAAAAGAATCCTAGGGTTTGAATATCAGTTTCATAGTACATGCAAATGAGAGTGAGTGTGTATTCTCTGAGTAGTTCCAATATTCTTTTGTGAACATAGGGCGCAGGGATATTATATTTGACATTAGCAGCAAATCCAAATTTCATTTTGTCAACTGTTGTGAATGATTTAGGGTTAAGAAGAGATAGATTTCATTTTAGTAGTTGTTTGAGAGTGATAAGTGTTTATATAAATTGCGACATCAGATTCTTTAGGGTTAATGGTTGGAATCTTAGATGCAATATAAGGTCATTAAGATTGACTCAGCATATTCATTCTGTAGGTAAGTTTAGAACTAGGATTTTCCTTTAATAAATTATTTACTTGTTAGGCTGCTTGCCCTGAAGAATAGATCATAATTAGCATAGCTTAAGGTTGCTGTAGCTTAGTATAGATCGATGATTGCTTTGGAAGGTTGCTGTAGCTTAAGGTTGCTATAGGTTACATTGAATTTGACAGTGTTGTAGATTGTAAGATAGGGAATAGCAAGCTGATTCTCTTTTCTTTAGGACAGACCTAATAACTCTTAGCATTGGTCATTCAATAGAGTAATAGTTCCATCAATTACATTTTGTTTCTTGTCTGTGAGTAGACTAAATTACTGTTAGCATGAGCATTGAAACTACTTTTCCCGCACATATGGTGTAGCAACTTGAATTTTACGTATCCTGGTTGACAATTAATTGAAGGTAAATTAATTAGTGATAATTTTACCCAACATTTTGGCGCCATTGCCGAGGATTTGATCCAAGGTAAGCTGGTATTTTGCTCATTTTCTACGAATTTGTTGGCTGTGAAGTTCAGGTAGATAGGGGTAGATAGGTTTCCTTTACATTACACAACAAGGTGTAGGGGAAACGATAAGACGCAAAGACGAATTCACTACGGGATTCCCATGGTGTAACAGCCTGACGCATCCACTTTAGTGGTTTGCCCCAAATCCATGTTGTTTCCTTCTCATAAGTGTGTTTGCTTTTTCACATGTTTGATTTATTTTGCTGGAAAAGTGTGTTTACCTTTCCTGTAAGGCGTGTTTACTTTCTTGCAATTTAATTTCATACAAGTGTGTTTTTCTTTTTGCAAGTTTGGGTGTGTTTACTTTCTGCAATTTAATTTCAAGAGTGTTTTATTTTATGCAAGAGCAGCGTGAGTTTGATTGGAATAAATATGTCTTTAGTGGTAGATAGTCTTGATTAGAATCATTTAAAACACATATAAACCAAATAAAAATAAAAACTTGGGTGCTGTAAGAGCCCCAGACATTGATCCTTGTGCGTAACATGAACAAAACAACCGACAAAAATGGATTCAGAAGTAACCATCAATTTGGGAAAACTTTCTCAAATCCTAGCTACAGTTGGAAGTTCTTCTTATCAGGTAGAAAACATCCTGACAGCAGTTAAGAGTTTATCTACCTCTCCTAACATAACAAATGAACCAAAGTCCCAAGAGCCACAAAAAAATATTCTTTTCCAAATTGCAGAGGAAATTGACAACTTGGGGATTACATCCGATGGAAAGTAGCCTAAAATTGAGGAGGTATTAGCAGATCCTCTATGTACTTCCGAAATCAATCAATCAGAAGAAGGGGATCTACATGATATGATGAAGGAAGGTGAGTACCAGGATTACTTTGAAAGTTGGTTCCAAGAGGCAACCAGACTACAACACCATTTCCTCCTTCAACACCTTTTGTTGCAGAAGCAAGTAAGTCAGTTGGTTCTCCTTATCCATGTAATCATTGCAACAACTTTTTCATATGAGGATAAAGGTATATTTTTAATCTTACTTCGCACTTGGTTACATTGGAAGAATTCATATACTTGAATAGAAATGTTTTCTTTCTTCTTAGGTAGAATAGGAAAATATGTATATAAATAAAAAAATTGCATGTTTAGTTTAGAAATTAATGCAACTTCGTTGTTTTTCTTTCTTTTCAATAAAATGATAAGATATTTAACTAGAATTTATACCTTCTCTCCAATCCATACTTTCAGAAAATTTATTATAACAGTAGCTCATAGCCTATAGCAAGGAAAAATGCTAGAGAGTAATATGAAATTATGACTGTTTTTAATAATGGTTCTGTAAACATAAGACCAATTGGTGATGAACAAGCTGCATTTGTGATAAATGGACATCGGTTAAAGGTATATTATAAACCTCTTTCTGAGCAAGAATTCATTCATAATATGAGTCAACAACCTGAACTAGAGCTGGTAGGTGAAGAAATGACTTCTTCATCCCCTACTTTCTCGCAGTAACATCCAATGAAATTGTTTTGTTGTATATATGTATTGGAGTTTTTTTATTAATAGGTTTCTTTTTGAAGGATGCAGATATTCTCTTCGGTGAAGCTCAGGATGTTTTAAAAGAAAAGGGAAGTCTTTTTGTGATTATTACTATTTTCAGCCATTGATTATTTTTACAAAGGACTGTGTTAATTTGAATTAAATTTCTGGGTTTCACTGGGTAATTGGAATGCCTGTGTCAAGTAAATAGATGTGTGCTGTTAGGTTTTTCAGACTTGTCCTCTTTATTCATACAAGTACTTATCCACCTGGCACTGCCTCCATTAGTGATTTAAACTTCCAAAGTGGCTTGTACTTATGAACTCATGAGTTACTAGTGCCATTTGACTTGGTTTCACACTAGATTGGATGAGGATAAATTTTTTTTTAGTAGTAGTAGCTATAGGCATTGAGTTATTATTCAGATAGGCACCATTTTGGAAAAAGGTCTCTAGGATTGAGTAGTCTGTTGATTATTATCTATTGGCTTCTATAATATCAAATACACATATTTATATACATTTTTGTCCATCCACTTCATGACTTTCACTTTATACAGTTATAGAGGTTAGTTGTTCATTTGGACAAATCTCTACAGGCATGTATTAAGAACACTCTTCCAATTTTGATACCATCCCATTCCTAGATGGTTTTCAGAGCTGCTCCCCCACTCATCTATGCATAAGCAAATCATAAAATTTATCTTTAAGATGAATTTGGGACAAGGGCCTCTGATAGAAAAAGGCTGTAAGAGGTTAACCCGCCGGGATACTGAACAGGTCTGCCGGCAGCGGGTACCGACCTGTGGTATAAACAAGCAAACCCATCAGGGTACTGAATAGGCCTGTTGGAAATGGGGCATCTTCCTGGGGAAGAAGCTTCTTAGATATTACAGTTACCCCACCGGAGTACTGAACGAGCTCGCTTGTAGTGGGTTCTGACTATGATATCTCTTTTAAAAGCCTCATCTATACTTGTCTGTATGAACAATGTACCTATGTAAATGTTAAAGAGAGGTAATATGTGTGGGTTAAATGAAATTTAAGGATATTTTTTGTAATAGCCAGTTGATAATCATCTTCAGATACTCTAAATTTTGGTTACCTCATCCTTGCTAAAAAAGGGTTTATGCCTTTAAAGTGTATTGGCATTTACTGAGTCCATGAACATTGCTGTGAACCTCAGTACTGGTTTTTCTTTTCACTGCTTAGGCTGTCTTGTGTGAAGTTGAGTCAAGTTGGCTAGTACCCCATTGGTTTCTTTTAGTACTCCTCTTGTCTTGTGTTTTAAGGCACATGTTCTGGTGGAAAAAGTTCTATATGAGTAAAGAGAAAGAAGTCTGTGCTCATGGCTGAAGTTTTGAATATGGGAGTGAGATTGACTGTCTATAAATTGTATTCAATTCTATTTTTGTATTGCTGATAAATATTGGTTTCATGACTTAGCTCTGTTTCTGTGTGGCCAGGTGAAGAAGCAACCTTGGAATGAGGTAATTGTGCCACGAGATTGTTGGGGTAAACAAATTTTCAATCAGTTTTACTTGCCTTTTCAACTCATACAAGTGGTATATTTTGGAGAAAGTCATTTGCTCTAATATCGTTACGATGCTGGTAATCATTTTTTCACCCCTGTCAGCTTGAAAAGACCTTTGTGTCTTAGACTGGCTGAGGTGCTGGAATAAAATTGGGAAATTGATATATTAAGTGGCGGAGGTAATGAACGCTGGGATAACTTTTAATTGTTATAAACCAAGTGTTTTTTCTTTTAATGTAAGTTTGATGCATTGCGGGATTTACCATAATAATCTTATAATCCATCTAAGTCAATACACTACCTTTCCTTCAAAAATAATTTCATGACATGGACCTTTGGCAACATTTTACTTTTTATTATTACTTTGCCATTTCTAATGTAACTTATGTCATTAATATGCTCCCATTTAAATTCTTGAACGCCATGGTTAAGTTGACATTAGATGTCTTAAGATCATGGGCTTATCAAGATGCTCATTTTAGCTGAGTTAAAGAAGAAGGATCGGGTATGGGAACAATTCATATATGAACTGTCCAATTTCCATCTCAAATCATCCTTGGGAAATGATCTATGTGAGTCTCTTATCCCTGATCTTGTTGACAAAGCATCCTCTATAAATGTTTTTGAGCATCAAGCTAGTCATATTCAGGAACCAGCAGTCAAGAGCTGTAAGAAGGCTGGACCATCCCATGTTACAAAGTTTCGGGGGTCTAAAGGGCAGCATGTAAACTCTCAGTCTGGGGGGGAAAAGGTCAGTCTGATAATGGAGATTTGCTTGCTTCATCAAATCGAATATTTACTCGTAGCATGGCTGTTCAAGAGAGAAAGAGGGAATCTAAAGGTAAGGCACCTATACATGTTGAATTGTCCTCATCCACTGATAATTCTGCCCATGATAATTCTGTCCATGATAATTCTGATTCCCATGGTTCCCATCATCATTCCTCCATACCGAGCCTTGTCAATGAGCCTTCATTGCCAGCATCACTTTCAAACTCTAGTCTAAAGACTGCAAAAGCTCCCTTCAAAATCAGGTCTGAAGTCTGCTAAATCTCATAGGTCAGATACTTCAGCTTCAGTGTCAGGAATTTAACCCATAGATTGGTCATCTATTTTGAGTTTCCAATTTTGTCTGTCTGAAACTTTCTTGCATAGGGACATGCAAGATCTTCAGTCTGGGGGAGATGTTGGCCTCCTATTTTGACTGTTTAGCACTATATTTTCTAGTTTCAAGTCTCATGAACCAAGTAATAATCAGCTTCATTTAGTGTTGTTTTATGCATGGTTATGCCTCTTGAAGATCAACATTGCTAAGTGCTTTGGTAAGTGAATTTTTAATATTTTAGTTATTATTTTGCTTTGTTTTTATGTATATAATGGAACTTTTAGTTTTTATTTAATAATGGGTCAATTAATAAATCTTTATTTCTTTCATGCAGTGGTCTTTTGGCTGTTCGATTCAACACTTGTCTCGGCACTTTAGGAGTGTATGTCGACTGTTACAGATATTTGGGGGATTTTATTGCTCGGGATAACATCTTGTTTGATTTCCAATCGCTTCCAGGACACAGGTGCAGTTATCCAGTGCTGTTCTGAGGATGTCATTTGCTCAAAGTGGCATTCCCGTCATTGATCAGGAACCTTATTTCGGGCTCAATTTCTGAGCAATTGGTTGGGAATTGTTCAAAACGGTTCGAAACCCACTTCACAAATGGCCCCATTTACCCCTAACAATGAGCAATTTTCATAATTTCTGAACGAATGTGGAGAAATCCTTTCCGGAACAGACATGGTTTTTCCAGATTTTGGTGTTGGCCGTTTTCTAGGTAGTGGCCTGAATTTCTGAATTTTGGGATGGATCTTGTCCATCTATCCATGTATAAATAAACCCTTATAAGGAGATATAAAGAAGGGAAATACTGTAAAACTATGTTTTTATTAATCGATCAAGCATTTATTTCCTTAAGGCTTTGATTTCAGACTTGTAGGCATTGAAGGCAGGGCCCACCTTCAACACCGATCATTTGTGTTTAAGTGTTGCTTGTACTGCTGTAAGTAGAGTGATGTTGCATACTTTGACACTGTTTTTATGATGGAATGTTAATGGTTTTGTTTACTTGTGATTTGGAATGGGATTTATGTTTGCAGAAGATTAGTTGATATCATATGTACTCAGTTTAGCCTGTAGAATCGATTCAACAGAGTAGTAAGAGTGGATTTGGATTTTAACCCTCTTTGACTCCCAGCGTGATACTGCTTGTTTGATGATTACAACCCTTGTTTAAAGAATCTGTTCAGAGTCACAGAATTTATAAAACTGTATGATGAATTTGATTGTATTCGGTTTGCAGTAGGATCAAGTTAACAGAGGACTGAAAGTAGATTTGGATTCCATACTTCTTTTATTTCCAGCGTGATATCAATACTTGTTTAAAACTCTTTCTGGCTGTCAAGTTTACAAGACTGTGGAGTATTCTAGGATTGCATTGTGTCGATCTTAAAGAATTTGAAATAATTTACAGTACTTATTGAATCAGCAGAGGGTTTAAATATCTTAGCTTACAGAGTATCTAAGGTTTTCCAAACAGTATTTTGGATTGGCTATATAGGGACTGGAATCATGCTTTTGTTTACTTCATGGTGTTGAATGGAATTAAGGAAAAGAATCCTAGGGTTTGAATATCAGTTTCATAGTACATGCAAATGAGAGTGAGTGTGTATTCTCTGAGTAGTTCCAATATTCTTTTGTGTGCATAGAACGCAGGTATAACATATTTGACATTAGCAGCAAATCCAAATTTCATTTTGTCAACTGTTGTGAATGATTTAGGGTTAAGAAGAGATAGATTTCATTTTAGTAGTTGTTTGAGAGTGATAAGTGTTTATATAAATTGTGGCATCAGATTCTTTAGGGTTAATGGTTGGAATCTTAGATACAATATAAGGTCATTAAGATTGACTCAGCATATTCATTCTGTAGGTAAGTTTAGAACTAGGATTTTCCTTTAATAAATTATTTACTTGTTAGGCTGCTTGCCCCGAAGAATAGATCATAATTAGCATATCTTAAGGTTGCTGTAGCTTAGTATAGATCGATGATTGCTTTGGAAGGTTGATGTAGCTTAAGGTTGCTATAGGTTACATTGAATTTGACAGTGTTGTAGATTGTAAGATAGGGATTAGCAAGCTGATTCTCTTTTCTTTAGGACATACCTAATAACTCTTAGCATTGGTCATTCAATAGAGTATTAGTTCCATCAATTACATTTTGTTTCTTGTCTGTGAGTAGACTAAATTATTGTCAGCATGAGCATTGAAACTACTTTGCCCACACATATGGTGTAGCAACTCGAAGTTTACGTATCCTGGTTGACAATTAATTGAAGGTAAATTAATTAGTGATAATTTTACCTAGCAAGGTTATGTTGATTCAGATTAGGCAGGTAGTGCCATCGATAGGAAGAGCACTTCAGGGTGTTGCTTCAGTGTGGAATCAGGTGTGATCTCTTGGTTTAGCAGGAAGCAGTCCTGTGTGGCACTGAGTATAGCTGAAGAAGAGTATGTCGCAGCTTGTTCAGCTAGTTGTGAGGTAGTATGGATGAGGAAGCTACTGTCTGATTTATTTGATCTCCAGTTGGATGCTACTTGTATATATTGTGACAACCAGAGTTGTGTGAAGTTCTCTGAGAACCCGGTGTTCCATGACAAGTTGAAGCATATCAATATCAAATATCACTATATCAAGGATATGGTGTAGAGAGGAGCAGTAAAAATCCAGTATGTTGCAACAGACGAACAAATAGTTGATGTGTTGACTAAGCCATTGGCCAGAGTGAAGTTTGAGTACTTCAGGGAGAAGCTTGGTGTTCTCTAGATCGAGGTTCCCTCCAAAGGGAAGTGATGAGTCCGTGAACCATTCTGACATGGTGAGAGGATTGGTTCCTTTCATCGTCAGATGTAAGTGCTGATCCATTCTGATGTGATTGAGGGATGTCTTCCCACATGATCGGATATAAGTGCCGAAGGCCATTCTCTAGGAGAATAGAGGCACCTGGTCAGCCTACCAGGAATCCTCAGCCTAGGGATGACAGCCATTTTGATGTGACTGTGGGATTGGCTCCCACATTATCAAATGTAAGTGCAGAGCCATTCTGATGTGAATGTGGGATTGGTTCCCACATGATCAGATGTAAGTGCATATCCTTTCCACATATGATAGTAGGTGTTTCCTATCATGCTGGTGGTTGTAAGTATTGTGCCTTTCCACATATGATAGTAGGTGTGTCCTATCATGCTGGTGGTTGTAAGTGCCATGACTTTCCACAGATGATAGTAGGTGTGTCCTCTCATGCTGGTGGTTGTAAGTGTTGTTCCTTTTCACAGATGGTAGTAGGTGTGTCCTACCATGCTGGTGATTGTAAGTGTTGTGTCTTTTCACAGATGGTAGTAGGTGTGTCCTACCATGCTGGTGATTGTAAGTGCTATGCCTTTTCACAGATGATAGTAGGTGTGTCCTATCATGCTAGTGATTGTAAGTGGTAGGAATTTTCACATATGATAGTAGGTGTGTCCTATCATGATGGTGAATATAAGTGTTGGGCCTTTCTGACATGGTTCTTGGATGTGTTCCTCCCATGGTCATATGTGGGTGCTGGGCGTGCCTTTCTGACATGGTGTTGGATGTGTTCCTCTCATGGTCATATGTAAGTGCTGGGTGGGCCATTCTGACTTAGGGTCAGAGATAAGCATTGAAGAAGACCTACATAGAGGCTAGGCCTACAATCGACATGAAAATGGGATGGCTATGTAGAAATTCCTATGATAAGAAGAATCAAGAGATAGCACCAGTGATGATGACCCAGTGATGATCCATATCGCGTGATAATCCAGATCTAGTGATGATCCAAATCTAGTGATGATGATCCAGTAGTGATGATCCAGATCCAGTGATGATCCAGATCCAGATGAAGATAACTTGAATATGAACATGACTTAAAGATGAAGATGACCTGAATATGAAGATGACTTGAAGATGAAGATGATGAGAACTTGACGATGATCTAGATGATACAGAGAAGAAGACCTGTGCTGATAAATTGTGTCGAGAGAATACCTTCCTAGTTAAGAGGGAGTGTTGATGTATTTGTAACTTTGGAATGTATTCATTTGTATATTTTATGTCTTGTACCCTGATGTTTATTCTGGGAAGTATATGTAATGTAATTGAGTCATGTCATTCCCCGATGTTTCTATCAAGAGATTTAATAATGTAAACAAGTCATGTAAAGTCATAGAGGGTAACCCTCCTTATTGATTCAGGGTTAAAGTCGCCACAGTTGTGGGGCCCTAGGGTTATTAGACTCTCCTAGAGAAGTCAGCCCTAGTGAGTTATTGTCAAGTCGAGAATTAGTATAAATAGAGAGTGAGCCTCTCTATTTAACACACATTCACTTACACTCAGTTGTAGCGCATAACTAAGAGAGAAGAAGTTACTGGGAGAAGAGAGAGAGAAACTACTGCTGTCGAAAGATCATCTTACTGTTTTTGGGGTTTTTCTTTTGGTGCTGATTCTATCTCTGAGGAAGTTGCAGGGTTTTCTCCTTTATGGTTTCCCCGAGGAAAATATTTGTGTCCATTGTCTCTTGTGTTTTGATTGTTGTGATTGTTATGCTCTCAGCTAAATATCCTAAGATAATGCTAGCTTAAAATTATAAAAATATAACATTGAGTTGTGCGATGTCCTTCTATTCTTGGCGGAAATATTCTTCCTTTTTTTTCTTTCTCTTCTTGGCCCGAGTTGTTAGGGATTGATTGTCATCTCTTATTCAATCAATCATGCATTTCTTCATATGTGATATTCATACTAGAACCAATCTATTGACTGAATTTGTAATACCATTCAAAGTTGTAACTTATGCTTCTTCTTCTTTGTCATTGTTTTCAACGACTTCTAATTTATCCTTGAGATGAGATCTTCTTGTAAAGTAATCATTGAATGTTTTCTGACATTGCACCTTCACATTCTTGAGTTGATTTCTCAAGGTCATATTTGTATATGTTTTTCATTGCATCAAACATATCCTTGGGATTATTCAAGGATGATACTTATGAGATCCAATGGAGGAAAACATACTCATCTCTATTTTGACTCGGTCATTCTTGGTTTTGACTTCATCTTCATCTAGATCTGTAACTTCTTATTTGAAATATTTCTTCATGGCATGCTTCTTCAAGTATGATACAAACTCTATAATTCCATGCTTTAAAAGTCCTCGACTCTTTCAAGCTTGTACTCAAGCTTGGTACTATTTGTCGTCATGATAAAAAAAGAGAACCTCAAATGGAAATAGAGAGGATGGAACTTACCAGTGAGATTGTTTCAACTTGATGATTGCTTGAAGGATCTTTTGAAATACTACTTATGGTGGACCCAGGGTTTGACAAAGAAACACTAATTTCTCAACTTAGGTATCTTTCGGATCTGATTGGATAGAAATATGCTCCTCCTAAAGGCAATTTGAGCAACATACTTTTTTCCCCAAAACTAAGGTTAGAATTGCAAAATATCTGATGCCCTAGTTTACTTCGGCAGTATTGTTAGGTCAAAAAATGAAAGTCCACAAAATAAAAAAATTCTTACATAGATAAATGCACCCTGCGAGAGTGAATTTTATGGTCCTCCTTCTTCAACTGATTGGTGGAGGGAAGTTCCCGGAATAGGGAGCCCTAGTTTTTCTCTGGTTTCTTCTTCAAACATGACTACAATTGTTTCTACTATATCACATAAATTTCATCTCTTGAAGGTATGAAAATTCATCCTACGGTAGCCTGGTATGTCTTATTTCCAACCCCTTAGGTTAGAGAAGAAATGGATTCACCAAGTGGGACTTATGCGAATTTTACCAGGGTGACTTATTTCAGGACTGTTCAACATAGTGAACTTGTACAGACTTGCATGTGTCATCGTTTCACCTTCGGGGTCTAAATATTTTACCATCGAAACTAAAATATGTTCCCTATATAGAACATCTTGAGAAATTTAATTTGGACCTTCCTATCCCAAGATATAACAAGTCTCCCTAGGTTACCTATTTAAGGCTGTATCCTTGGAGAGGCTGGAACCCTGATTTGGAGGAAACATATATCCTAGATTATAGAGAATATGAAGCTAAAACTTTTACACAATGTACATGAGGAATTCATCTTCCGCCTGTAAAATTTTTGGCTCTTGATCCTTCTCCAATATAGAGATATAGAGAATGTACCAAAATGACTAGTTTTACTATTTTAGGGTTTTCAAGCATGAAACTCTAATCTTCAATAGTTGTAGCTGTAGCACTATTTCAGATGCACAAAGACTTATTTCAGGGTAGTTCTGATACCATTTTATATTTTTAATGGTTATACAAGATCTAAATTTTTTTAGCATCATAACATCATAACCATAAGCAAAGGATCACTGAAAGAAAGACAAATGCAACAACACAAGAGAACACAAAGATTTTCCTTGGGGAAATCACAAGGGAGAAAACCATGCAAAAATTCCTCAGTATAGAATTAAACCAAGACAGTGTAAAACCCCAACAATAAGGATAGTTGCTCATCTTCCATAGTAGACTCTTTCTCTCTCTCTCTCTTAAGCGCAATACTTGAGTGTGTGACATGTAACAATGGGAGAGGTGCATCACCTACTTATATTATTCAGTTAACTTTCCCTCTAACATAACATGGCCGACTTCTCTAACTGATTGGGCCCACGTGTCCAACTGGACACCATAAATAACATTTATTATATTGACACTTGGGTACTATTTCCCTGACTTACAATGGAGGGTTTACCTCATGAATTTTACATGACCAATTACATCAAGGACATCTCCAAATGGAGGAATAACATCTTCGAAGGAGAATACAACAAAATTAAAATAGAATATATTCTGAAGTTACAATACTTTAATACTAAAGATATCACCATCCCATTTCTTGGATTCCTTTACGAGAACCAAGACTAGTAACAATGGTCAATATTCAATCCCCATTACAGGGTATTCAAATATAAACAAAGATACATTCACCTGAAAATCATATTTCAATCAACCATATGATTACCATCAAGTATAAAAATATACAATACATGATATAAGAGTATTCTTTAACAACAAAACTATGGACATAAAGTTAGCATAAATCAGTCACCATGGAAAATTTACAAAATATAACAACACGAATAGCACATGAGAGAATACTTATCTCAAATTTTGGAAAATAGCTTCAACAAACAATGTTCCTCCCAGAAGAAGAGCATAATCAGTTTAGCAACTCTCAAACTACCTCTTCTGAGAACCACAATGCTTCCCACTACTACTTTCTTGTTCTTCTCCACTGCCTATCATGTCACCATCCCATTTCTTGGCTTCATGTGCAAGAAACTAGACTAGTAGAGTGATATGAACAAAGCAAAGGGGTGACAATCCACCAAACTACCTCCCTAGAAATGGATACTAGACTACTCATGAGGGAATTTAGGATTTAGTCCCAACAACTAAACCATATTCTTCAACAAAGATACTTGAAATAGAGATGCTTCTTTAACAAGGATGATTTTTCACATTCCCAAAAGACACATGGTTAGAAGTAAACATATATATTGTTCAACAAGATTCTTAAATATATCTTTAAAAAAAATAAATTTCTAATTAATTACATGAAATACTTCAGTATATGCAAGGTACTCGAGATATAAATACGTGTTCAAAAAAATACTTGAAATACATCTAATTGAATCTTATTCTAATCAATCTCAATCATATTAAATGCATCTAAGATACATTAAATGTGTTCAAATCAGTCAATCACATGAGATGCATTACCAAGATGCTTTTGCATGATTTATCACTCAAATAATTTCCCTACAAGGATGCATGAAGTGTCACCAAGATATTTTCCCAACAAGATGCATGAACTATCACTATGATATTTTAGAAAGATGCATTTCAATAAAGGCATTTGATATACTACAACGATAACCTATAAAGATACTTTCAACAAGGATCACAAGGATATATTTTATTTCAACAAGATCCCTGGATAGTTTCCTAACAAATATACTAGTACCACATTCTACACAATTTGTATTGAATATATAAGGATACATGAAGTCCATGTTCAATAAAGGTACATTTATCATACTTAATTAGTTACACGGTTAGTACCTACTTTTCAATAGAGATATACGAAATACCACCAAGTTATTACCAACATACCTTTCAATAACGACACAAGATTCTTTTCTGATGAAGATCACACGGATAAAGATTTTCAATGATCACCTAAATACTTTTTCATTTTAATGTAAAATTAAAATTGAATTTATATGCAAAAGTTCTAATATAACTAAGAACCAAAAAGGGTCATAACAACATATTACTTCTCATCTCAACAAAAAGCATAATTTTTATTTAGATATAATTCAAAAAGCCATTATTCATCAACTAATATCTCATGGAATCTCATGCATACATCATCCATATAGACATCGATCATTAATTCATAATATCTCAACCTATATGAAGCATATATCTATCATGTAATATCAACCAATGATAAGTATACATGCATCAGTTAACCATACAAGCATCAATTGAAGTACATCAATAAAAAAAATCAACGATAATACATTAACCAACATACATCAGTTAGAATATATTAATCATAGTACATCAATTAGAATACACAACCAGAATAAATCAACTATGATTCATCAAGCAAAAGACAATGATCATAATACATTAACCAACATACATGTTGTAATCTCACATTTCACATAAGGTTACCAATAATACATACCAAAACATACATACATAACAGAGATAAGAACCGAGTTCTCATCTGGCTCAACAGCCTAATATATATGATTACAAAACAGTTACAAAATAACTACATGTCGGTTCGGTGAACCAACACGACCTTGGGTGGCCGACCTAATCTCTAGTTTAGTCGATCGACCGAATTAGTCGGCTGATCGTTCAAGTCGACTTATCGACTTGCTCCTCCAACATATCCCCCACGAACAAAACGTTTCTTCACCACGAAGAAACAGGGAGGTACAAAAATTCTTCCTGTCTGTTTCTTAGTAGTCATTCTAATGTGCCTGGTCTTCATGGGCTATGAAGTTTGATGGTCGAACTTTTCTATACACAGAATTTGACAATTGCTGGGGCTGTCACTACTAGGTGATGTTGGAAATCTGTCCAACTTTGCAATATTTTCTGGATGTCGATGGTGAGTGTAGTCAAACTTGATAAGACCGACTTCTTCTTTGAGATGGAGACTTCAACTATTCTCTCCATCTCGGGACGCATAAACTGGTCCTTCTCCTCTGTAGTCTCGACAAATCATCTTATCCGCGGGCAGATGATGTTGAATTTTTCCAAGTTGGGGATAGCTTGTTGCACCCACTGATGTGCTTCCCTCTCAAGTTTCTGCAGCTTGGCTATCTCAAGCACTATTTGTTCTTCTATTGTGGTTCTGAGTGCTTCATCAGTGGTTTTCGTATTTTCAAGTGCTTGTATCCCTTGTCGGGTCTGCCAAGTTTGCTGATAGACTTTCCTATAGTAAGCAGGCCAGTCTCACAGTATTTCTTCAGTGGTGACGGACTCCTCAATGTGATCTTGCAGCACTTTATAAGCTTCAGAAAAGGCTGTGTGTTGCGCCATTAGGAGGAAGGTAGTTTCTTATTTTTGCTCCTCCTTTATTTCTTGAATCTGTGCTTGGAGTGCCGATACCATGCTTTCAAATAGATGATACGCTCTTTCAAGTAGTTTGTTGGTGTCGACCTCTACGGGGCCTGTCATTACTGATTGTGCAAGGTTTTTTCATTTGTTGAGGAAATCGACCTGTTCTTCGATTTTGTTGTTGAGTTTCTCAGGCCTCTACTGGATCCTTGTCTTTGCTTTGACTGTTAGGGTTTTCAGGAGTTGTCCTAGCTCTGCATCGATCAGTGAGGTTGCATCTTTAAATTTGATATGGACCTTTGATGGCTGTCCATGATGCTCCTTCTTCTGTTTATCCTTCCTCTTCTTATTCTTTTCCTTCTCTGTTTGTGTCGGAACCTGTGTACCTACAAAATTCGAGTCAGGATTTTCGGTTTGTGGTATAGTGGTTGATGGTTTCTCTGTTTGGGGAGGTGGGATGACTGCTGCCTCTGGCTGGTTAGATGTAGTGGGTGCATAAGTGGATGTAGTTGGTGCTGATGGTTGTGGTGGGGCTTGTTTTGAGTCGGGGGGTGGTGGTGGTGGGGGAGATGGTGGTGGTGGTGATGGAGTTGGTGAAGGGTCGGGGGTGATTGGGTTGGTGGAAGTAAGGCCAAAAGGTGGGTTGTTGGGCTGGGGAGGTGATTCCAAGTTAGAGAACATTTGGTTAATTTGTCGATTTATGTCCTCGTCATTTTCTTCTCCTTTAGTTGGTGCAGTGGCTGGCAGGTTGGTTTGGGGTACAATCGAGGTGATAGTTGCAAAGGTTTGTGACTGGAATTCATGACCTGGTTGGTATCCACCGACCTCAAAGACAGGTGATTTTGTGGATAGCTTTTGGACTGACATGAATATCTCGAGTAGTTTCTCAATGAATGCCTGCAAATCTCTGTCCTTGTCAAACTTTTCTTTGACAGCTTCCAACATAGCATTTTTGCACAAGTCAAGTGGGCTTATTGAATGTTGTTCTGGTACTTTCTCCAGTGTTACTTTTGTCAGAGATGGAGGTGGGGGCGTAGACACAAGATCTACAATGTTCTTAGGCATTGTTGTGTGGGTGATATTGGCTTTATTTGGTCGTCCTAGTAGTGCTCCTGCCTCGACAAATCTTTGGAACTGGGTTTCCATCGGCACTTTATTTTCTGCGGCATATTCTATTATGTCGATGGCCATAGCTCCCAGTTCCTCCTCGTCGTCTGATGATTTTGCAATGATAAGCTTGCTCTTACCTTTTCCTTGTTGTCGTTGTTGTGTCCTTAACTTCTTTCTTGTAGATGCTATCTCTTTCGACAATTTTTTTATAATGCCTTTTGTGATAGCATACTCTGGGTTTTCTGGTTCTGTCTCTCCCCTTGGCTCCTGGGTCAGGATGAGACTTTTTGTAGCCGGAGTGATTACCTGCTACTCTGCCTGTGTTTGTTCTATCTATGGTTCTACTCTATGTGCTATTAGAGGTTTGATGATGATTTGAATTTGGCGAGTGTGTTCGACCAGTGTCTCCTCCGACACAAAGGTACTGATGTAGAGGTTCAACTCATAGTCTTCTTCCTTCTCTTGGTTGGTTAACGACTCCTCGATCGAGAAGTCAATCTTCTTTTCTATCGCTGGTACTGGTATTTTGGTTTTAGCCTGTCGAGATAGCTCTCGAAAGATTTGGTAGACCAATGGATAATAGTCGAGGGATTTTTGATTTGAGTCGGCGCCCTACATGTACCACACTGAAGTATGGTCAAGCTCTAGCTGGATGTGGGACTTTGTCAGTAGAATTATTTAGATGTTTTGAGGCACCCTCCATCTAGTCATGCAGACTTTTAGCCGTTGGAGCCAGTTCTCCAACAACACTTTTTCGTCTTCCATTTCTTTCAAGGTTCCTTTCTGGGAGAATGGTTTGAATCTCGACATGTGGAACCTTGTTGGTACCTGAAAATTTGGTTTTCCTTTGGGGCAGATATGGTACATGACTATCCATAGTATGAGGGAGGGGAACTTGATGATTCCTCCCGTCTGTTGGAATCTTTCACAGATGGTCTTGACCATGTTGGCGACATATTCATCCCATCTGTATATCTTTCCATTTGTCACAATGGTGTCGATAGCTTCTAACATGTCTAATTTGAGGTCGCTTCCTCGACCTGCCAGGGTGAGTGTTATGGCTATTATTTTGGCCACAATATATGGCGTTCGGGCTGTGATTTGACTAATCATCAACCCCTTCGAGTTTTTTCCTTGAAGTCGACCCAGCTATTTCTTCGACTAGTCCGTCTTTAATACTGACTGGTACTGGGTCTCCTGTGTTTGAGAGACCTGTCAACTTGGAGATGACTTCCCCAGAGATGTCGACCGGTTGGTTGAAGCAGAACCGACCATTGTGGTACCAACTTATGATAAATTTTACGGCTATTTCCTTGGTGCCACCGAAGCTGGGCATGAGCGGTGCATTGACATAGTTGAAGATGGTATTGTGTTTTATTTTCTTTGCGACTTAAGTAGGCTTCTTGTTGACATAAGCCCATTCTTGCATCTCGGTCCATATTTTTTTCCATGAGCCTTCGTGCACCTTAGCATTATTAATATTCTTTAGCCTACGGACTAAAGGTGTTTCTTCAGTCTGTAATTCCTTGGCTTTGGTTGAGGCTCTAGCTTGTTTGGGTGCCATCTTGTCGGTTTTGGTGGTCTATTTCACTAAGGTATTCACGGCTTTCAGTCGTCTGGATGTTCTGATGCTCTCTTGATATGAATTGCGGTGAATGATCCTTCGGTGGTCCAGTATTTATAGGGGATGCTTTGGATGTTTTCATCGATGAGTGTATTAATGGTGGACGTGATATTCCAGCTAGAACACTTGAGTGTGCGTTAATGTGGAATTGCTTTCGGCGCTCGAGGTCATGAATGCACGATGGGACTATCGAGGTCGTCGATCGGTGTCGGTTATGAAAATGGTCGATGGCGTTATGTCGATGGGCATGATGTCGGTTGTCGAAATGGTAATTTCCTGTCATAGTTTTCTGCATGTATGGTATTATTTTGCTTTTTGGATTTTTTTTAGATTTTTATATCTTTTGGTTTAACCGTTATGGTCGTTATAGGAATTTTTTTTTCACTATGTTTATTTCTAGTTTCTGTAGCATTTTAGTCGGGCTCCATTAATGAGTTTCCAAAATACTATGCCTTGTAATATCCTTAGTTGGACTAATCCATTGGTATGTATCTCTTTGACAGCATAAGGTCCCATCCATTCTGTATGGAGATTTTTAGGTTTACCTTTTACCTGACTATTGTATAGTAAAGCAAGATCTCCTATCGACAAGTTTCTGTTCTTGATGTTTCTGTCGTTCCATGCTTTTTGTTGTTGTTTCTAGATTTCTTGATGTTGTATTGCCATTAGTCGATGTTCTTCGAGTTTGCTTAGGTTCAATAATCGGTCCTTTATTCCTTGTTCGACATCGATATGTAGGATCTTTGCAATGATAGGTGTCTGTTGTCGGAAGTGTAATGGAACTATTGCTTCTTGTCCATAGACTAGTCGAAAAGGAGTTTGGTCGGTCGAGCATTTATATGCTCTTCTGTATGCCCATAATACTGTAGTTATTTTCTCGTCCCAGTTGTCCTTATCAGTGTTAAATATTTTGGTTAATCCTCTTGTTAATGTTTTATTGAATGCATCAATTGCTCCATTCGACTGAGGATGGTATGCTGAACTCTGACGGTGGTCGATTTGGAACTGTTCGGTTAGGGTTTTGATAGTTCTATTGATGAAGTGTGTTCCCTGGTCGCTAATTAGGGTTAGTGGACATCCAAATATGGTGATGATATTCTCATAGATAAACTTAGCATCTATCTCACTTGAACATGTGTCGACTGGTTTGGCTTCTGCCCATTTAGTTACATATTCGAATGCAGTTATGATATACCTTGCGCCTGTCCTTTTTGCTGGTATAGGAAATGGTCCTATGAAGTCAATGGCCCAAATTTTGAATGTCAAACTTGGGTTTACTGATATCAAAGGCATTTCCGTGCTAGGGAGAGGTTGACCTAGTCATTGATATCTGTCACATTGACTGACAAAATTTTTGCAATCTTTGTCAAGTGTCGACCACCATAACCATGACTTTTGGATTTTCTTTGCAATATGCTCTTCACTCCAGTAGTCACCAATCTTTGCCATTTTTGGTCGATCATCATTTGAGATGTCGAATTCTCTAGTTTTGACTTTAGCATCTAGCCATTCTGGTTCTTTGGCTTCACTGATTGGTTGACTTCCTTCCTTAATCTGTGAGAATGTGGTAGGGAAGTCAACTATAGTAATTTTGTCAGTTTCCTGTTTGTCGGTTGTTTCCACTTTAAGGATTGTACAAATAGGTTTGGTCATTTTGACATGGTTTGATTTCCATCTAAATCTTTTCCCTTATGTATTTTCATTCTCTAACTGTAGTCTTGTCGACTGTGGTTTTGTCCTAGTTTGTAGATTGTTGCATTTCATTGTCTGTCGGTTATCTTTTAAGGGTTTGTTTTCTGTCGGATGTATAAAGTGTTTAATCTGTTTTGCTGGTTTGACCAAGTTTTCATTTTATGGGATAAAGTTAAAATATGTAATGAAATTTTCTCTGAGTTCATGCCATAAGAATTTTTCACCTATAGTTTCTTCCATTTTATACCATTTGTTTGGTAAGTCGGAGAGGGTTGATGGGAATAGGTGTGGCCATGCTTGTTCATCCTTGTATCCAAGTTTTCTCCATTCTTTTTCACATGTCTTAATATGATCTTCTGGATTCTGTCCTTAGAGTGAATATAGGTATCTGATCCTATTTGGTTAACTTCTTTCCTCCAAACCTTTTGACAAAGTAAGTCGAAGCTGATGTCCAGGTTTGTAATCTTGTTTGATGGGTATCCCACCATCGAGCAACTTGGCCTGTAAAAGTTTCTACTAGGATTTGAAGTAGACCATGGTCACCAATATTTCTGGAAACTTGTTCTACATGCATGACTGGTGATTCTCTTTCCTTGTATCTTGGTATTTGTGTAGTATTTACATTGGAAGGTTTTAAAGTAGGGTATTTCCTAATTTTCTTCTCAAAGATTTTTGGGACAATGGACACTATGAAGCACTGTTGGGTGGGTTTTTTCTGCACTTTTTGAATAGTCCAACACCCTATTGCTTGTGTTTCGTAGTTCTCGATCTCCCATTCATATAATTCTGCGTTCGAATGATAACCAACTGAGTCTTGGTTTCCTAAATGAAGTTCTCCGTAGATATTAGGTTCTGTATAATCTACATTGTTTTGAATCTGGTAGAGTTATCAAATGTCGACTTCTTCATCGACAGGTTCAGCCCAAGGTTCTCCTTGAGATGGATGAATAGGTACAATGACCTTTTGTCCATTTCCTTTTAATTTGATTCTCTCTTTGTCTAGGGATATCGATGCTTTCATCTTTCTACCCCAAGGTCAACCTACTAACACTGGGAAGGAACTGGATCCTTCCTTAGGGTCAATGATTTCAAAGTTGACTTTGGTTGAGATTCCTTTTAGAGTTGTGTCAACGTTTTTCTAGACTCCAATAGGTTCAATTAGGCCCTGGTTGGCTAGTTTCAGGTATATGCCTGACTCATATAGCCGAGGTCTACCCATTTGTTCCCAAATGTCATGAGTCATGATGTTTACTTATGATCCAAAGTCGAGCACTACTTGTCGGACATGTTATCCTTCAATTTCCAGGTCGATAAGTGGGTTGGCATCACCTTTATCTTTTTGATTTAAGCTGTAGATATTCCTTGTTTGTTTTTCAGAGTTGTTATGTTTTATTTCATATAGTAAGTCAATGAACTGAGATACTGAGTTGTCTTTTTGTATGAGCTGTATTAATTCTTTTATTATGTTATGTCGATTGTCGTTAGCTTGTTCCTGTCGTGCAAATTCTTTGAATACATTTGTTGTTTCTTTATATGTTTGTTTTTCTTTAAGTGGATCAAGGTAGAATTTTTTCTCTTTTATTTTGCTGATTCTTGGGTTATCACTTCCTGTTTTTGTCCCTTGTCGGGTTACAATATGCAAATTTTTTTGTGTTTATTACATCATTTTTTTGCACACATGACAAGACATTAACATTTTTATTTGTATTTATTTTTTCCAACATGATAGGGAAATCCTCTAGTGAGTGATCCCCTACTCCACAATGAGTACAAAATTTGAGGTCAGTTTTGTCTTTATATGGACAGTTTGGATACCGATGTCCCTCTTTATAACATGTAAAGCATTGGATGGGTCGACGTGGTCAGTTGTCTTGATTTCCAGAGAATTGACCTCGTCCTCCATAGCCTCCATGTCGATTGTCATACCGGCACTCGTATCTTCGACCTTCATATCTCTGACTATTCTGATCATTTGGTAAGTTGTTTTGCACATTATTTTGTGCAACTGCAGTTGTTTGGTAGACTGCATGATAATTCTGTCGGTTCTTCAAGTCAAATGGCAGTCGGCTGTGTTATGATTTTTAGTTTCGTAGATTGCACACCAAGATGCCTTGCCATTCTTCATGTTGAACGGGAAATATTTTGTCGAGTGGTCTCCATGCTCTTGGAAAATGTCACAAAAACATTTCGTCTGCATGAATCGAATGTCCTGTCGGCTGTATTCCTGTCGACAGTTGTCTTTGGAATGTCCAGCCGTCGAGCACTTTGTTCACTAGATATCCTTATTTTTGAGATTTAATTCCTTTAAATACTTTTCTACACTCTCAAGTTGTTCTTCTAGTCTATTATTGGTGGATTATGTTGGTATGTCCTCATCCATTTCCACTTGGAGACCTTTTGTAAGCGCATCTTCGTAAGACTTGAATGTTACTAGAATTATGTGTCGGTGGATTTTCTGAGATAAACTTGCAAGAAACCACTGGATTAATAATTGTTCATATATAACATAGTCCATTTTTCTAAGAAGGTATTTCCATTGCTTATCATAGTCGTGGACAGTTTCTCCTGGCTTCTATGATGTTGTTTTTAGTTTTTTCGCTGCCATATGTTTTGCATGTGGAGTTTTGAAAAATGATAGAAATTACGCTTTGATCTCGGCTTTGGTTGCTCGAGTTTGTCTTTCAGAAAAGGTCATATACCAAGTTAATTCCCTTTTCCTCAAGGCACCGACGAACTGTGCCATCTTCCTATCTTCGTCTGTAACTTGGTTAGCCTCCCAAGTTGACTCACAGACGAACCGATGTCATCTGGGGTCCTCATCCCCCTCATATAGAGGAATGTGTGTTGACATGTGACCCATGTCAGAATCACTGTTGCTGCTTTCAGGAGGTGGCAGCGGGGGTGGTGGGGTTATTTTCTTTTTCCTCTCTATAGAGCTATTATCGACGGAACTTTCATCTCCATCAGTTGTTTTTGTCGTTTCGTCTTCGACCAACAATCGGTTGATTTGAACTTCTTCTATTGATGTCCAACTGTAGTTACCTGTCCATATTTATGAATGTTCTGTGTCCTCCAAAGCTATATTTGGTAGGGGGTGCACCTTCATGTGTTGGTAAAAGTAAGTGGATACTTCGGTTGGAGGGTACCGCTTGAAATGGAACCCAATTTCCTTCTTCTGGTCGATGGATAATGAGGTGTCTTCCAGTGTATGTCTCATCGTCTAGTGAAATCCATATACCAAAGTCATTAGCTCCTAGTCGGAGGTCCTCTTTGACAATAGTTTGTATCCGGGTACGCGAATTCAACGGAGATAGAGTAGTTCCTTCATGGGGAGCTCTTAATTGGAGAGCTTTTGGCTGCTCTATCTACAATTCTTCATCCGTAGGGGACGCCTCTTTTTCCATGCCTTCTTCTTGTCGGTCATGACCCGACTCTGGCGGATTTCTTTCCTGGTCGGTCGCCCTAGTACTCCTTCCTCTGTGCAGCGCTAAGGATCTTTCTCTTCTTTCTTCTCTCCTTTGTTGTCTCTCTTCCCTCTCTATTTTCTGAATGTCCGACATACCTTTGTGTGATACTATCCTCTAAGTTTCCCTTTTGGTCGACTTCTCATTACTGGTGAATTGTATCTGCTTCTAAGCGACTAGAATCCACTCCACTTTATCCCAACATATGACTAGCACCCCCACATAGCCTACCTGATGCTTTTAGAAATCCAAGATAGTTCAGTCTACTTGCTTAGGAAGTATTCCCACTCCCTTTCTGTAATGAATGTTTCCAAGCTCTTTTTCTTTTCCGCCCAGTTAGGGTTTAATGGCGGTCCGTGAAGTGATGGACGAGGTTTGACAATATGACCCACTCCCTTCTCGATCAGGAATTTAAACAGCAAGGTCAGAAAGGAACACAAAAATTGCTCAGTGAGGTCTATGTAAAATTTCTCCTTGATGGTTTCCATAGAAGTTCTATCTTCTACTGCTTGCTCCTCGTGAAGTCATCGGTGATTTTTTCGAACCACTCTGACAAGTTTGTTCTCCCCCCTCGGATCAATTTTTATAGCAACTCTTGTTCTTTAGTCCCTTCGAGCTTTTTCATCCAGGAGTTTCTTCAAAAGTTGGGGCATTGATTCTACAAACTTCTCATGTGTTTCTGTAAAGAATCTTGCTTTTGCTTGTGCGGTCATTAACCTTTTTCTTCATGCGTAATTCTGCAAATAATTTGCAACTTTACATTCCCACCATTCCTTAATCTCCTGTTCTGATATCATCTGTTTGCATACGTCTCAGACATTTACTACCGGCAATAGAACCAATGTTGTAATCGCATAGATCACATAAGGTTACCAATAATACATACCAAAACATACATACATAACAGAGATAAGAACAAGTAGGTGAAGTAACAGATTATATCAACATGAATGGGTCCATACAATACAGAGAAATGAGTTGAGTTGTCATTTGGCTCAACAGCCTAATATATATGATTACAAAACAGTTACAAAATAACTACCTGTTGGTTCGGTGAACCGACACAACCTTAGGTGGCCGACCTAATCTCTAGTTTAGTCGGTTGATCGACTAAGTCGGATGATCGTTCAATTCGACTTATCGACTTGCTCCTCCAAACATACACTAATTGGAATATATTAATCAAAATACATCAATTAAAATACACAATCATAATACATTAACCAAGATTCATCAAACATAAGGAAATGATCATAATACATCAATCACAATACATACTTCCTAATATTTCCAAACTCCCAAATACTTCCAATAACTTTCAAATATTCCCAAATACATCCAAACACTTACAAAGAATTTCAAACACCTCCAATACCTCCAAACACTTCCAAATACCTCCAAATACCTCTAGATGCCTCCAAGCACTTCCAAACACCTCCAAACACTCAAACACTTCCAAACACCTCCAAATTTTACACTTACATCATTACATACGTTCACCTCTATACATATAGTATATTCACAATATTACATACATGTAATACTAATAACTATTACATATAATAAAATACATATTATAGAAACATACAAGCATTCAAATATATAATAATTCATCTATTATTATATATACCTTTAACAACTATACATGTGACACATACCATATTATACATGTTTATGTCGATGTCATATATATATATATTATCTTACACTACTATACTACCTACCTACACATATAAAATAAAATTAAGAGAATATGAGTCATAAAAGACAAGTGGCTCATTTCCTCCAAAAATAAACTAGGAGTTACATCTCCATAAGTCAAATACATAAAATAAAAGATAATATGAACCATTAGAGACAAGTGGCTCATTCTCCTCCAAAATAGACAAGGATTTACATCTCCATAAGAAAAATAAATAAAAGAAAAGAGAATTTGAACCATTATCGGACGAGTGGCTCATTTTCTCCACTCAATACATAAATTAGTAAGATAGCTAGGATAATAATAATATTATTACCACTAACCCCAAAATAAATAAATAAAATAATACAATACAAAAATAGCCCATAGCTATGCTTATCTCCATGTAGCAATTCCACCAGTAACTAATTAGATAAGTTAGCATAGTAATAATCAATAAATAGTATAAAAACATATTACATGCATAAAATAAAAAGAGAATGAGAAAAACCATTTAGACAAGTGTCCCATTCCTAAAATAAACAAGGATTTACTCATCCACATTGGCATAAATAAGACTATCAAAGCATATCATCCATAGAAAATACAAAATTCATATCCGGTAATAATAGAACTATATCATCTTAATAACCTAGCATTAAATTAATTCTAATAATATTACATAGTACATACTATTATAATGACACTTGTTTACTTATCAATTAATAATCATAATGTATCAATAAATAAGTCATACTACAATAATCATTTCAATATTAACAATTCAATGGTCAATAAAAGAGGCAATGCACATGCATCAACCAATCGAGTCTCTCAATTATTAGATATGCACCACATAGTACTTACCAATTAATCTATTGCACAACAAATATGAACTATTAAGTAATTTCAAGGAATACAATGAACTAATATTTGAAGTGAGGCTTCTTGTTCTTATATTAACATAAGGGAGGTTAATTCCATCTTACTAAGCACATTTTTAAACTCCAAATGCACATATGAAAAAGATAATAACTCTGTATTATGTAAAAGGCCCAATAGCCGCAATGTTGGAACCTAAGCTCTGATACCACTTGTAATGTCCCCGAGGGATATCAAGCGGTATTGAGGACATATAATTAGATATCTAAGTCTAATTATATAATTTTATTACAACGTATTAGTTAAACAAATATTAGATTTCATTTTTCAGGATTTAATCACGACAAATTCCCTTTAATTACCGATAAATTAAAATAAATTCAATAACTATTGTAACATATGATACAAGTGCTAGGAAGGATTACTAAAACCTTCTAGAAAAATCACTTATACATTCCAATCAAATTTAGAGATAAATTCCTCCTGTAAAGGCCATTTACTCTTAATCATGATTAACTAGTAATTAGTGTTTTGATTACGATACTTCACGCCACTTAGCGCACAATTAACGATACATAATATAATTTAATTTGTTTATAAATTAACCATTGTTTAACATGTAAAATGGCCAATCAACACCTAATAACATGTAAATCATTCATAATGACCATTTTCCTATTAATTAAACATAGTAATTATGAAAATGATTCCACAAGAACTAGTTAACTAGTCATTCAATACTACTAACTCGTCTTGCACAAATTCAACACACAACCATGCCAATGAACCAAAAAGTGAACCTACAAATGTTATACACATATTTAAGCATGTACATATGTAATCAACAAGTCATCAAAATAAAGTACAATAATCATAAAATTATATTCATTCTGCTATACATACACATTTATATCTTATTTTCATCTTGAAAAGTCTTGTGACAGAAGAAAGGAGTCCATCTTTGCATACCATGCTCTTGGGGCTTGTTTTAAACCATACAAATATTTCCTTAATTTGCAAACTAGTGTCATATCTAATATGTAACCTTTGGGATAATTCATGTAGTTATATTCCTAAATATAACCATGAATAAAGGAACTCTTCACATACATATGGTGAACCACCTAGTTCTTGGATGCAGAAATTTCCAAGACTAGCTGAAGAGAGTCCATTTTTTCCACCGGTGCAAATGTTTTTGTGTAGTCCACACCTTAGACTTGTGAGAAACTAGAATTGTGAGAAACATTTTTCCATAAAAAATTTCCTTTTATTTTTAGGTTGAACCATAAAAAGCAACCTTGGTTCATTAGAACCATTTGCATTGAACTAGTTTCCTCCTAGGTGGGAGAGGAACTAGCTCCCATGTTGCATTTTTCTGAAGAGATTGGTACTCCTCATCCATGGCAGTTTGTCATCTTGGATCATGCTTTCCATTATAGTATTATTTTGGATATGAAACAATAATCATAAAACACTTCTTGGACATCAATGGATAAACATATTAAAGAGCCATACCTGCTCTTTGAAAGTATGCTCACGTTCTTCTTGGATCGACATGATTTCCAATGTTGGAACCGGGAGATGTGAGAGCCTTTTATGCCCATTGAAGGGTATCATTTGGATCTGAATCTGAACCTGATTATTCATATTCATTAATATCATACATAACATCATAAATATCAAAACATAAACTTCCATTATCATCTCTCGAATCTTCTTGTGGAAGAGGAATCAATTTGGCATTTTCTTCCTCAACTAGTTGTAAATCTAGAAGCGGTTCTTCAAATCAGACACTTCTCTTGATGAATATTATTTTGGATATGACATAAATTATTTTGTATCCTTTTTTTTCTTCATAATATCCAATGGGGATGCACTCAATTATTTTTGGTTCCAAATAGTATCTCTTATCAAGAGGAATTCTAGCCCATGCAGTGGACCTAAAAACCATGATATTGGACACATCAGTCTTATGAACAGTATAGGCTTCAAAAGGAGTTTTACCTTTGAAGGATGAGTGTGGGACTCTATTATGAATTTATGAAGCAAAATTCATGGCCTAATCCAAAATATTTACATCCAAACCTTTCGACTCAAGCATGCAAGTAGTCATCTTTGTTAGTGCTTGGTTTTTCCTCTCCGCTACACCATTATGTTGAGGTGTGTAGGGAACTGTGTGCCGGGGATTCCATTTTCTACACAAATTTGCAGCAGATATTCTTGATAGATTCTCCACCATTTTCATATATAATATCTCTTATCTTTCTCCTAGTGGAAGTCTCAACAAAATCCTTGAAAATCTTGAACCTTTCAAGGACTTTCGATTTGTTCTTGAGAAAGTAGACCCATGTGAACCTGTAGAAGTCATCAATGAATGTGAGAACATACCTAGAGCCATTCATGGAGGTATTTGGTAATGTACCTGTTAGCTCTCCAAGAAACTACTCAGTGGTTATGGCTGAGTATGCTTGGTAACTTAGAAATTCATTTACCTTCAATAAGTGGATCGAGGGGATACAAGAATGGCACAAATGAAAGACTGCTAATCCAAACAATTTAATGAGCCAGTGCTCTTAGAAACTGCACATCAGATGATCAATAATAGAACAGACATATGGAATAATGCTCAGACAACCAAATACATCAAATCTACAGGGTTTATACAACCAAGTACATACATCATGCAGGGCTATACTAAGCATCAAGAAGTTCCTCCATCAAATAATGAGCATGAGCTAAAATAATCCAACAGAGTGCAGAATAAAGATGGGTAACAAAATCTGAGTACAACAACAAGAGAAAACTGTGATTTTTATTAGACTAGCAATCAGACATAGGCCAAAGTCTCCAAGCTCGATCCCCTTTCAGTGTGAGTTCTTAGACCTTTTAAAGCCTTTACAAAAGTTTCCAGATCCTAAAAACATGGATCTGTTGAGTTCAATTAAAACATAACTGATAGTTTAAAGCAAAAACATAGGGATTGATCCCTAAAATGAAGGAGATTCTGATATGGAGCTCTCCTCTAACATCTCGATGGTTGGTGAAATGAAGCAGCCTTCCAAGGCACGGTGAACTGAGTTGGGCACTGAGATATAGATAAAATACTTTATAATCCATCCATTTCTGTCAGTTCAGCGAATCAAAACTGAGTTCTGGGCGAAATTAGAGAACCTTTGCAAAAAACAGGCTTTTGGCAGCTAACTATTCTGCTGATTTCGTGCCTTAGCCGCCGAAAGTCAGTCCTTTTGGCAGCTAATGAGCTCTGTGGGGCTCGCCTAAGCTGCCGAAAGCTGAAGAATTCCTGAAAAAACTGTCTTTGGAAAAAATCATTTTTCTCAACCGTCCGATGTCCGTTTTGCATGTTCGAATAGTCGATTTTGATCTACAGATCATAAGCTATCCACTGGTGCTTTCAGATTTGAATTTGGAGTTTGGGAAGGCCACCAAAAATGCCCCGCAATATCACGTGGTTTAAGCAGAAAAAACCTCCAATTCTTGTTACAGATCTGTGTTATTAATGTTTTGCCGAGCTCCTCTTAACTCGAATCAGAGAGTTAGATACCTTCTCAGTTGATTAAAGATACCGTCCATTTGGAGTCTCAGTTATTTGTTGAAAGAAGGAGTTCGTTTATGATTCCTGATTTGTAGCTGAAGATTTTAATTATCAGTCATAGAGCTGGATGATGACCTGTCACTGCAACTTTGAGATAATGAATGTAACAGAAAGCTGGTTCCTTTAAGTCAAGTTACCAAGGACTTCAGAGGTAAGTCTATGAGTTATACAGCAGTTCTACTATTCGGACAAACTCAGTTTGTTCCTAGCATTGATGACTGAACTCTCATTCAATAAGCCACTCTAGTTTCATTTCCATCGGTGAGAGAAGCCTTGAAACAGAAACATGTAACAACAGCTGGGCAAAGATTCAAAAATCAGAGAGAGCCTAATGAACGTGGAGCAATTTGTTTGATTGAAACTTTGGCTAAAACACAGGCTCGCTTGGTGTGGAACTGAGTACGGACCCAAATCTTTTAATTTTGCTTTTAAAAACCTTTTCGGCAGCTTATGTATT
>LPNX010447118.1:736327-752547 GCA_001517045.1 Pseudotsuga menziesii | reverse complement strand
TGAAAAATCACAGAACGCATACCTCTTGGCTAAGATTCTGTTCATGTCATCCCAGTGGAGTCACCAACAGATTCTGAACAATGGAGTCACCACTGAGTTCTTCCTTCATGGAGTCACCAGATAGATGATTATAACCAATGAAGTGTCTAATCCTTGTCTATCATCAAGGACCAGATCTGTGTCGTCTCCCAGGAAGATCAGCTTCTCACCTCGCTCCCCGGCAACGGCACCATTTTGTTAGCTCTCTAAGAAACTACTCAGTGGTTATGGCTGAGTATGCTTGGTAACTTAGAAATTCATTTACCTTCAATAAGTGGATCGAGGGGATACAAGAATGGCACAAATGAAAGACTGCTAATCCAAACAATTTAATGAGCCAGTGCTCTTAGAAACTGCACATCAGATGATCAATAATAGAACAGACATATGGAATAATGCTCAGACAACCAAATACATCAAATCTGCAGGGTTTATACAACCAAGTACATACATCATGCAGGGCTATACTAAGCATCAAGAATTTCCTCCATCAAATAATGAGCATGAGCTAAAATAATCCAACAGAGTGCAGAATAACAATGGGTAACAAAATCTGAGTACAACAACAAGAGAAAACTGTGATTTTTATTAGACTAGCAATCAGACATAGGCCAAAGTCTCCAAGCTCGATCCCCTTTCAGTGTGAGTTCTTAGACCTTTTAAAGCCTTTACAAAAGTTTCCAGATCCTAAAAACATGGATCTGTTGAGTTCAATTAAAACATAACTGATAGTTTAAAGCAAAAACATAGGGATTGATCCCTAAAATGAAGGAGATTCTGATATGGAACTCTCCTCTAACATCTCGATGGTTGGTGAAATGAAGCAGCCTTCCAAGGCTCGGTGAACTGAGTTGGGCACTGAGATATAGATAAAATACTTTATAATCCATCCATTTCTGTCAGTTCAGCGAATCAAAACTGAGTTCTGGGCGAAATTAGAGAACCTTTGCAAAAAATAGGCTTTTGGAAGCTAACTATTCTGCTGATTTCGTGCCTTAGCCACTGAAAGTCAGTCCTTTTGGCAGCTAATGAGCTCTGTGGGGCTCGCCTAAGCTGCCGAAAGCTGAAGAATTCCTGAAAAAACTGCCTTTGGAAAAAATCGTTTTTCTCAACTGTCCGATGTCCATTTTGCATGTTCGAATAGTCGATTTTGATCTGCAGATCATAAGCTATCCAATGGTGCTTTCAGATTTGAATTTGGAGTTCGGGAAGGCCGCCAAAAATGCCCCGCAATATCACGTGTTTTCAGCAGAAAAAACCTCCAATTCTTGTTACAGATCTGTGTTATTAATGTTTTGCCGAGCTCCTCTTAACTCGAATCAGAGAGTTAGATACCTTCTCAGTTGATTAAAGATACCCTCCATTTGGAGTCTCAGTTATTTGTTGAAAGAAGGAGTTCGTTTATGATTCCTGATTTGTAGCTGAAGATTTTAATTATCAGTCATAGAGCTGGATGATGACCTGTCATTGCAACTTTGAGATAATGAATGTAACAGAAAGCTGGTTCCTTTAAGTCAAGTTACCAATGACTTCAGAGGTAAGTCTATGAGTTATACAGCAGTTCTACTATTCGGACAAACTCAATTCGTTCCTAGCATTGATGACTGAACTCTCATTCACTAAGCCACTCTAGTTTCATTTCCATCGGTGAGAGAAGCCTTGAAACAGAAACATGTAACAACAGCTAGGCAAAGATTGAAAACTCAGAGAGAGCCTAATGAACGTGGAGCAATTTGTTTGACTGAAACTTTGGCTAAAACACAGGCTCGCTTGGTGTGGAACTGAGTACGGACCCAAATCTTTTAATTTTGCTTGTAAAAACCTTTTCGGCAGCTTATGTCTTTTCTGTTAACGCCTTTAACTGCCGAACATGGGCCCTTTCGGCAGCTAACTGGCTTCCTGCAAAACAGAGTTAGCTGCCGAAACCTGTCTTTTTACCATTTGAAACCCAAGACTCACAAAAATAAAATTGTACCCATTCTATCACCCAAAAAGACGGTGGTCAATTTGGGAGATAACAGTACCACTGATATCACTATGAATCAGCCCCAAAATACAACAAGCTCTGCTATCTTTTCCCCGATCGAACTCGCTCTTAGGATGCTTGCCAATGATGACACCTTTGTAGATGCGTTTTAAGGATTTGATGCTCGAAAGGCCTTCAACCATGGATTTTTTTTGTATTAGATGAAAATAATTATAATTAAGGTGTACAAACCTCTCATGTTGTATCGAGATAACCTCATTTCCATGATTCAAAAGGGCACTTGGCTTTGAATATGGCAAAAAATTGGAAAACACATATGTTTTTGTAGCATGATTTTCCTTTCCTATTGCAATGATATTTCTAATGGTTATCTCAGAAATTTCAACATCATTAGGGTTGAATACAAACTTCTTGGGAAAACCAATATGTGTTATTTGATGCACATAAAGCAAGTTTGATCTAGAGAAGGTACATACAGAACATTTTGAAAGCTGCCATGTTATAAGTGAATTGTACCTTTTCCTTTTAATGAAATTTGTGGATCATCTCCCATGTAGATCGAGATGTAACCTTGGAATTCCAATGATGAGAAATATTCTTTGCTTGCAACCATATGATTAAAAGCTCTTGAATCTATGAGACTATCTTTTGTATTAGAAACAATTTCCATGAGTGCATGCCCTCTTTCTAGATGATCATTCTGATCTCCATTGTCCTTCTTCCTTACGCCATATGGAAGACTGATATTTATTTATATAAGAGAAGGGACATCTGATCAATAGTCTTCTTCATGCATGATCTTTCAGGATGAAATACCCCACCATAGTAAGAACACTTTGTATTATCCTTTCCCCTTTGCTTATATTTCTTTTAGCCTAAGGGCTCCTCTAACTACTTGGTCTTCTCCTTCTGCTTAGTAGGATCAAAATTGGTCTTCTCTTTCTGCCTTTTCTTTCCTTTAGCATTTGTAGCCTTGGGTACTCCAACAAATAGTGATTGATCCTTATAGGGTCTCAAGGAACCTGTTGTAATCTCATAGATCACAGAGGGTTACCAATAATATGCATTGAATCATATAGGCATAAAGACAAGAGATAAGAACATAGATGTAGAATAATAGATTATATTATATCACGAGGGTCCATACAAACACAGAATTGAACCGAGTTCTCAACTAGCTCAACAGCCTAATATATATGATTTACAAACAATTATATGTAACTACCTGTCAGTTCGGTCAACCGACACGACCTAATCTCTAATTAGTCGGCTATTCTACTAGTCGGCTCATCGACTAGCTCCTTCAACATCTCCCCTAGTAACAAAATCTTTCTTCGTCCTGAAGAAACATGGGAGGTACTCAAAATTTGTACTTTCTAAGATAGTTAGTTGATTTTTTATTTTCATGGGCTATGCAGTTGGATGGTCGGTCATTTTTGTATGCATACTTCAATGATTGCTTTCACAGTAACGATCGGTTGATGTTGAAATTCTGTCCAACTTTGTAGTACTTTTTGGATGTCGATGGTCAATGTTGTGATGCTTGATAAGGTTGACATATTCTCATGGATGGAAAGGTCTACTATAATTTCCATGTCAGGTCCCAAGAATTGATCTTTTTCTTCTGCTGCTTCTAGTAATCTTTTCATCTGTGGGTAGATGGTATCTAGTTTATCCAAGCTTGGGAGTGCTTGCTGTACCCACTAGTGTGCTTGTCTTTCCAGTCTCTATAGTTTGGTTGCCTCCAGTACAATTTGATCTTGTATTGTATTTCTCAGTGCTTTCTCACCTTTCCAACGGTTGAATCTGTTCTCAAGTTTGCTGGGTCTGTTGAAATACTTGTCCATAATAATTAGGCCAATCACAGAGTACCTCTTTTGTAATGACATATTCTTCCAAGTGGTCTTGCAACACTTTGTAAGATTCTAAGAATGTTGTGTACTATTGCATTAGTAATCTGGATGTCTCTTCTTTTTTATTGTGTATGTGTACTTGTAGGGTCGCCACCACACTCTCAAATAGTTGATATGCTTTTTCTTATGGCTTGTCGGTGTCGGCCTCTAGAGGTTCTGGTATTCTTGTTTGAACTAGTTTTCTGCATTTTGATAAGAACTTGACTTGTTCATTCTTACTGTTGTCGAGCTCCTTACGTCTGATCTGGATTCTTGTTTTTGCCTCAATGGCCAGAGTTTCTAAGAGTTGTCCCAAATCTCCATCTCTTAGCTTTGTTGTCTTGACTGCAGTAGTCGATCCAAGTTGGATAATCTGGACCATTGTCGACTATGACTCTTTGTGGTGTTCCTTCTTCTTTTTGTCTCTTTTTCTCTTGTGTTTATGCTGATCTATCTGCTGTTGTGCCTGTGTATCTACAAGTAGTGGGTTCTCCCGTGGATTGTTTTCCTTTGTAATATAGGTTGGAGATGGGGGTGGAGGTGTAGACACTAGGTCGACAATGTTTTCAGCTGTTGAAGTGTTTGTACTTTTTGCCTTTTTCGATCGACCTTGCTTTGCTCCTGTTTAGACGAAGTGTCTGAACTGCGTCTCGACCGAAACTTTGTTTGCTACAGCGTCTTCTATGATGTCGACGTTCGTAGCTACTAATTCATCTTCATCTTCTGATTATGAGAGGATAAGCTTGTGATTCCCTTCCCTTTTACCTAAGTTGCCATTTTTCTTGTGGCCTCTATTTCCCTTGCCAGTTTTTTGATTTTGTCTTTGGTTATAGCATATTCTGGGTTGTCAGATTCAATGTCTTCCTCTAGTCCTTTTCCTCTGTCTTGTTGGTTGGTCGCACTAATACTTTTCTCAGCTGGTTTGGTTACCTACTGGTCAATTGATGTGTTTTCCCTTTGGGTCGGTGGTGGTACAATTGTTATTTGTAGTTTGTTAGTGTCCTCTGTTGGTGTCTCTTTTGACATGAAGGTACTGATATATAGTCATAGTTCATAGTCCTCCTCCTTCTCCTGTTCAGTCAGTGGTTCTTCCATTGTTAGGTTTACTTCTTTAGCCTTTGTTGGTATTGACAATTTTGTGTTTGATTGTCGGGCTAGCTCTTGGAAAATATCTTCGACTGTTAGGTAATAGTCGAGAGGTCTTGCTTTTGCTTTTGCTCCCTGCATATACCAGACTACTGTGTGTTCTAGCTCTAGCTGGATGTGTGCTATTTTCGGCAGAACTTTTGGATGTTCTAGGCCACCCTCCATATGGTCGTCTAGATTTTTAGGTTTTGGAACCAGTTTTCCAACAATACTTTTTCGTTTGCTAAATATTTCAATGTTATAGTCTGCACAAATGGCTTGAACCTCCACATGTGGAATTTGTGTGGTTCTTGGAACTGTTTGTCCCCGACTGGTCACAAGTGGTATATCACTATACAGAGAATTAGATATGGGAACCTTATGATCCCAGCCGACTCTTGACATTTCTCACAGATATTTTTGAGCATGTCGACGACATGTTGAGCCCATCTGTACACTTTTCCTATTTCTGCAATTGTGTCTACTGCCTCTAGCATGTCCAGATTCAGATCATTCCCTCAACCTATAGGGGTGAGTCATGTTGCTATGATTTTGGCCACGATTTGCGGTGTCCGGGCTTGTATCTAATTGATCATTAGCCCTTTTGAATTTTTCCTGATGGTGTCCCAGTTAGTCATTCTACTAGTCCTTCTTTTATGCCAATAGGGACTGGGTCACCTTGGTTTGAGAGACCAGTCAGCTTGTATATGACTTTGCCAGAGATTTCTACTGGCCTATCAAAGTAAAATTTCTTGTTGTGGTATCGGCTGATAATGAATTTTACTGCGGTTTCTTTTGTTCCTCCAAAACTCACCATGAATGGTGTGTTCATGTAGTTCATAATGGAGCTGTGGTTTATCTTTCCTTCTTCTGGTTTCTGTTTCTAGTTGGCATAGGCCCATTCCTTGATTTTGGCCCAAGTTTTCTCTCATGAGGTTTCTTGTACCTTAGCGTTCTTGATGTTTCTTAGTCCTTTCATGAGTGAGGATTCTGCGGATTGCAGTTCTTTTGTTTTTGTAGCTACAACTTTGGTTTGCTTTGGGTCCATCTCGTCGGTCTCTTGGTCTACTTGTCTTACAGGTTATCATTTTTCAATTTTCTGGTTGTTGAATTGTTCTATCTCTTCAAAATATGGTAAATGATCTTTTTCTGGCCCGATATTTACAGGTGGAGTGGGTGACGTTTCTATCAATGGATGTATTAATGGAGGAAGTGATGGTCCAGTGTGGTCTCTAGAGTTTGTGTTAATGGTTTTTTTTATTTTGGTGCTCCTTCTGACCGTAGTCATGAAGGCATGATTTGACCTTCGGGGTTGTTGGTCGATCTTGATCCTACGAGTGGTCGATGGCGATATGTCGATGGGTTTGGTGTCAATTGTTGAAGTGTTGGTTATTATATTTTTCAAAGTTTCCTGTCATCCTGGGTTTTGTTTTGTTGTTTTTAGTTTTCTTATATTTTTATAGTTTTTGTCTAGCGGTTATGGTCGTTATATGTATGTTTTTTTTTGAACTTGTTTAAATTTTTGTACTATTTTAGTCGGGCACCATTAACAAGTTTCTGAAATATTATGCCTTGTAATGTCCTTAGTCTGACTGATCCGTTGGCATGAATCTCTTCAACAACGTAAGGTCCCATCCATTTTGTATGTAAATTTTTGGGTTTTCCTTTTACTCGACTATTATATAGTAAGGTGAGGTCCCCTATCGACAGATTTTTGATTTTGATATTGCGATCATGCCAAGCCTTCTGCTGCTGTTTTTGGATTTCTTGATGTTGCAAAGCGATTAGGCGGTGTTCCTCTAGCTTGCTTAATTGCAGCAATCGGTCCTTCCTTCCTTCTTCGACATCAACATGTAAAATATCTGCTATGATAGGTGTTTGCTGTTGAAAATGTAGTGGAACGACTTCTTCTTGGCCATAGACTAGTCAGAATGGTGTTTGGTCGGTCGAACACTTGTATGTTGTTCTGTAAGCCCATAGTACTATAGGTATCTTTTTTCCCAATCATCTTTGTCGGTGTCGCATATTTTTGTTAGTCCCCTTGTTAATGTTTTGTTGAATGCCTCAATTGCTCCATTCGACTGATGGTGATAAGCTATACTACGTCGGTGGTCTATTTTGAACTAGTTTGTTAGTGCTTTGATGGTTTTGTTAATAAAGTGTGAACCTTGGTCACTGATTAGGGTTATTGGGAATCCAAATCTAGTAATTATATTTTCATAGATAAATTTAGCGGCTATCTCATTGGAACATGTGTCAACAGGTTCTGCTTCTTTCCACTTGGTTATGCCTCTTGAAGATCAACATTGCTAAGTGCTTTGGTAAGTGACTTTTTAATATATTAGTTATTATTTTGCTTTGTTTTTATGTATATAATGGAACTTTTAGTTTTTATTTAATAATGGGTCAATTAATAAATCTTTATTTCTTTCATGCAGGGGTCTTTTGGCTGTTTGATTCAATGCTTGTATCGGCACTTTAGGAGTGTATGTCGACTGTTACAGAGATTTGGGGGATTTTATTGCTCGAGATAACATCTTGTTTTATTTCCAATCGCTTCCAGGACACAGGTGCAGTTATCCAGTGTTGTTCTGAGGATGTCATTTGCTCAAAGTGGCATTCCCGTCATTGATCAGGAACCTTATTTCGGGCTCAATTTCTGAGCAATTGGTTGGGAATTGTTCAAAACGGTTCGAAACCCACTTCAAAAATAGCCCCATTTACCCCTAACCATGAGCAATTTTTAGAATTTCTGAATGAATGTGGAGAAATCCTTTCCGGAACAGACATGGTTTTTCCATATTTTGGTGTTGGCCGTTTTCTGGGTAGTGGCCTGAATTTCTGAATTTTGGGATGGATCTTGTCGATCTATCCATGTATAAATAAACCCTTAGAAGGAGATATAAAGAAGGGAAAGACTGTAAAACTATGTTTTTATTAATCGATCAAGCGTTTATTTCCTTAAGGCTTTGATTTCAGACTTGTAGGAATTGAGGGCAGGGCCCACCTTCAACACCGATCATTTGTGTTTAAGTGTTGCTTGTACTGCTGTAAGTAGAGTGACGTTGCATACTTTGACACTGTTTTTATGATGGAATGTTAATGGTTTTTTTTACTTGTGATTTGGAATGGGATTTATGTTTTCAGAAGATTAGTTGATATCATATGTACTCAGTTTAGCCTATAGAATCGATTCAGCAGAGCAGTAAGAGTGGATTTGGATTTTAACCCTCTTTGAATCCCAGCGTGATACTGCTTGTTTGATGATTACAACCCTTGTTTAAAGAATTTGTTTAGAGTCACAGAATTTATAAAACTGTATGATGAATTTGATTGTATTCGGTTTGCAGTAGGATCAAGTTAACAGAGGACTGAAAGTAGATTTGGATTCCATACTTCTTTTATTTCCAGCGTGATATCAATACTTGTTTAAAACTCTTTGTGGCTGTCAAGTTTACAAGACTGTGGAGTATTCTAGGATTGCATTGTGTCGATCTTAAAGAATTTGAAATAATTTACAGTACTTATTGAATCAGCAGAGGGTTTAAAGATCTTAGCTTACAGAGTATCTAAGGTTTTCCAAACAGTATTTTGGATTGGCTATATAGGGATTGGAATCATGCTTTTGTTTACTTCATGGTGTTGAATGGAATTAAGGAAAAGAATCCTAGGGTTTGAATATCAGTTTCATAGTACATGCAAATGAGAGTGAGTGTGTATTCTCTGAGTAGTTCCAATATTCTTTTGTGTGCATAGAACGCAGGTATAATATATTTGACATTAGCAGCAAATCCAAATTTCATTTTGTCAACTGTTGTGAATGATTTAGGGTTAAGAAGAGATAGATTTCATTTTAGTAGTTGTTTGAGAGTGATAAATGTTTATATAAATTGTGGCATCAGATTCTTTAGGGTTAATGGTTGGAATCTTAGATACAATATAAGGTCATTAAGATTGACTCAGCATATTCATTCTGTAGGTAAGTTTAGAACTAGGATTTTCCTTTAATAAATTATTTACTTGTTAGGCTGCTTGCCCTGAAGATAGATCATAATTAGCATAGCTTAAGGTTGCCGTAGCTTAGTATAGATCGATGATTGCTTTGGAATGTTGATGTAGCTTAAGGTTGCTATAGGTTACATTGAATTTGATAGTGTTGTAGATTGTAAGATAGGGATTAGCAAGCTGATTCTCTTTTCTTTAGGACATACCTAATAAATCTTAGCATTGGTCATTCAATAGAGTATTAGTTCCATCAATTACATTTTGTTTCTTGTCTGTGAGTAGACTAAATTATTGTCAGCATGATCATTGAAACTACTTTTCCCACACATATGGTGTAGCAAATCAAAGTTTACGTATCCTGGTTGACAATTAATTGAAAGTAAATTAATTAGTGATAATTTTAACTAACAAGGTTATGTTGATTCAGATTAGGCAGGTAGTGCCATCGATAGGAAGAGCACTTCAGGGTGTTGCTTCAGTGTGGAATCAGGTGTAATCTCTTGGTTTAGCAGGAAGCAGTCCTGTGTGGCACTGAGTACAGCTGAAGCATAGTATGTCGTAGCTTGTTCAACTAGTTGTGAGGTAGTATGGATGAGGAAGCTACTGTCTGATTTATTTGATCTCCAGTTGGATGCTACTTGTATATATTGCGACAATCAGAGTTGTGTGAAGTTGTCTGAGAACCCGATGTTCCATGACAAGTTGAAGCATATAGAGATCAAATATCACTATATCAGGGATATGGTGTAGAGAGGAGCAGTAAAACTCCAGTATGTTGCAACAGACGAACAAATAGTTGATGTGTTGACTAAGCCATTGGCCAGAGTAAAGTTTGAGTACTTCAGGGAGAAGCTTGGTGTTCTCCAGATCGAGGTTCCCTCCAAAGGGAAGTGATGAGTCCGTGAGCCATTCTGACATGGTGAGAGGATTGGTTCCTTTCATCGTTAGATGTAAGTGCTGATCCATTCTGATGTGATTGAGGGATGTCTTCCCACATGATCGGATATAAGTGCTGAAGGCCATTCTCTAGGAGAATAGAGGCACCTGGTCAGTTACCAGGAATCCTCAGGCTAGGGATGAGAGCCATTCTGATGTGACTGTGGGATTGGCTCCCACATGATTAGATGTAAGTGGAGAGCCATTCTAATGTGAATGTGGGATTGGTTCCCACATGATCAGATGTAAGTGCATATCCTTTCCACAGATGATAGTAGGTGTTTCCTATCATGCTGGTGGTTGTAAGTATTGTGGCTTTCCACATATGATAGTCGGTGTGTCCTATCATGCTGGTGGTTGTAAGTGCCATGACTTTCCACATATGATAGTAGGTGTGTCCTGTCATGCTGGTGGTTGTAAGTGTTGTTCCTTTTCACAGATGGTAGTAGGTGTGTCCTACCATGCTGGTGATTGTAAGTGTTGTGCCTTTTCACAGATGGTAGTAGGTGTGTCCTACCATGCTGGTGATTGTAAGTGCTATGCCTTTTCACAGATGATAGTAGGTGTGTCCTATCATGCTAGTGATTGTAAGTGGTAGGAATTTTCACATATGATAGTAGGTGTGTCCTATCATGATGGTGAATATAAGTGTTGGGCCTTTCTGACATGGTTCTTGGATGTGTTCCTCCCATGGTCATATGTGAGTGCTGGGCGTGCCTTTCTAACATGGTGTTGGATGTGTTCCTGTCATGGTCATATGTAAGTGCTGGGTGGGCCATTCTGACTTAGGGTCAGATATAAGCGTTGAAGAAGACCTACATAGAGGCTAGGCCTATAATCGACATGAAAACGGGCTGGCTATGTAGAAATTCCTATGACAAGAAGAATCAAGAGATAGCACCAGTGATGATGACCCAGTGATGATCCATATCGAGTGATGATCCAGATCTAGTGATGATCCAAATCTAGTGATGATCATCCAGCAGTGATGATCCAGATCCAGTGATGATCCAGATCCAGATGAAGATAACTTGAAGATGAACATGACTTAAAGATGAAGATGACTTGAAGATCAAGATGACGAGAAATCGACGATGATCTAGATGATACAGAGAAGAAGACCTGTGCTGATAAATTGTGTCCAGAGAATACCTTCCTAGTTAAGAGGGAGTGTTTATGTATTTGTAACTTTGGAATGTATTCATTTGTATATTTTATGTATTGTACCCTGATGTTTATTCTGGGAAGTATATGTAATGTAATTGAGTCATGTCATTCCCCGATGTTTCTATAAAGAGATTTAATAATGTAAACAAGTCATGTAAAGTCATAGAGGGTAACCCTCCTTATTGATTCAGGGTTAAAGTCCCCACAGTTGTGGGGCCCTAGGGTTATTAGACTCTCCTAGAGAAGTCAGCCCTAGTGAGTTATTGTCAAGTCAATAATTAGTATAAATAGAGAGTGAGCCTCTCTATTTAACACACATTCACTTACACTCAGTTGTAGCGCATAACTAAGAGAGAAGAAGTTACTGGGACAAGAGAGAGAGAAACTACTACCGTCGAAAGATCATCTTACTGTTTTTGGGGTTTTTCTTTTGGTGCTGATTCTATCTCTGAGGAAGTTGCAGGGTTTCCTCCTTTATGGTTTCCCCAAGGAAAATATTTGTGTCCATTGTCTCTTGTGTTTTGATTGTTGTGCTTGTTATGCTCTCAGTTAAATATCCTAAGATAATGCTAGCTTAAAATTATAAAAATATAACATTGAGTTGTGAGATGTCCTTCTATTCTTGGTGGGAATATTCTTCCTTTTTGTTCTTTGTCTTCTTGGCCCGAGTTGTTAGGGATTGATTGCCATCTCTTATTCAATCAATCATACATTTCTTCATATGTGATATTCATACTAGAACAAATCTATTGACTGAATTTGTAATACCATTCAAAGTTGTAACTTATGCTTCTTCTTCTTTGTCATTGTTTTCAACGACTTCTAATTTATCCTTGAGATGAGATCTTCTTGTAAAGTAATCATTGAATGTTTTCTGACATTGCACCTTCACATTCTTGAGTTTATTTCTCAAGGTCATATTTGTATATGTTTTTCATTGCATCAAACATATCCTTGGGATTATTCAAGGATGATACTTATGAGATCCAATGGAGGAAAAAATACTCATCTCTGTTTTGACTAGGTCCTTCTTGGATTTGACTTCATCTTCATCTAGATATGTAACTTCTTATTTGAAATATTTCTTCATGGCATGCTTCTTCAAGTATGATACGAACTCTATAATTCCATGCTTTAAAAGTTCTTGAATCTTTCAAGCTTGTACTCAAGCTTGGTACTATTTGTCGTCATGATAAAAAAAGAGAACCTCAAATGGAAATAGAGAGGATGGAACTTACCAATGAGATTGTTTCAAATTGATGATTGCTTGAAGGATATTTTGAAATACTACTTATGGTGGACCCAGGGTTTGACAAAGAAACCCTAATTTCTCAACTTAGGTATCTTTCAGATCTGATTGGATAGAAATATGCTCCTCCTCAAGGAAATCTGAGCAACATACTTTTTTCCCCAAAACTAAGGTTAGAATTGCAAAATATCTGATGCCCTAGTTTACTTCGGCAGTAGTGTTAGGTCAAAAAATGAAAGTACACAAAATAAAAAACTTCTTACATAGATAAATGCACCCTGCGAGAGTGAATTTTATGGTCCTCCTTCTTCAACTGATTGGTGGAGGGAAGTTCCCGGAACAGGGAGCCCTAGTTTTTCTCTGGTTTCTTCTTCAAACATGACTACAATTGTTTCTACTATATCACATAAATTTCATCTCTTGAAGGTATGAAAATTCATCCTAAGGTAGCCTAGTATGTCTTATTTCCAACCCCTCAGGTTAGAGAAGAAATGGATTCACCAAGTGGGACTTATGCAAATTTTACCAAGGTGACTTATCTCAGGACTGTTCAACATAGTGAACTTGTACGGACTTCCATGTGTCATCGTTTCACCTTCGGGGTCTAAATATTTTACCATCGAAACTAAAATCTGTTCCCTATATAGAACATCTTGAGAAATTTAATTTGGACCTTCCTATCCCAAGATATAACAAGTCTCCCTAGGTTACCTATTTAAGGCTGTATCCTTGGAGAGGCTGGAACCTTGATTTGGAGGAAACATATATCCTAGATTATAGAGAATATGAAGCTAAAACTTTTACACAATGTACATGAGGAATTCATATTCCACCTGTAAACATTTCAGCTCTTGATCCTTCTCCAATATAGAGATATAGAGAATTTACCAAAATGACTAGTTTTACTATTTTAGGGTTTTCAAGCATGAAACTCTAATCTTCAATAGTTGTAGCTGTAGCACTATTTCAGATGCACAAAGACTTATTTCAAGGTAGTTCTGATACCATGTTAGAGTTTTAATGGTTATACAAGATATAAATTTTTTTATCATCATAACATCATAACCATAAGCAAAGGATCACTGAAATAAAGACAAATGCAACAACACAAGAGAACACAAAGATTTTCCTTGGGGAAATCACAAGGGAGAAAACCATGCAAAACTTCCTCAGTATAGAATTCAACCAAGACAGTGTAAAACCCCAACAATAAGGATAGTTGTTCATCTTCCACAGTAGACTCTTTCTCTCTCTCTCTCTCTTAAGCGCAATACTTGAGTGTGTGATATGTAACAATGAGAGAGGCGCATCACCTATTTATATTCTTCAGTTAACTTTCCCTCTAACATAACATGGCCGACTTCTCTAACTGATTGGGACCACTTTTCCAACTGGACACCATAAATAACATTTATTATATTGACACTTGGGTAGTATTGCCCTGACTTATAATGGAGGGTTTACCTCATGAATTTTACATGACCAATTACATCAAGGACATCTCCAAATGGAGGAATAACATCTTCGAAGGAGAATACAACAAAATTAAAATATAATATATTCTGAAGTTACAATACTTTAACACTCAAGATATCACCATCCCATTTCTTGGATTCCTTTACGAGAACCAAGACTAGTAACAATGGTCAATATTCAATCCCCATTACAGAGTATTCAAATATAAACAAATATACATTCACCGGAAAATCATATTTCAATCAACCATATGATTCCCGTCAAGTATAAAAATATACAATACATGATATAAGAGTATTCTTTAACAACAAAACTATGGACATAAAGTTAGCATAAATCAGTCACCATGGAAAATTTATAGAATATAGCAACACGAATAGCACATGAGAGAATACTTATCTCAAATTTTGGCAAATAGCTTCAACAAACAATGTTCCTCCCACAAGAAGAGCATAATCAGTTTAGCAACTCTCAAACTACCTCTTCTGATAACCACAATGCTTCCCACTACTACTTTCTTGTTCTTCTCCACTGCCTATCATGTCACCATCGAATTTCTTAGCTTCATGTGCGAGAAAATAGACTAGTAGAGTGATATGAACAAAGCAAAGGGGTGACAATCCACCAAACTACCTCCCTGGAAATGGATACTAGACTGCTCATGAGGGAATTTAGGATTTAGTCCCAACAACTAAACCATTTTCTTCAACAAAGATACTTGAAATAGAGATGCTTCTTTAACAAGGATGAGTTTTCACATTCCCAAAAGACACATGGTTAGAAGTAAACATATATATTGTTCAACAAGATTCTTAAATATATCTTTAAAAAAAATAAATTTCTAATTAATTACATGAAATACTTAAGTATATGCAAAGTACTCGAGATATAAATACATGTTCAAAAAAATACTTGAAATACATCTAATTGAATCTTATTCTAATCAATCTCAATCATATTAAATGCATCTAAGATACATTAAATGTGTTCAAATCAGTCAATCACATGAGATGCATTACCAAGATGCTTTTGCATGATTTATCACTCAAATAATTTCCCTACAAGGATGCATGAAGTGTCACCAAGATATTTTCCCAACAAGATGCATGAACTATCACTATGATATTTTAGAAAGATGCATTTCAATAAAGGAATTTGATATACTACAACGATAACCTAGAAAGATACTTTCAATAAGGATCACAAGGATATATTTTATTTCAACAAGATCCCTGGATAGTTTCCTAACAAATATACTAGTACCACATTCTACACAATTTGTATTGAATATATAAGGATACATGAAGTCCATCTTCAATAAAGGTACATTTATCATACTTAATTAGTTACACGGTTAGTACCCACTTTTCAATAGAGATATACGAAATACCACCAAGTTATTACCAACATACCTTTCAATAACGACACAAGATTCTTTTATGATGAAGATCACATGGATAAATATTTTCAATGATCACCTAAATACTTTTTCATTTTAATGTAAAATTAAAATTGAACTTATATGAAAAAGTTCTAATATAACTAAGAACCAAAAAGGGTCATAACAACATATTAATTCTCATCTCAACAAAAAGCATAATTGTTATTTAGATATAATTCAAAAAGCCATTATTCATCAACTAATATCTCATGGAATCTCATGCATACATCATCCATATAGACATCGATCATTAATTCATAATATCTCAACCTATATGAAGCATATATCTATCATGTAATATCAACCAATGATAAGTATACATGCATCAATTAACCATACAAGCATCAATCGAAGTACATCAATCAAAACACATCAACGATAATACATTAACCAACATACATCAGTTAGAATATATTAATCATAGTACATCAATTAGAATACACAACCAGAATAAATCAACTATGATTCATCAAACAAAAGACAATGATCATAATACATTAACCAACATACATGTTGTAATCTCACATTTCACATAAGGTTACCAATAATACATACCAAAACATACATACATAACAGAGATAAGAACCGAGTTCTCATCTGGCTCAACAGCCTAATATATATGATTACAAAACAGTTACAAAATAACTACCTGTCGGTTCGGTGAACCAACACGACCTTGGGTGGCCGACCTAATCTCTAGTTTAGTCGATCGACCGATTTAGTCGGCTGATCGTTCAAGTCGACTTATCGACTTGCTCCTCCAACATATCCCCCACGAACAAAACGTTTCTTTGCCCCGAAGAAATAGGGAGGTACAAAAATTCTTCCTGTCTGTTTCTTAGTAGTCATTCTAATGTACCTAGTCTTCATGGGCTGTGAAGTCTGATGGTCGGTCTTTTCTAT